>BPLQ01009576.1:172085-625874 GCA_021605075.1 Caerostris darwini | reverse complement strand
GCGGGTTTGTTTTTCCTAAAAGTCCTCCCGGATAGCACTGCTCTTCTTCTTCAGCGGCATGGAGCCAAGTCAGACTTCTTCCTACGGGTGCTGCATCGCAACAGAAGCTGCAGAAGCACCTCCTTCCCTGAGACGACACAGGTTCATGGACTTTGTCTAGATTTTGCTGTCACCAAATGAGATAAAAAACAACAAATATAGAATATTTCATTGATTAAGATTAACATCTGCAGTTTCTTTTAACAATTAAAATTCCAAACCAAATTGTGTTCATTTTAGAGACAATTTCACGATAAAATATTAAAAAAATTGAGAAGACATTAATTTTTACTTAGGAAAATAAGTGATACATTAATGAATATTTTGAAGGGGGAAAAAAATCGAAAAAATGAAAAATTGATTAATTTTAGAAAAGGCCAAGAAAAAAAGTTAAAAAATAATGCATAACTGGATCAGAAGTGACTTTTTTGAGCAGTTATAGAAAAGTTAATTGTTGTCTTTGTTAAAGTTAAAAAAAAATACTTGTAAAAGATTTTTTAATGATGAAAAATGCCTTTTTTAAGAAGGCAATTAACTTTTTTCTTACAAAGTAAGTATTAATTTATTCAAAAAGCAATTTAAAAGAAGCTTCTCGCAATGACTTTTAAACAGTTTCGTTCTTTAAATTATAATTTAGGGAATTTTTTTTTTATTTACTGAGGTTTATGTTACATTGTATTTCATTATAAAGATGAAAGAATGTGTAAATTTTGTATGATATACTGAAAACTTATTTAAATTAACGAATTTGAGTAGATAATTTAACAATGAGTTAAAATCAAAGTCTTTATACTTTGTTAAAATAATATTACAAAAAAAATCTAGTTAAGAATTTTGAGACTTTCAGAAAAAATGACCTGAATTATCATTTTTGTATGCGTAGATATATCGCAAGATATTTTTAAATTAATTAAAATATTGCTCAATATTTCGAAAAAATTGAAAGTATCTATGACTCATACATAAAAGTATACTCTAGCATAAATAATCCAATATTGTTTTTTATGAGACAATTTAAGTCCAGAATTAAGAATTTTTATTCAAAATGCTTTTAATATAAATGACATATAATTAGTTTTTATCATTTACATTGTATCATTTTTTAAATAATACCAGCATTATTTTTTTGTTTTAGTTTTTGTTTCAATTTTTATAAATCATATATTTTTAACAAGGATTTTTTTTAACATCATACAATTGGATAGTAGGGAATGTTGGAATAGAGCAGTGAATGTTGTAACAATAGAGTAGTCGAATAAATAATAATTAATAGTATAATAGAGTAGTTAATGTTGTGTATGAAGAAAGGAATAAGGTCTAAGACTACATAGAGCGGCAGAGATAAACTGATTCGGCGTTAATGAGAGTGCATCACTAGAAATTTACTACACTATTATCTGAATGTTTGGTAGTGTTTCGGAAACCACGGCCTACTAAACCTAAATTGTGCCCAAATTGATCGTAGAGCGGCATACCAAACCAAACCAATCTTGCCCGTTAGTCGGATTATCTGGGGGTTGTTTTCCGGGTTTTCCCCTATACAGTACACAAATGTGGGGTATTTACCCTTAAAAGGTCCTCCCGGAAAGCACTGCTCTCCTTCAGCGATAAGGAGCCAAGTTAGACTTTTTCCTATGGGTGCTCCATCACAACAGAAGTTGCCCCCGTCTTCCCTCCTTCCATGAGAATACACGGGTTCATGGACTTGGTCAAGATGTTGCTGTCGACCAAGTGAGATAAGAAACAACAAATATGGAATGTTTCATTGATTAAGATTAACATCTGCAGTTTCTTTTAACAATTAAAATTCCAATCTAAATTGTGCTAATTTTAAAGACAATTTCATGACAAATATTAAAAAAAATTAGAACACATTAATTTTTACTTCAGAAAATAGGTGATACATTAATGAATATTTTGAAGGGGGAAAAAATCGAAAAAGGAAAAAAAGGAAAAATTGATTAATTTTAGAAAAAAACCAAGAAAAAAAAAAGTTACAAAATAATGCATAACTGGATCAGAAGTGAAGCATAATGACTTTTTGGGAGCAGTTATAGGAAAGTTAATTGTTATCTTTGTTAAAGTTAAAAAAATACTTGTAAAGATTTTCTAATGATGAAAAATGCTTTATAAGCAGGTAATTAACTGTTTTTTACAAAATAAGTATTAATTTATTCAAAAAGTAATTTAAAAGAAGCTTCATGTAATGACTTTTAAACAGTTTCGTTCCTTAAATTATAATTTCTGATTATTATTTTTTTATTTACTGAGGTTTATGTTACATTGTCTTTCATTATAGAAGATGAAAGAATGTGTTAATTCTGACGATATGCTGAAAACTTGTCCAAATTTACGTATTTTGAGTGAATGAATTAACAATGAGTTTAAATCAAAGTCTTTACACTTTGTTAAAATAATATTAAAAAAAAAATCTAGTTAAGAATTTCGAGACTCTTAGAAGAAATAACCTGATTTATCATTTTTGTATGCGTCCATATATCGAAAGATTTTTTTAACTTAATTAAAATATTGAGCAATATTTCGAAAAAATTGAAAGCAGTTATGAGTCATACGTAAAAGTATACTGTAGCATAAATAATCCAATATTGTGTTTTATGAGACAATTTAAATCTAGAATTAAGAACTATTATTCAAAATATTTTAAATATAAATGACGTATAATTAGTTTTCATGATTTAAATTGCATCGTTTTTTAATTAAACCGAAGTTATTTTTTTTGTTTTCACTTTTATAAATCATATGTTTTTTTTTTTCAAAAGAGGTTTTTAACATTGCGCAATTGCGGAATCGGATATTAGTGAATGTTGGAATAGAATATTCAATATTTCAATAATAGAGTAGTAGAATAAATAATAATTAATAGAATAATAGAGTAGTTAATGTTGTGTATGAAGAAGGGAATAAGGCCTAAGACTACATAGAGCAGCAGAGATGTAACAGATTCAGCGTTAATCAGAGTGCATCACTGGAAACGTACTACACTATTATCTAAATGTTTGATAGTGGTTCGGAATCCACGGTCTAATTAGCCTAAATTGTGCACAAAACGATAGTAGAGCATCAAACCAAACCAAACCAATCTTGCCCTGTTAGTCGGACTGTCTGGGGGTAGTTTTCCAGGTTTTCTCTTATGCGATACACAAATGCGGGGTAGTTACCCCTAAAAGTCCGTCTTGAAGGCAGTGCCCTCCTACTTCAGGGACATTTAGGCAAGTCAGACTTCTACCTACGGGTGCTCCATCACGACAGAAGCTGACCCCCTCATCCCTCCTTTCCTGAGAACACACGGGATCATGGACTTGGTCTAGATGTTGTTGTCCACCAAGTGGGATAAAAAACAACAAATATAGAGCATTTCATTAATTAAGATTAACATTTGCAATTTTCTTTTAACAATTAAAATTCCAATCTAAATTGTGTTCATTTTAGAGACAATTTCATGACAAAATATTAAAAAAAAATGAGAAGGCATTAATTTTTACTTCGGAAAATAAGTGATACATTAATGAATATTTTGAAAGAAAAAAAAAAATCGAAAAACTAAAAAATTGATTAATTTTTAGAAAATGCCAAGAAAAAAAGAAAGGTTAAAAAAATAATGCATAACTGGATCAGAAATGAAGCATAATGACTTTTGGGGAGCAGTTATAGAAAAGTTAATTGTTGTCTTTGTTAAAGTTAAAAAAATACTTGTAAAGATTTTCTAATGAAGAAAAATGCTTTATAAGCAGGCAATTAACTTTTTCTTCTACAAAGTACGTATTAATTTATTCAAAAAGCAATTTAAAAGAGACTTCATGTAATGACTTTTAAACAGTTTCGTTCCTTAAATTATAATTTCAGGCCATTTTTTTTTATTTAATGAGGCTTATGTTACATTGTCTTTCATTATAAAGATGAAAGAATGTGTAAATTGTGACGATATACTGAAAACTTGTTTAAATTTACTTATTTTGAGTGGATGAATTAACAATGAGTTTAAATCAAAGTCTTTACACTTTGTTAAAATAATATTAAAAAAAATCTAGTTAAGAATTTTGAGACTTTCAGAAAAAATGACCTGAATTATCATTTTTATATGCGTCGATATATCGGAAGATTTTTTTAACTTAATTAAAATATTGGGTAATATTTCGAAAAAATTGAAAGTATCTATGACTCATACGTAAAAGTATACTCTTGCATAAATAATCCAATATTGCTTTTTATGAGACAATTTAAACCTAGAACTAAGAATTTTTATTCAATTTTCTTAATATAAAATACATTTAATTAGTTTTCCTCATTTAATTTGTATAATTTTTTAAAATTATATCATACCATTTAAATTAAACCGGCGTTATTTATTTTTTTTTTTCCATTTTTATAAATCATATATTTTTTGTAAAAGTGGTTTTTAGCATTATACAATCGGATAGTAGTGAATGTTGTAATAATAGAATAGTAGAATAGATAATAATTAATTAAAGAAGAGTAATGAATGTTGTGTATGAAGAAGGGAATGAGGTCTAAGACTACATAGAATGACAGAGATGTAACAAATTCAGCGTTAATCAGAAAGCATCATTGGAGGTTTAGTACACTGCCACCATAATTTGGAATGTGCATTTTTAAGGGCGACATCTAGGAGTTTGCACCTTCTTCCTCGAACTCAACGAAAGATTTTTCTGTCGACCAAGTGGGATAAGAAACAACAAATATAGAATATTTCATTGATTAAGATTAGCACTTAAATTTTTTTTTAACAATTAAAATTCCAGTCTAACTGTGTTTATTTTAGAGACTATTTCATGAAAAAATATTAAGAAAAAAATGAGAAGACATTACTTTTTACTAAGGAAAATAAGTGATACATTAATGAATAGTTTGAAGGGAGGAAAAAAAGAAAAAACGAAATCTGAAAAAATTGATTCATTTTAGAAAATGCCAAGAAAAAAAAAAAGTTGAAAAAAATAATGCATAACTGGATCAGAAGTGAAGCATAATGATTTTTTGGGAGCAGTTATAGAAAAGTTAATTGTTGTCTTTGTTAAAGTTAAAAAAATACTTGTAAAGATTTTCTAATGATGAAAAATGCCTTTTTTAAGAAGGCAATTAACTTTTTTTACAAAGTAAGTATTAATTTATTCAAAAAGCAATTTAAAAGAGGCTTCATGTAATGACTTTTAAACAGTTTCGTTCTTTAAATTATAATTTCAAGTCGTTTTTTTTCTATTTACTGAGGTTTATGTTACATTGTCTTTCATTATAAAAAATGAAAGAATGTGTAAATTTTGACGATGCTGAAAACTTGTTTAAATTTACGTATTTTGAGTAGATGAATTAACAATGAGTTTAAATCAAAGTCTTTACACTTTGTTAAAGTAATATTTAAAAAAAATCTAATTAAAAATTTTGGACTTTCAGAGAAAGTGACTTGAATTATCATTTTTGTATGCCTCGATATATAGAAAGACTTTTTTAATTTAATTAAATTATTGGGTAATATTTCGAAAAAATTGAAAGCAACTATGGCATGCGATACGTAGACTATAGCATAAATAATCCAATATTTTTTTTATGAGACAATTTAAATCTAGAATTAAGAATTTTTAGTCGATTTTCTTTAATATAAATGACATATAATTAGTTTTCATTATTTAAATTGCCTTATCTTTTAAATTATGCCATACCATTTAAATTATACTGGCGTTTTTTTTTCATTTTTATAAATCATATATTTTTAAAAAAAAGAGGTTTTTAGCATTGCCCAAGTAGTGAATGTTGTAATGAGAATAAATAAAAATTAATTAAAGAAGAGTAGTGAATGTTGTAATAATAGAGTAGTAGAATAAATAATAATTAATTAAAGAAGAGTAGTGAATGTTGTAATAATAGAGTAGTAGAATAAATAATAATTAATTAAGGAAGAGTAATAAATGTTTTGTTTTTCAAATAAGGTCTAAGACTACATAGAACGGCAGGGATGTAACAGTTTCAGCTTTAATCAGAGTGCATCACTGGAGACTTACTACACTACATCTAAATGGGCCACTACAATTTTGTATTTGTATCATTTTTTAAAATTATATCATACCATTTAAATTAAACCGGCGTTATTTATTATTATTATTTTTTTCATTTTTATAAATCATATATTTTTTGTAAAAAGTGCTTTTTAGCATTACACAATCGGATAGTAGTGAATGTTGTAATATTAGAATATTAGAATAGATAATAATTATTTAAAGAAGAGTAATGAATGTTGTGTATGAAGAAGGGAATGAGGTCTAAGACTACATAGAATGACAGAGATGTAACAAATTCAGCGTTAATCATAATGCATCATTGGAGGTTTAGTACACTGCCACCATAATTTGGAATGTGCATTTTTAAGGGCGACATCTAGGAGTTTGCACCTTCTTCCTCGAATTCAACGAAAGAGTTTTCTGTCGACCACGTGGGATAAGAAACAACAAATATAGAATATTTCATTGATTAAGATTAGCACTTACATTTTTTTTAACAATTAAAATTCCAGTCTAAACTGTGTTTATTTTAGAGACAATTTCATGAAAAAATATTAAGAAAAAAATGAGAAGACATTACTTTTTACTAAGGAAAATAAGTGATACATTAATGAATAGTTTGAAGGGAGGAAAAAAAGAAAAAACGAAATCTGAAAAAATTGATTCATTTTAGAAAATGCCAAGAAAAAAAAAAGTTGAAAAAAATAATGCATAACTGGATCAGAAGTGAAGCATAATGACTTTTTGGGAGCAGTTATAGAAAAGTTAATTGTTGTCTTTGTTAAAGTTAAAAAAATACTTGTAAAGATTTTCTAATGATGAAAAATGCCTTTTTTAAGAAGGCAATTAACTTTTTTTTACAAAGTAAGTATTAATTTATTCAAAAAGCAATTTAAAAGAAGCTTCATGTAATGACTTTTAAACAGTTTCGTTCTTTAAATGATAATTTCAGGTCATTTTTTTTTATTTACTGAGGTTTATGTTACATTGTCTTTCATTATAAAAGATGAAAGAATGTGTAAATTTTGACGATATACTGAAAACGTGTTTAAATTTACGTATTTTGAGTGGATGAATTAACAATGAGTTTAAATCAAAGTTTTTTCACTTTGTTAAAATAATATTTAAAAAAAATCTAATTAAAAATTTTGAGACTTTCAGAGAAAGTGACTTGAATTATCATTTTTGTATGCCTCGATATATAGAAAGACTTTTTAAATTAATTAAAATATTGGGTAATATTTCAAAAAAATTGAAAGCAATTATGACATGCGACACATACGATAGCATGAATAATCCAATATTGTCTTTTATTAGACAGTTTAAATCTAGAATTAGAATTTTTAGTCAATTTTTTAAATATAAATGACATATAATTAATTTTCCTCATTTAAATTCATCATTTTTTAAATTATACCATAACATTTAAATTATACTTTCGTTATTTTTTTTATTTTTTTATTTTTATAAATCATATATATTTCTTAAAAAGGGATTTTTAGCACTGAACAATCAGATAGTAGTGAATGTTGTAATAGAGTAGTGAATGTTGTAATGAGAATAAATAAAAATTAATTAAAGAATTGTAGTGAATGTTGTAATAACAGAGTAGTAGAATAAATAATAATAAATTAAAGAAGAGTAATGAATGTTATGTTTGGCAAATCAGGCCTAAGACTACATAGAACGGCAGAGATGTAATAGTTTGAGCGTTAATCAGAGTGCATCACTGCAGACTTACTGCACTACATCTACAATTTGGAATGTGGATTTTCAAGGGTGGTATCTAGAGATTTGCACCTTCTTCCCCTAACTCAATGAAAGAACATTCTGCTCTATAGATTTATCAGGCCTACCACCCGGATAGACACGGAAGCATTCAGTTTGCCATCTCTTGTCGAGTTTTGAATCCAAATCTTATTGATCGGAAACCCAATCCCTCAGGCATCATTCGTCAATAGAACGGCAATGATATAACAAATTCAGCATTAGTCAGGGAGCCCCATGAAGAGGCTTGCCATATTTCCATATTTCCTCTTTTCATATTAGCTGACCGGTGACCGTTGATTAGCTGCTTCGGCGGAATATGACCCGATGGTGTCCAGTTGCAGAAAATTAAACTTTTTTTCAATTTCTTCTATTAGCTCACACTCTCCCTATATATATCTTGTTCAAATTTTCAATCGTTCATAAAATCCACTCAATCCACTTTATTTATCCACTCAAGTTCGAATAAATTTTTTTTAACTTGTAGTGGATGACACTGGATGTTAATACAGTTTTTTCAAATATTAATTTAGTAATTAAATTTAATTCGTTAATTTTATTTTTTTTTTAGTTTTAAGTTGCATATATCTATCAATAGATGGCGCCAGATAAACTTAAAAAAATGAATGAAAATTATTTATAAAGGACTTTCTGCAATAGAGTGAAAAAAAAGTAGGAATTGACTTCAAATTTTTTTTTTTTTATATTACTTGTTTATTTATTCTTTTTGTTTTATATTACTTGCTTATTTGTTATTTTTCTGTTCAGGGAATTAATGTATTTATGAATATATTTATCATCTTAAATTTATAATTCACTTTATTTTTCATATTTCCTATTAAATTATACTTTTAGCAAACACTCTAAAGAAAAAAAATCATAATAATGTTTTGGAGATTTATACTATTTCGACGTTTGTTTTGGTAATTTTAATTAGAAAAAAGAAGTGAAAAGCGTAAAAGAATCACGAGAATCTCAGTCACAGATGAAAAACTCTGATAGTGGTTAAGAATTGTGGTTTGACAAATTGTAATATATATATATATATATTTATTAGAAATAAATAATTCTAATTAAAAAAATTTTGAAGCAAAATACAAAATATATCTATATAATAGAATATTCGAAAGAAACCAAAATATATTTAAAAATATTATGACCACATAAACTTAAAAAGTTGAATATCTTGAATTAATTAAATTAAATTAAATTAATTATTTTAGCAATTTACTTTAAATTAAAAAAATTATTATTTAAACCATTAGATGGCATTCAATGGCAGAAAATGATTTTTGTTTAATTAAAAGGAACTAATTAAAATGTGTTCGCAATTATTTGTCTAGACACAAGGTTAAAGAATAAAAATTAAAAACAAGTTAGAAAACTAGACGTTATGTATGTGTTTTTAAGTTACATTGGAATACGGTATATACCAATGGTATATACATGCTTAGAAACATTCATTATATGTATATAAACAAGAGGGCTCGGCAGACGTTGTTCTGCCCTGAAAAAAAAAAAAAAAAAAAAATCTGGAATCTGATGGCAGCGCCACCTGCCGGGTCCAATTGCAAATCTAAATCATCCAGGGACCCACTGAAATACACACAAAAAATTGCAACAAAATTGCTCCCTTCAAAACAATCCGTTTAGAAGGAGTTCAGTGACAAACACACGTACAGAAGAATTAAAGGTAGATACTATAGGATTTTTTAAAATACATGATAGATGCACGAGAATTTCCCAATTTTGTCGAATGCACATTAAATTTATAAAGATAAATTTAAGGTACTTTTCTCACTGAATAGAAAAATAACATGGTAGAGTTAACACCCACAGTCAAATGGGCATTCAATAGCTTTCCTAAAGGTCATTGCATAAGATAAATTCTATCTAAATACAAAACAATATGATAAACTACAGTACTCACTTAAGATAATTATGTTTGTATAATGCATTTTAAAATTACTTTTATAACTTTAAAGCTTCAATCAATCTTTAAGAATTATGAACACAGCAACACATTAAAATATTCATAAATAAGCAAACGAGGGGAAATCTATATTTACCTTATGATAAATTCCAATATGCTAATGGCATTTAAGTAATTTTGTATTTGAAATATTACATTTTGAAGTATTATTTTCCAGAAAAAGCGAAAATATATATGGTAATATTATTTAAATATATTATTGTTACAAAGAGAAACCTAATAGACCTAGATTAACTTATATAGTAGTAATTTATAAATTAACTTACATTAACATAGTTTATACATGAAGAATGGTGTTTAAAGTACATTAAAGGCTCCATAAAACTACGATTTTATGGTTTCATGAATAATTTGTTACACATGAACTTTGGAATTCCGATCTCAGTTCATTTATTATAAGACTGGATGTTCAGTAAATTTTATTGATATTTTTTTTAAACCTTGAAATATAAATTTGAATTTAAAGTTAAATTAATGAGTAATTAATTAAATTAATATTAAATTTTAACGAAAATGTAACAATTAATATAATTTAAAAATTTGGATAGTCATATTTTTTTGTTGGACATCGGTGGGTCTTATATTCTACTTAATTATGTATGTCACGAGGTCATGCTAGCCAACTGGCGAAGATGGGAAGTTTTTGCCTTCGGAGCAGACTTTTAGGGGTAACTGTTTAGTATTTGGGTGTTGTATGCGAAAGAACCCGGAAAACTCTCATCAGACAGCCTGACTATTGAAGCGAGATGCTTTACGCTTTTCGATATTTAATTTCCCTATCTCTTTTTTCTTTTAATTACGTAGAGGACAGGGTCGTATTGACAATTTCCCTGCGAACAGCCCAAACTAGCCTTGAAGAAGGCATGTCGTAATCATTTAAATATTTTTTCCTTTTGATCTAATTACTCTAATAGGTTTTCAAATAAAAACAAAAAATGTACATAAGATTGAAACAAAGCTTATATTTAGTTTATATCAAGATGATAAAAATGGAATCGTCAATTATTATGTATTTTAACTCAGTTTCTTCGCCTTTCTATGATATGGTGCAGCTAGTATTATTAGTAGATGAATCAGACTGAAGACTGCTTCATATCAAACAATTATCATCAGGTTTTGATATTTAGTACGTGTAATTTTGTTGAAGTATGTGCCCCATAGTTTTTTTGTTTTTTTGCCCCATAGTCATACCGAAAAAAAAAATTTTTTTGCATGGTGGTTAAGTTTTCTGTTTTTATAAAATATAAATGTGAAGCTTTCCAAATTCTTATGGAAGTTTACGGGAAAAACTCTCCAGTTGAAAGAATTTCACGAAAATGATTTAAACAATTTAAAGATTGATAAGGAAAATTAAGCGCGTTGTAATCAGCGAAAAAAAAAATCATGAGCTGCTAAACCTGGTGAAACCATTACTGGTAAACGTTCCAATCTACTACAATTGATGAGTTTGAGTTGAACATTAAAAAAAAAATTGTCAGGTTACGGCAAGACAAATGGCCAAAGGAAAAGCACTACAAAGTCTTTTTTCAACATGATAATTCTAGACCACCTGTGGCAAAGCAAATTAAAAAAATATTTGGAAATTCTTCGATGGAAAGTCCTACTCCAGCTGCCATTTTCTCCAGATATTATTCCTTCTGATTACCAGCTGTTTCTTTTTTTGATGCATGGCCTAAAGGAGAAGTACACACCTTCTTTTGAAGAAATAGATAGCCTCAAAAGACGAGTCGTTTTGCCGACGAGGAATTCTAGAAAACAGAAAAAGTAGTCTAGAAAAAACAGCCTAGAGGAAACAGAAAAAGTACTTTGAGCAGCGGCCAGATGGCTGAGGGACTATTGATGCGTCCTGATTTGACTATTATGACTATTGAGTGTTCCTGGCGCTTGGTGCCGCACATGTAGAGTTTCGGCGATGCCATGGATATAGCGGAGATAGTGGTTCGGAATCCAATTTAAATCGTATGTCTCGGTCTAATATGAATATAGAGCGGAGAGCCGACAACCCTACCAGCAAAAAGAAGATATCTCTTGTCTCAAAAACTGCCAGTAGGTAGACAGCCTTCGCCTAACATGAGGTTATTGCGCCAATGAGTATTTAAAGTGGTTTATAAACTATTTTTTAATGAAATAAACTCCTTTTATTAAGAAGAGAAGGAATTTTATACATAATAATTAAGAAATCAGCATATTAGAAAAAACCTGGATACAGTTTTTGAAATGGTTATGCATGTAAATTTTAGTGAATATTTGGTTGTTTGGAGCCAGAAAAGTTGGTAAATAAGTTCTGTTTGAACTGCAACAGTTTCCACTAACCCTTTCTTTATTTCTTTCCGCCTCACTTAGTATTTAACTGCTTTCTGCCGGAATCTGCCGCTAGCCTACTTTGAATAGACGTTTTGTACCACCAGAAAAATACGATAACAATAACAATAACACCCGAGGCAGTCAAAAAACTTCCTCTTCGTTTCTCACAGTAAACTTCTACAGTTTGTCTTGTTCGCTCGATATTCTTGCACAAGGAAAAATAATAATAAAAAAAAAGAAGTTGGAAATGGAAAAGACTTATTCCCCAAAATGCCCGGGCGAGTATATTTGTTCGATTGCAGATTTTCGAGCAATGCGTTAGAATTCTTGGCCTTTTTAGAATTGGAAAATAGAACATTTTTGTTCGTTTTATTCCGTTCCATGCCTTCCATTTCACCCGGTGTTGCGTCGTCATGGGTACTTATTTCCTTTTCGGAAGACATTATTCTAACATCTGGAGTGTAGAGGGAATGTAAAAATAAGTTTTGGAGTGGAAGGGCAAGGTTTGTTACAGCAACTTGCGAAGGGGGGGAGAAGGATTAGAAAACTGGAATTCTAATCATTTCTAGAATATGATTATCTAGGCCCTTCTGAAAGTAAAAATGATCAGTTATGATACGTCATAAAATATACTTGTTTAACCTATGTATAACTTTTATGATTGATATATGAGAAAAAGATAAAAATGAAATCGTGATAAAAGCATGAAAAATTCAAATGAAAAGCACGTGAAAAATCTCTATACAATAATGGCTAATGGAAACGACACACATTTTTTATGAATATATTATGGCATTTTTTATGAAAAAATAATATTGTTAAAAAGTATATAAAATATATAAATATATTATGACATCTTTTATGAATTACATTGTCAATCTTAAACAGGCTATGTATTATAAACAAAAACAAATGGCAATGTCTAGAGAATATGGCGATTTGGAGTAGGACTTTTTATTAAAGAGTTTATTATACATTATAAATTCAAATTGGACTCATAATAATAGTGTTAAAAAAGTTATTTTGATTGATTTACAATAGGAATTCATGATTGTATCGCAGTCCATCCTTTAAGGAAAAAATATAATAATGCCTAATGGAAACGCATTTTTATGAATATATTATGACATTTTAATGATTATGACATTTTTTTATGAATATATTATGACATTTTTTATAAATTATGAATTTTATTGTTAGTTCTAAACAGGCTATGTATCATCAGTAGAAACATGTGGCAATGTCTAGAGAACATTAAAGTTGGGGTAGAACTTCCCATTGAAGCCTTTATTATACATTACAAATTCAAATTAGATAAACAATGCTGTTAAAAAGTAATTTTGATCGGCTAGCAATAGGAATAGGAATAGGAATATATGACAGCCTCACAGTTTTTGAAATTGCGTCCTTCTTTAAGTGAACACATGGTATTTTTTTCCTAGTATGCCCAAAACATATAGTGCTGTATTTAAAGGCAAATAATAGTGTTAGCGGGCTTTTCCATAGGCAACGTGACGCTAACAACGCTAAATCAACATTGATGAACCACGTTAGTGATCGAGTATGACTGACCGTAATGATCCTTAGTGATTACTATTCTCATTAGTCGAAGTTGACGTCGCGTTAGCGTCGCTTTGTCAATGGAAATGCATCCTTACGAAGCACTAAGAATGTACATTCTCAATGACTGTAACTCATTGTATTATTCTTTTGAGCTTCCTTTTTCGTCGAGAGTAGTAGATGGGAGTGACATTTAGAACTAATTTTCGCATATCTTTGATTTATTGTTAAACTTTTATAATTATAATTTATTTTTGCAAATTGTAATGTAGTGATTTAATATTTTTCATAATTATAAAAAAGTATACTATACTAGCTAGTATTACTTTTTACACCATTTGACAATTTTTAGGTCTTTCCAGATAAAAAAACTGTAGAATGTTTCAAAAACTTCACAGCGATGTTTTTTTCGATACAAGATTTCTAAAGATTCAATTTCTTGACCATAGATTCAGTTCTTTAAAGACTGTTATAGAAGTGCTCAGTAATCCCCTTTTAAGCTTATTTATTTCTGAAAAAAATATCAGATAAGTATGGAAGTTGTGGAATCCACTTGCTTTCATGAAACTTAGAGCTGGACTGAAAAGAGAAGTCTTTGTGAAAAAAATTTAAACTCCATGTCTCAACTCAAACAATCTTGTGAATAAGTTTCCTAATGAAAACCATTTCCCTTCAGTATGCAAAAGTACAGTTTTGTGAAGGCTGTCTATTTATTTACACAAAGATTTGAACAGTTTGGAATTGTTTGAGTTGGCCTTAATAAAACTGGAACCAATCTGGAACTTTTACATATTGATTGAATGCTTCCTTAAATTAATAGGGTTTTCGATACTAGACTTGGTCAATAAAGAAATGACTGCAAGGTACATAGGGAACAACTTCTTAGATGAAATCGCGTAATTCTATATAATAGTCAAACACAGAGTTTCAACCATACATGCTAATACCACAGAAGTTGGCTCAATAAATTTCTTTTTTCACAGAATAATCCCGAATGACATTAAATACATTCTTTCAATTGTTTCTCCTTTCAATAATAAGGTAGCTCAGTAAAAGATTTTATTCAAATGTAAATATGTAGAAGTAACTGGAAAAATTGCCATGTAGGAAACATCAGTGCTTTTATCCACATGTATTGAAGATAAATTACTGTTTTTTATTTATTCAATTGTTGTAAATTCAATGACATCAGACATGTTTTTGATTCTAAAGAGACTGTATTGGGAGTAAGAATATAGTTAATTTTTTGGTCATGGTCCTCACTGAACACACGTCGATAAAGACACATGAGATGATATGAAGATATATCACTTATAGAAGGATATCTTTCATACAAGGAGATATAAAATATACAATATTTTTGACACAAAGAGATATCAAATATGCAATATTTTTGATACTAAGAGATATAAAATATACAAGGATATCTTTTTTTATCCAAAAAATATCAAATTTTTTAGGCATAGTGCGATTTAGCATTACAATAACACTACAATATGCTTTTAGCATTACAATAACATATTTTGCATGATGCTTTAACACCATTGCAGACAATACAAAATTTTTTTTAATTAGATGGATAATTAAAAAAAATTTTTCATGTTTTTTTAATTTTTTGTTCAATAATCTCTGATAGAAGGTAACGTCTTTATATTACGTTTGGATAATACAATTTTATAATCGGAAATTTTTTTTCTAAAGATCACGTTAACAAGAATGGCTTAATTTCACCTTTTGACAAAATTGCACAGAACAACAATGAACAACGCACATAAGTTTTGAACAGTGTCCATCTCTTATTACTAAATCCATCTTAAAAATTAACCATTATTTTGCATAATAAATAATTAAGAATCAAGTTTTAAAAGTTTAAAAAAAAATATTTTACACGCAAAAAGAAAAAAAATGCATTGTTATAATACATGATATAATACATAAATTTGTCTAAAGTACTTACAACAAGAATTCATCAGAATTCTTTCAACAAGAACTACGCTGCAAATTATTTTAACCTTTTAAGACTTTTTTAAGTATAATGAAGAGAATTATTAAATATATTTATAAATCAATAAAAATACATACACAACCTATCATATGTTTTATTAGGTATTTTACGTTGTGGACAAATTTATTATTCTTTAAAAAATATGGAACCTCTTAAGTATAAATTCTAGAGTAATTTGAGAGAAAATAATGATTTTTTCTAAAGTTAGTAAAAGTTACATTATGTATGAATTAATTTATTATAATATTAATATTCGTTTATCCAACTTTTGAATTTAATTATTTAAGTATTGTCTTAAAATTGTCTGTTTATAAAAAATTAATACAGAATGTAAAATTATTTTACAATGTATTACTTTACATCGTATTTTGAGTAAAATGTCGATTTGTTATTATTTTTTTTTGAAAAGAAAAAAAAAACATATATCAATATCTTCATAAGGAACTCTAATGAAAGTATATATAAAAAAATACTTTTTTCCCACAAATGTTTTATTTTATTTTACTAAATTTCCTCAGGATAGAAAACAGTTAAAAACTTCCAAGTATTACGAATTTCGAAATAATGAAAAATGCAAAAGAAAAAGAAAGTGTATTAAAAAAGAACACTTTTTGCTTTATTAAAAATGTATAATCAACCATATTTTTAAGCAAAATGAAAATGAAACATTTTTCAAATTCTTCTATTTAATTATTCGCAAGAACTATTTTTCTATTATACTTTTTAAATTCATTTCATTTTCTCCATTATTCGTACATTTGAGGTTAATTTAATACAATTTGAATTTTTTAATTTCTGTTTGGGTGCTTTTTTTTACCTTTTAATAACCGTAACACGAAATAAAAGTAATTTATTCTCTTATTAGTTGTAATACAATAAAAAAAATTCCATTTTCAGGATTTTTTAATAATTTTATTTTAGTTTAATCATTAACCATTTTGAAAAAATCTGCAAATCATAAAAGTTATTCATCTAAAAAAAAAAAAGGTAAATTAAATATATTAAAAAAAAAAAAAAAAAAAAAAAAAAAAAAAAAAAAAAAAAAAAAAATTCAAAAAGATTACTTCAAATAAAAAGTTACATTGTAATTTGTGTCGCTAATATTTTAATGTATCATTTTTATTGAACAAAGAGGAAAATCGTATTACAATATTAAATTTTTAAATTTCTATACCGTACGAGTTTAAGGAAAAATAACAATATCAAGAAATATACGATATTCTAAACAATGACAATTATCTAAACAATATGAAGAAAAACCTTTCGCGGAAAAAAATACATGTTCATGAGAAGAAACATTGTTATTTATAAATTATAACTTATATTATACATATGTGCTTTCAAGAATCAAATTTCTTACTCTACAGAGAAGTATTGTTTTGATTTTAATAACTAAAAATGAAAAATATGCACGTTATTTGTTAAGAAATCTATTATATTTAAAGAATAAAACTAAACACAAGAGGAATAGTTTTGGTTTTGTCAATTTCTTTAGATTATTTTTATCAATTTAGTATTTAGTTTCAGATGAATGATTTTCTTCAATATAAAAGCTAATATTTGAGTTAAATGTTAAAAAATTATTCTGTGTATCATTTTGTTATAACTACATCGATTCTTACATTGTTAAGTTTACTATTCATATGAATTTCATTTCTAAAAAAATGAACGCTCTCTCTCTCTCAGAAATAAAGTTTTTACCAATAATAGCAATAAACGATTCATAAATGATAATGAGTTGCCTAGAAATTAATTAATTAAATATCAATCTCAGAAATTATCGAGTTTTTTCGGAATATGGCAATTTAATAAAAATTTTAAAATGGCGTAGATAATTTTATTTTATGGATAAATTTTGGAGACATTTAAGATTAATACAAGACATAAAAGATTAATATATATTTGAAGACATAAGATTAATAATACATTTAGAGATATTTAAGACTTATAAGATTAATACACATAACATTAATAGACATTAAGCTTAATATAATTAAGATTAATAGTTATTACAGCCATAGATTGTAAAACATATGAATTACCAGATTATTACACCAATTGATGAATATTAAATTTATACTGACTTGTTTTAATAGAATAATAACATTAAACTAAAATAATATTTACTTTACTATATAATTAATTCTACTAATTGTTGCATTATCTAAGCAACTATTTACATTAATTTTTTTAGTGAAAATGAATAATTATTTCTATTTTATTTAAAATCTCTTTATTTTAGTTAATGTATAATTATTGCATCATATTTTTGTTTTGCATCATTATTGCATTATATTTTGTTTGGGTATAGTATTATATTGATTCTTCGAATTTAAAATGTAAATTCCGACAATGTCTCAGCTTGATTAAATGATTTTTCTTAAGGTTGATAGACTATTGTTGATGTGATATAAGCATTAATAAATGATAATTTAAAATAAAATAATTTCAATAATAATAATTTCTTATTGCTTTATTAAATAGTTAATGCTAAATTTTCTTTTAAATTTTAATATTAATTATTAAATAAAGCAATAAGTTAGAGAGCACCCTTTTTTTGTTTTTAACATTGATCACATATTGAAATTTCTACATTGAAAACTATTAGTTTACCATGAGGCCGATAGAGAGCACCCTGTTTTGTATTAAACATTCGTTATACATTGAAATATCTACATTGAAAAATGTAATTCTATGAAATTTTTTCGTTTATTTGTTTTTTTGTAAATATTTATTCAAGAAGTCCTAACATGTTTATTATTGATTCCTACTATAACCACATTGAAATAACTTTTACTCCACCATAGTAACTTTTTTTTCGTTTATTTATTTTTTTGTAAATATTTATTCAAGAAATTATAACGTGTTTAATTATTAATTCTTACTATAGCTACATTGAAATATCTTTTAATCCATCATAGTAATTAACTTTTTTTTGTTTGAAATTTTTCGTTTATTTATTTTGTTGTAAATATTTATTCAAGAAGTCCTAACATGTTTAATTATTGATTCTTAATATAACCACATTGAAATATCTTTTACTCCACCATAGTAACTTTTTTTTTCGTTTATTTATTTTTTTGTAAATATTTATTCAAGAAATTATAACGTGTTTAATTATTAATTCTTACTATAGCTACATTGAAATATCTTTTAATCCATCATAGTAATTAACTTTTTTTTGTTTGAAATTTTTCGTTTATTTATTTTGTTGTAAATATTTATTCAAAAAGTCCTAACATGTTTAATTATTGATTCCTACTGTAACCACATTGAAATATCTTTTACTCTACCATAGTAACTTTTTTTTCGTTTATTTATTTTTTTGTAAATATTTATTCAAGAAATTATAACGTGTTTAATTATTAATTCTTACTATAGCTACATTGAAATATCTTTTAATCCATCATAGTAATTAACTTTTTTTTGTTTGAAATTTTTCGTTTATTAATTTTGTTGTAAATATTTATTCAAGAAGTCCTAACATGTTTAATTATTGATTCCTACTATAACCACATTGAAATATCTGCATTGAAAAATGTAATTCGATGATAACCTATCTACATTTAACGTTAACTATAAACCTGTATTTCGTTTTGTTATTTATCCTTTTTGTAAATATTTTTTCAAGAAGTCTTAACATGTTTAATTATTGATTCTTAATATAACCCCATTAAAATATATACATTGAAAACTGTAATTCTATGAAAACATAACTTACGTTAACGTCTACTTAAAGTTGTTAACTATAAACGTGTATTATGTTTAGTTATTTATTTTTTGTAAATATTTATTCAGGAAGTCTTAACAAGTTTAATTATTGATTCTTAATATAGCCACATTGAAATATCTTTTAATCCATCATTGTATATTTTTTATTACTGTAACTCCTTATCATACTCGCCTTTCAGCATCGTGCAACAACTCTATTTGAAACAAATTACTACCCCCTAATTATGAGTATAAACCTGTCTTACAGATGCTATTTTGATACCAGCGGCGAATAACTCAAGTCAACTTAATCTTGGTAATAACTCTTTCAACAAATAAGAGTTTTAATATATTCAACTTTTATTCAAATAAACCATTATTTAGAATGGTTGCGTGGCAAATAATCCAGTGTTTGTTATCGAGAGCCTGAAGAACTTCTATTCTATTCCCTAATAACTTCCAGAATATAAAGTTGCATTCGATTTAATGCATGGTTTGAAGTATACAATTAATTTTAATGAGAGCAGTTTAAGGATCATTTTAACTCAGGGCTTTGGAGATGGGAGGAGAAGTTTTGATGCAGATACTGAATACATTTTAAAGTATCAAGTTGTCAAACTTTAAAGACAGGTTTCTTTCTATATTGTATTTCGCGAACGAAGTTTCAAACGAAATTCTGAAAAATATTGATTACTGTGAAATATTAACCAGTTTGAACTTAAACATAAAATTGTAAAATAAGTAATGTAATCACATAGTTAAGAAATTTAAATTGTAGAAGTTTATAAGGTTAATCAATATATGAAGTTGCAGATTATATAACAATTACTGTATATTATTTCAGTGATCATTAATGAAATATTGTCAGTTTATTTACATTTAAAAATATGAGTACAATATTTTAAAATGCGAATAGTGTATGAGATAAGCTGTAATAATTGTCGTTTAGTCTGTCATTGTCATTTCTGTAAGCAGTCACTGAAACACATGTAGCCAACGTGTTGCATTCTATTCCCTAATAACATCTAGAATGTAAATTACATTCTGTTTAATGCGTAGTTTGAAGTATGTAATTAATTATGTGAATAGTTTAAGGATTATTTTAACCCAAAGCTTTGGAGATGAGAGAAGTTATGATGTCAATACATTTTAAAGCATCAAACTGCCAAACTTGAATGCTAGGTTTCTATATTATTGGAAGAACTGAGTTTCAAACACTTAAAACAAAACTTGAAGTAAGGGAAAATATCAATAATTGGAAAATAATAACCAAATGTTATATAAATATTAAATTATAAAATAATAGTATAAATTAATTAAAATTGTAGAATTAAAAATAATAAAATAAAATTGTAAAAAAAAACAGTAAAGCTGTAATTGCGAAACTAATAAGGAATTAAAGTTTTAAAATTTTATTTCTTATTAAACAGTAGTTGAGCTTAACTACATGAATTGACCTGAACTAATAATTGTAATAATAAAAAAATCAATGCATTTTAATGTATTGTTAAATTTCTAAATTTTAAAGTAACGTAAATGAATATATTACAAGATGGTGTAGATTATGTAACAATTGCTGCATATTATTTCAATATTCAACAGAAAATATTGTCAATTTATTTACATTTAGAAACGTGAATACAATACAATTATTCACTTTTAAAAATGGGTATAGTGTATAAGAAAAAAAATTCTGAATGACCAAATTTGTGAATGGTATGGGCTCAGAGAACTCCACTATGCAAACATAACTCTCGATACGAGGTATTTACATAAGCTGCCATAATTATCTTTCATTGTAATTCAGTCTCTTCATTTCTGTAAGCAGTCACTGCAACACACGCAGCCAACGGGTTGCATTCTATTCGCTAATAAATATTAGAACGCAAAGTTACATTCGGTTTAATGCATGGTTTGAAGTGCACAATTAATTATGTGAACAGTCTAAGGATTATTTAAACCCAAAGCTTTACAGATGAGAGAAGTTATGATGTCAATACATTTTAAAGCATCAAACTGCCAAACTTGAATGTTAGGTTTCTATATATACTATTGGAAGAACTAAGTTTCAAAACACTTAAAACAAAACTTGAAGTAAGGGAAAATATCAATAATTGAAAAACAATAACCAAATGTTATATAAATATAAACATAAAATAAGTAGTGTATTTGTACAAACCAATTTAAATTATAGAGGTTATGTTTGAAACAGTAAAAGAGTAATTGTGTAACTATTTACTCAATGTAATAATAATAACATTTTGAGAGTAATTATGATAGTGTATTTTTATCGTCTTTTAATTTTCAATGCAAATTAGACACACTAAATGTCATTAAATGACATTAAAAATAAAATATTTAAATTTTCTTTTATTACACGTTTTTATCTGTTTCCAGGAAAAAATATTTTTGATTTCTTTATGTATTATTTATTTCCGTTTTCTATAGAAATTTGCTGCAGAATTCTTAAAAATTACTAAATTGTATTTTACATATACGCCAATATTCTTTAAATAAATCGTACTTTCAAATGTTGTCTATTTTTAATAATGTTTTTCTTCCTGGCTGAGGAACTATCTACTTCAATGAGAAGTGAGGGAAGCTGACCCGTCTCGAAGGATTTTTTTAAAGGGAGATGTTTGGAGAAAAAGGAGTTCTGCAACGAGTCGGCAAGAAGTGTTGTTTTTCTTTTTTTTCTGAAAGTGACTAACAGGCTGAAGTTTCCGCCAGTTTAGAAAATGAGCCCTTGTGGTTTCATGCATCACGCCGTATGATAATTGAGGGCAGATCGGTGAATTAAATTCATCGGAGGCTGAATGGCCGAGTACCTGCCCTGGCGCTCGGGGCCATAGGTTTCGGATTCGATTCACGGCAGTACCATTGATGTTTGTTGGTTCGGAATCCACTTTAGTCGTCGATCCCGGTCTCATAATGCTGTAGAGCGTCACAGAGCCCAGTCAGACTTCTCACCCACACCATCCCAAACTATGTAGGGGCAACTCAGCTCTAGGCACGTGGCGTGATGTGGTGTAGCGGTACTAATAGTAGAATGAGATTCATCGTAGACTCGAGAACTCTGAAGGCCTAACTCTGAGAATCTCCGTCCTTGGAGTGAACTGCACTTGCGTATTAAATTTAATTCTTTATTTTTCCTTTTTTTGTAAATAATAACCAGCAATAAATAGAATTCTGTATATATATAATAAAAATTAAAGTGTTCCCATGAACCTGAAAGTGGCCCTCTTCTTGAAGCTGCTATAGGTCTACTATAGATTGAGGCGTTATAATATAAATTTTAAAACACATATAATTAAAATCACTTAAAAAACTAGTGTTCCTTTTAAATATAAGAGCTTGATACGGAACTTTCTTGTGATGAAAAAATAGATTTATTTTTTAAAAAATTAACATATACTCTCATTTTCTGTGGATATCAAAATGCTCATACCGGAATAACATCATTTTCACCTATGATGATAAAATAAATCTATTTTAAAATATTGATATTTAATTTATAATTTTCAAATTAAAGTAAATAAATATTATAAAAAATTATAGATTTCAATATTAATATAAAATATTCAATACATACTCTCGATATTCAAAAACATAACACTGCTATTTTATTTGCATTTAAAAATATGAATGCATGGTAAACGGTACGAGAGAAAACTCAGAGAACTCCACCAGGAAGCCTAACTCTCGATGCGAGATGTATACATAAACTGTCATAATTGCCATTTAGTATCTTCATTTAATTCCTTCAATTAGCTCACACTCTCCCTATATATATCTTGTTCAAATTTTCAATCGTTCATAAAATACTTTTTATTCATTCACTCAAGTTCAAATACATTTTTTTTAACTTGTAGTGGATGACACTTGATGCTAATACAGTTTTTTTCAAATATTGATTCAGTAGTTAAATTTAATTAATTAATTATATTTTTTTTTTGGATTTAAGTTGCATATATCTACCAATAGATGGCGCCAGATAAACTTAAAAAAATGGAATGAAAATTATTTATAAAGGACTTTTCTGCAGTGGAGTGAAAAAAAAGTAGGAATTGACTTAAATTTTTTTTATTTTTTTATATTACTTGTTTCTGTAAATAGTCACTTCAACACACATAGCCAACAGATTAACGCCAATGTTAGTTAAAAGGCACTTTGAATTTCCTTGATTTAAGTGTTTTGGAACATTATGCGTGTTAATGGTATGGTATTTAATTAATCATAATTAAATAACATAACATTAATTATATATTAATTGTATATTATTGTATACCATACCATTAATATGGTATGACTATTTAATTATTTATGATATTATTTAATTAAACATTTAAATACCATACTTAAATTATATTAATTATATTTATTAGTGGTATGGTATTTTAATTGTATATTAATGGTATTTAACACACTTAAAATTTACATTTATATGTGTTACATCTTTAAAATTTCATGTTCTATGTGCTGAATAAATTGGATTTGGATATAAATGTCTTAACTATTAACTATAATTTTTACGTTATATTTCATTTAATGTTACCAATTAGCATAATATTACTTACATAATGTATCTAAGTTATAGGACCTAATATATTTTAGTATTTGTAAATTTTATTTTAAATCTTTACCGTTTAAATAAAATATTATAATAATCGGATATATTTCTACGATTGCGTTCCGTTGAAATATTGCCTCCAAGCCAATGTCTCGATTGGGAAATATTTATATTAGATTCGTCCTTATATCGGATGGTGAAATTACATTATTTAACATTTGATAGTAATGTAAATACTATAGCACATGAGAAAAACCATTAGTTTCGTGTAATTGTATCCTTCTCTGTGAAACTTTATATCAATGAAAAGAAACGAAGTTTATAATTTACGAAATGTACTTACAATAAACTAATATTATCGAAAAGGGATAAATAATATATTTAAAACTATTATATTTGAGGGAATAAAAGTTCAAGAAATTACTACCCATTACATATATGGAGCCAACGGCCATACCATGCTGAATATACCGGTTCTCGTTAGATCACCGAAGTTAAGCATCATTGGGCGCGGTCAGTTCTCGGGTGGGTGACCACCTGGGAACACTGCGTGCCGTTGGCAAATTTGGGACCTGAATGGCCGAGTGTCTAGCGCTCTGGCGCTCGGTGCCGCAGGTTTCGGGTTCGAATCCCGGCGGTGCCATGGATGTTTGTAGTGGTTCGGAATCCACTTTAAGCCGTAGGTCCCTGTCTTCTATGACTGTAAGAGCGTCACGGAGCAAAAGTCAGGCTTCTACCTACGGGTGCTCCATCACAACAGAAGCTGCTTCCTTCCCCTTCAATCATGAGTCCATATGGGCTCGTGGGCTTGGCCAGCCAAGTGGGATAAGAAACAACAAACAGCAACACATATATGGTTGTTGTTTTGGAGAGAGTGAATCAGCGATGTCTTGGACCAACGTTTCTTAATGATTTATTTAATTTTTTAAAACTTCTTTCACAAGCTGGTCTTATTGGTTTAATTAATTACTTCCATGTGCCTTTTTATTGAATTTCACGTGTTTTTTTTAATAATCTTTTGGAATTCTAATATTTTTTATTTTTTAAATTTGTTTTATGTGCTTGTTCATAAAATCGAAAGGAATTGCATAGTTTTTATTTTTTATTTAATCTCTTATCTTTTTTTCAGTTTTGAACGATAAGTGATGAACATAATTTATTGCCTGAAAATGATTTATAGATACTTTTTCTTTCTTTGTTTGTTTAAAATTTCTGTTATGAGTTTTACTCTTACATTAAATTCTAAATTTTATGGATAACTTGCATATCGATATTCTATAATAATATCGATAATCTTAATAGACTTGCATATCGATAATTTATAATAATATCGGTAATCTTAACAGACTTGCATATCGATAATCTTAATAGATATCCTAATATATATATAATATCGATAATCTTAATAGGTATCCTAATATATATATATATATAATATCGATAATCTTAATCGATATCCTAATATATATAATAATCGATATCTTAATATCGAAAATATATAATTTAGTCGGTATAATATTCTGCGCAAAAAAAATATGCTATTTTTATGTATTTTTTTGTTTTGCGTAAATTGGTAGATATAGTGTCGTGCTACTTATATATGTCACGAATAGTGCGCCGTCGGCCATGATTAAAGGGCATTAAATTCTGTGAAGAATTTCAGATATAACTTTTCGCATTTTTATGTCATATGGGAGATAATCCGGAAAACTCCCATCAAACAGCCTGATTGCCAAGATGAGCCTCTTACGCAATTTGTCACAGTCACCATCGAATCTCTTCTTTTCTAATAGCGGATTCAACAAGCCTGTTAACTCTTATTGGTTAAATGGTTGAATCAGTCAGTGTTAAAATTCAATCAATCTGTAATAAATAATTTCAATATACGCATTTTTAACATTAAATGATAATCTACATGGATTTTTGTATTTTAATGAAGAGTTCCTCAATTATTTTTTTACAAACTGCTTACTTGACGACATTGAAAATAAAAATTCAGTTACAAATGTAAATACAAATTTCAATTACATACGTGTAAATTTTATGGAAATACTGGTAATAATTTTTTTTTCTAATGCAGCTTGGCAAATACTTAGAACGTGATCTTTCATGCCATAAGCAAGGGCTGCACCAACGTTACTCACTTACACTACTAAGTGCCCGTGTAACTTGAAGATAAGATACGGACGCTGAGTAACAATGCCCCCTGAACGTTCTACTATCTTATTAGAGCTGGACCTACGGTTTAAAGTGGATTCCGAACCACCACAAACATTCATGGCATAGCCGGGACTCGAACCCAAAACCTGTGGTACCGAGCGCCAGAGGGTAATAATTTAAGATAAAAAAGTTGTAGTATTTAATCAACTCTTTCTTCCCTAGCTGACATTATTGAAATGCATAAAAACTAATTGTAGTGTAAGATTTGCATCTCTGCTTTCACACATTCAAAAATGTTTTATATAACATTTATCACTGAAATAGAATTATTTCTATGTGTTTAAACTGAAATAGAAGACCACAATTTCAATGACAAATTATAAAACATTCCTTTTCTGTTTCTTACACAAACAACTACGTCCAAATGTCACGTAGCTAAAAAGACAGGTTGTTTTTTAGAGCATCGTTTCTTTAAAAGTAACCATAAAAATATGTCCAGTGAAACAATCATATGAGGAAAAAGGCTTTAGGATTATTCTAGGATAGTTGAATGTCATACACATATATAAATAAATAAATAGTAGGCTTTATTTTTAAAAAGGAGACCATGTTGATAAAAATCGATTGCTTAAACGATAGTTTTAATATTTATCTAAATATATAGGTTTTCATTATTTCAAACAAATATAGATGAATTTAAATAGCTTATAAGAAATTAAGACTTACTTTAATAAAGAAACCTTTTTTAAATAATAAGAGAAAATAATAAAATAAAATAATTTAAAAAAAGTGGTTTTTAAATAATTTTATTTAATAAATATTTAATTATATTTATTAATTAATAAAATTTCAAACAAATATAGATGAATTTAAATAGCTTATAAAAGATTAAGCCTTACTTTAATAAAGAAACATTTTTTAAATAATAAAAGAAAATAATAAAAGAAAATAATTTAGAAACATAAGGGGTTTTTAAATAATTTTATTTAATAAATATTTAATTATATTTATTAATTAATAAAATTTCAAACAAATATAGATGAATTTAAATAGCTTATAAAAGATTAAGCCTTACTTTAATAAAGAAACATTTTTTAAATAATAAAAGAAAATAATAAAAGAAAATAATTTAGAAACATAAGGGGTTTTTAAATAACTTTATTTAATAAATATTTAATTATATTTATTAATTAATAAAATTTCAAACAAATATAGATGAATTTAAATAGCTTATAAAAGATTAAGCCTTACTTTAATAAAGAAACATTTTTTAAATAATAAAAGAAAATAATAAAACAAAATAATTAAAAAAATAAGTGGTTTTTAAATAATTTTATTTAATAAATATTTAAATATAATTATAATTAATTAATAATTATAGTTAATTTATTTTTAATTATTTTTACAATAAATGTCGATGAGTTTAAATAGCTTATAAAAATAAAGTCATACTTTAATAAAAAAAATCTTTTTTAAATGAGAGAAAATAATGAAATAAAATAAATGTTTTTAAATAATTATATTTAATTAACATTTAATATTTAATATTTAATTATATTTAATTAATATCTAATATTTAATTATATTTAATTAATAATTATAATTATATTTAATTAATAATTAATATTTATAATTTCTATCTAATGTCAATGAGTTTAAATAGCTTATAAAAATTAGTCTTCCTTAAATAAAAAAAATCTTTTTAAACAATAAAAGAAAATATTGAAATAAAATAATTAAAAAATAAGCGATTTTTAAATAATACGTTTGAATGTATATTTTTAAAAATTGACTACAATGATAATAATTTTGTGCAATTTATCAATTGAGTAAATTATAGGAAAATCAATCTATAAATATTTAAAAAGTTAATCTTTTAAAAGTATTGTGTTTTAATCTAACATTCAAAATTTATTAGAAATCATCTTTTCCTGCTCTAAAATTTAAGTGAAATTTCTCACAGAAAATTAAACTACGAAACTGAATTAATTCTATATTAAAAATAAATACTAATTACAAATTCTAATAGAGTTAATAGAGTAAATTGAGTTTATACTTTTAAAAAGTTAAATATTTAATTAATTACTATCGAAATTAATCAAAATTTTGGAAACTGATTTATATTACGCAAATTTACCATTTTCTACATCAGAATATTTTAATATTTGTAAATATCTATTATATTAATTTAAATTTAAAACTAAATTATCTGAAATATCGTAATTACAATAAATAAATATGTGTAACATAAATCTAGCATAAATTTAACTATATTTCAAATTAAATAATTTATAAAAATTTTTTAAAACCATTTAAATTGAAAGTTTTAGTAAAAAAAATATGAGTACATCAATAAATATTTTATTATTCATAAATAAATATTTCTCAATTTGAATAGCTGTCATGTAAATGTATTCAATATTAATTTTCAAGACCTAAATTTTTTACGATAAACTTCTATTTAGATTAAGCCTAGATCATAAATTATTTTAAAGGGGAAAAAAAAGATATAGGTAGAAATACATTAGTCCTTTTATGCTTTCATATTTAGCTTTAACTTGCTTTTAAATACAGGCTGGCCTATTTAATTGTAATTTATTGTTAAATTTAATCGTTTATGTTTTATGCAATAACTTGAAAGGGGCAGCATATGCAGTCAGCAGATTCACACTATGTATGACAGAGTATTTTTGTTTTTATTTATTTATTTTATTTTTTTGATCATCTGAGGGCTTTCTTGTTAATATCGGGGATCGTCATAACGTCTTACAGGAGGAACCCAGAAAACACATATGAATTAATCTGAATGTGATATGCTTTACTCGTGTTATGCAAATCGTCATTGAGTTTCCTCATTTCTGAATGTGTAATGTCTGGGCCTATATTAGACCTATAACGGTTTCAATAAGAGGGCCACTTTAATTTTTTATTTAAAAGCACTATATATATACATGTATAATGTACTCTCTGTTATTATACAAGGAAATTAAAAATTAAAAATATAAATTTGATCACAAGTGCAGTTCACTCCAAGGTCGGTGATTTTAACAGATGTCGAGCCTGCGTCGAATCTAATTATCTGATGTGCGGCAGACCTTAATTATCACACGGCGTGATACACGAAACTACAAGGGAATTTACTTTGGAAACAGGCTGAATCTCCTTCCTATTCAATCACTTCAGAGAAAAAGAAAAAGAAAATAAAACAATACCTATTTCTTCCTCTTCGGAGAACTATCTCTTTTCTTCCCAAAAAACTCCTTTTACGACTATCCATCAAGAGTTGGAGTCAGATTCCTTCACTTCTCATTGGAGTACACATTATTCAGCTCGTGGTCTATCACCAATCACGATGGAACGACTCATAGTATAGTTCTTACTCAATTTGTAGTTGTTTCGACCTGTAAAAGTCGCACCAGACATTCGATAATTTCTGAGTCTAATTACACATCCGAATATCTGTTATCAGATTTGAGTGACAGACTCTTCTCATTAGTACAAAACACAAATTGTATGTTATATAACCCCCCACAATACTGGTCTGTTGTCAAATTTGAGTGATGGGCTATTATTATATACTTGTCAAATAATATGTATTCCTCTCTCCTGGAAATCAAATGCCAAATTCTTCCAATGAGAAAAAAAAATACTACAATTGTGGCTGCAACGAGCGCTTCCAGTAGATTAGAACCTTAACATACCTTCATACTAGCTATGCAATGTTACTTATGGGCCATGAATCAGGCATGACAAACTATTGAAATACAAACAAAAACATACTTATAATTTTCATTCTTAAATTTAAATAAATTAAAATAAAAGTATATAAAATAAAAACAAATCACTAAGGAGATTTGCATTAAAATAAAACACTACAATTTTTGTTTATCAATAGCTATTTTCAAGTAAAAATAGCCATTAAACCTTAGCTCTGCCTTTAAAAAAAGGTTTTTTTATTTTCTTAGCTACAAAAAGGATCATTTAATCACTGTTAAGAAATCTTTGCTAAATGGTGATCTAGTAGTGTGTGTTTAAAGTACACATCTATCAATCTTAAGCTTAGAGTCCGTGATTTAGTAGTGAGGAATGAAAGCCCAAACCATTTATCGACAACGATTTATTTCAATTCTTAAGTCATTGCATTTTTTTCTCTCAAACTCTCCTGTGATATAAATTAAACGGAAGAAATTCTCATCCAATATATTTATTTAAATATTTATTCAATGCATATAATAGAATTGCTTATTTTTAAAGACTTAATGGATGTGGAAATATTGTTAATTTATTAAAAAATAGGTTTCGATTAAATTTTCGTTAATTATATTTCAATAGAATTATGTTTAAATGTTTATTTAATGTTCTCTTTTCAAATTGTAAAAAGAAGAATTCAAAATACTTTATTGCTGAAATCAATGATTGTATCTTTTAAATAAAATGTATTTATTTCAATTGAAAATAAGTATCAAGCATCGTTTAAATTTCAGATTTGGACATTATTAATGTAAATGGAGTTATTCCGTTATGCAATGGAATTAGTTATTAATAAGATTTTAATGATATTAATAACTTTCACAGCAATGCAAAATTTAACGAAAAATTATTTAAAATACTTAAAAACGAATGGTATGGTAATATGAATTTCTAAAACTCATTAATATACTTTTCTAGTTTAATTAATTTATTTGATGGTATTTTTTAATTAGTTTAAGTTATGATGTTTTTTAATTACAAATGCTGATACAGTTATTTTACAGTAATATAAATTAAATACCTAATCATTTACAGCAATAATATTTTGATTTTAATATCGTATAGTGCAATGAAATATTTAACACAGAAAATATAAAAAAAAAGAATGGTAATACGATTTTGAATAAAATTACTTAAGGTCCTTAATTTATATGTTGATGTGTTTTAATTAATTTTTACTGTGTTTAATAATAAAATTATTTCATAGAACCTAAAATAAATAAATTTAAAAATAAATTTGATATAAAATTAAAACTGAATTAAAATTTTAATTTAAACTTTATATTATGGGTATTTCTTCAAAATTTTTACGAAAACACTCCAAAAGTTATTAAATTGTTCTTACAAAAAGCTATTTTTTATTAAATTCCTAAAATTGTATATTTGTATAAAATTTTATACATTTAACCAGAATAATTGAGGCCTTTTCTTTTAGAGCAAAATTTTGAAGTAAAATAAGCTTTCATTTGCTTCTTTTATCTAAACTTAATTATTATTTTATTTTGCTGTTTTTCCAATTAAAAAGAACTTAATTTAATTTCTAAGTGTAATTTTTAAAATTTATTCCGAACAACCTGATTTTAATCGGATACTTAAATTTCACAGCATTTCACATTTATTATAGTACTATCAGTACAGTACAGTACAGTATCAATACAGTAGAATACCAACTACATATAAAAATGTAAACGAAAGATAGACGTGAGAAATCGTTTAATAAACAACCTAATAATTTTATCAATGACAGCAACTGGATAAAGCTAACTTAAAAAAAGTCTAAAACTGGATAATATGAAAATGAATAGTTATTTAACTTCGAATTACGGTAGAATAACTTTTAATAACTACATTAATTTTAAAGCAATTTATGATCTTTTTTATTCTAAAAGTTAAAAAAAATATTTACTTTGTTTGGTAACTTTACTTAACTGCATATTTTTTCACCACTTTTTTATAACTGTATCTTACCTTTATTAATATCTTTGAAAACCAAATTATCTCTTTTTTTTCCCTTCTTCCTCTTTATCTTGTACAAAATTTCCTTTTTTTCTTTTATAATCATTGATCCCCATTGTATTTTATCTATACATTTTTATCGCTTTATATTTCTTTGTATTTTATACATACATTTTTATAGCTCTATTAAAAAAAACACATTATCCTAAATATTTCTTGATTTTCACGTGTAATTTTTTAAACATACTTCAATCCACGTAATCTAATACACTTTTTAATCAATATTTTTGAAATTTCTCAACAGCTAACTTACGTGTAATGACGAATGAATAAACTATATGACAGAATAAATCTCACATTTAAACCTAACATTTAAAATATCTAAAACTTTTGGTTCTTTCCAGGTAAATGATTACTTTTTCATGAAAAGTTGATAATTAAAAATGTTTTTTGCATGATCATAAGTTTCCTCCATTTTTTTTATCTCTTTACAAGCTGTCTTTCATATTTTTTGATCCCCTTTCCCTTTTATTTATAGATTTTTTAATTTATAAAAGCTCACTAATCAAAATTTTTTCTGATTTTGACGTGCATTTTCCTAAATTCTAGAATCAATATTTATTTCTGATCACTTAAAATTTCGAATTAATTTGCGTGAAAGATTCTGAGAGTGAACTACATTTTAAAAGAAATTAAATAAAAATAATTCCTAAAACTGTACCTATAAACTTTTTTTAAAATCTTTTCCTAATAATTGAAGTTATTACCTTTTAAATTTATCGATATTTTCTCCAACAATTAAAGCTTTCCTTTCTAAAATATCTTCTCTATTTTTTGTGTGATCTCTTTGTTATTTTTTTTTTCTTACTTATTTGCCCTCCCTTAAAATTTTTTAAAACTTCCTATCATGAATTTTCTTTATTTTTGAACTTGTCTAAACACTTTAATCAATACTTACTAATTTTCACAATTTAATTTTTGAATCAAATAGTTTACATTCAAAATTACATACACTAAATACAGCTCTTAAAAGAAAATGAGAGAGGGCAAAAGTGGATAGTGAAAAAGAAAAAAATAATTTCTCAATTAATAATTTTATAAAAAAAATCAAGTCAATATAAATATACAAAAGATGAATTTTTTGCTACAGAAAAAACTTAATTCAGCTTAAATTTAATTCAACTTAATTTAATTCAGCTTAAAAATTAATTAAATTTTATTTCAAATTCAGCTTATTAAATTCAAAAATTCAAATCCTTTCTATTTCTAAAAGTTAGTAAATGATTCTTAGAATTGTAACATACAAAAAAAAAAATATTTAATAGTACTTACTGAATTAATATTGTTATCGATTTATTGGTATTTTTTAAAAAAATGCTTTTTTTAGAAATAGGCCTTTTCTTTCTTTTATTTTCATTTATAACCCTCATCCATTCCGTTTGGTTCTTTTCACCCTTTATAAAAACTTTCCATCCTAAATTTCCTTTAATTTTAAATTAATAGATTTCCTTTATTTTTATTTTATTTATTTATTCCTTAGTTCCTTTATTATTTATTTTAAAATTAATAAATTTCCTTTCTTAAACAACTAACTCTACCTTTATAAGTTTTCACCCTTCGAATTTCACATCAAATAGATTCATGAATTCAAGATTACATGAACTAAATCTCTTAAAAGAAATAGAGAAAAATTTGAAAGAGAGAGAGAAATGAAAAATTCATTTCTTAGCCAACAATTTCATAAGAACCATCGAATTTCAGAATGTACAATACACAAGAGAAGAATTATTTATTTGAAAAAAATGCAAGAGTATCGAAATAAGTTTATTACATTGAAAAAGTTCATAATCCTTTCTGTTTTAAAAGTTAGTAATTGATTCTTAGAATTTTAACATACAAAATTTTTTTTTATCTAATCGTAATTACTGAATGAATATTGTTATTGATTTATTGGTAATTTTAAAAACAAAACTTGTTTTAGAAATATGCTTTACTTTTCTTTTATTTTCATTTATACTCCTTCCCTTCCATTTGGTTTTTTCTTTATCCTTTATAAAAATTTTCTATCCTAGATTATCTTTAATTTCCACGTGTATTTTCTCAAACAGCCGATTCAACACTTATAAATTTTCACTCTTCGAATTTCACATCAAACAGTTTGTGTTCAATATTACATGAACTAAATGCATCTCTTAAAAAAAAAAGAAATGCAAATAAGATAATGAAGATAATGAAAAATAAAAAGGATAAGGATAAAGTGTTTAAAGATCAATAAAACATTCATTACTAAACGAACAATTTCATAAGAAAAATAGAAAATTATTTATTTCCAAAAAAATGTAATAGCATCCAAAAAAATTTATTAAATTGAAAAGATTCATAATCTTTTCTGTTTTAAAAGTCAGTAAATGATTTCTACAACTTTAACCTACATGCATTTTTTTTTATCTAATTCTAATGACTGAATTCATATCATTATCGATTTATTGGAAATTTTAAAAACGGAATTTGTTTCAAAATAAGCTTTCTTTTATCTCCATTTGTTTTCCACCCTTCCGTTCAGCCTTTTTTTTCACTCTTTGTAAAAGCTTCTTATCTTAAGTTTAAATTAATTTCCACGTGTGCTTTTCTAAACACACGTCAATCGAACGTTTATCATAGATGACTCTTTAATTTTCTGAATCTTTTTTCTTTAAAAAGACAAATTCATTACTCAACCCACAATATTTCATAAGAAAGATTCAAATTTCAGAATGTGCAATATCCAAAAGAAGAATTATTTAGTTCCAAAAAAATTTAATAGCATCAAAATAAGTTTATTCCATTGAAAAAGTTCATAATCCTTTCTGTTTTAAAAGTCAGTAAATGAATACTAGAACTTTAACCTACATACATTTTTAAATAATAATACCTTATTTTTAATTTTAATACCTTATAAATTTTCACTCTTCGAATTTCACATAAAATAGCTTGTGTTCAAGATTACACGAACTAAATCTCTTATAAAAAAGAAATGCGAGCAAGAAATGAAAGAGAGAGAAATGAAAAATTCATTACTCAACCCACAATATTTCATAAGAACGATCCAAATTTCAGAATGCACAATATCCGAAAGAAGAATTATTTATTGTAACAAATTTAAGAGTATCGAAATAAGTTTATTACATTGAAGAAGTTCCTAATCCTTTCTGTTTTAAATGCCAGTAAATGGATATCATAGATCATTGCTACAACTTTAACCTACATGCATTTTTTTAATCTAATTCTAACGACTGAATTCATATCATCATCGATTTATTGGTAATTTTAAAAACAGAATATGCAATGTTATCAGTTTCAGTTATTTATCTTCCCACCCTCCTGTTCAGCCTTTTTTGTTTCACTCTTTGCAAGAGCTCTCTATCTTAGGTTTAAATTAATTTCCGCGTGTGCTTTTCTAAGCACACGTCAATCAACGCTTATCAATGACGACTCTTTTTTCTTTAACATGAAAAATTCATTACTCAACCCCACAATATTTCATAAGAACGATCCAAATTTCAGAATGTACAAAGATATTGTACATACGAGAAGAATTATTTATTGCAGAAAATGTAAGAGTATCGAAATAAGTTTATTAAATTGAAAATGTTCATAATCCTTTCTGTTTTAAAAGTCAGTAAATGATTCCTATATCTTTAACCTACATACTAAATACATTTTACTAGTAATACTAGTATTACTAAATTACATTTTACAAGTATTACTAATATTACTAAATTATATTTTACAAGTATTACTAGTATTACTAAATTACATTTTACAAGTATTACTAATATTACATTTTACAAGTTACATTTTACTGAATTACATTTTACAAGTATTACTAATATTACTAAATTATATTTTACAAGTATTACTAGTATTACTAAATTACATTTTACAAGTATTACTAATATTACATTTTACAAGTTACATTTTACTGAATTACATTTTACAAGAATTGCATTTTACAAGTATTGCACAATACATTATACTAGCACATTTTTTTTATCTAATCCTAACGACTGAATTCACATCATTATCGATTTATTGGTAATTTCAAAAAACAGAATTTGTTTCAAACTAAGCTTTCTTTTATCTCCATTTATCTTCCCACCCTCCGGTTTAAGCTTTTTTTTCAGCTCCCTATCTTAAGTTTAAATTAACTTCCACGTGTGCTTTCCTAAACAACACACGTCAATCAACGCTTATCATTGATGACTCTTTAAATTTCACAGCAACTAGTTTGCGTGAGGGAATACATGAATGGAGCACAAACGCTTTTAAAAGAAAAGGAAAACGCGAACGAGAGAGAGGCGAAAAAAAAGCAGCCATCCTTCCTCCCCTTTGGTGCAGCAGTCAGCCGTTCCGCAGCACCCATCGATAATGTATCGCGGCAGCACTGCACTCCAGTCACTACGTCACAGCTCTACCGGCCACCGGTGTGCAGTTGACACCTTCGGTTGGGGTGCCCGAGTCGTAGAAGACTCGCCATCGCAATTACTGACTGTCTCCAGCTCTACATCTGCTCTGCATCCACTCTGTAATTTTTCTTTTCTTCCTTTTTTGCAAACTCTGCATCTGCAACTCTGCGAACAGTAAACGATCCCTTCGAAACCATAGCAATCCCTTGTGGGGTTGCAACATACATAAAAGCGTGTAGATACGGGTCAAACCAATGGATTGAGTACTGTCGGTTCGAACTGATCTATTGCTTAACTGCTCTTGTTGATCGTTATGTTTGTGTTTCCTCGTGCAAGACCAGCGCGTCATAAAAACGTGTGAACATAAGATACGCGAGTGCTTTTTGGTTTTAAGTTTTGATATCAGCGTGCTATAATGGGGAATGAAGCGAGCCAAGAGGGTGAAGAAGGACCAGGGGGTCAGCAACCCCAGCAGACCCAGCAGCAGCCGCAGCGGCCTACCCCCCAGCTGGTCACCCAGCAGTCCATGCCTTTACCCAAGCAGCAGCCAGGGCCCGAGCCGGCGAATGCGAGTATGGGACGGCGGGGCAGCGCTGGGCCGCAGCTGATGGGCCGGCGTCCCTCCATGACGGGTGCGGGGGAGAAGAGAGGGTCCATCGTCGAAATGCCCGAGGACCTGGACTTGACCAACCTCACGGAAGAGGAGAGGAGGGTCATCAGAAGCGTGATGGCCCGGGCCCAGTCTCTGGAGGAAGAGCCCCCTCCACAAAAGTAAGATAACGTTTGATTTATACAGTTCTGTTTTTCAATCCAGCATGTGTTTGACGGAGAACAAAAAAAGTTGCACGGGTTTCATGTTGAAGTATTTTTTTTTCCTGTTTCGGATGAAGCATTTTATAATAGTTATGGTTGCTTAATTGTTAATTAGTTAAGTAAAATAATTATTGCTTGATTAGTTAACTAAAATAATTGTGACTAGTTTAGAGAAATTAAAATATTGTTTTGCTTACAAAGTTATTCAATAAGAATTGTTTTTTTTTATTTAAGTTTTGAATTCATGTTTTATATAATATATTTTATATAATATATATTAATATATTATATATGTTTTAAATATCAAAATTAATTATTTATACTGATAAAATGTACAAAGAAATGGATATAGTATAAAATTAATAATTTTTTAATTTCGGTTTTATCAATATTTTATTTTAAATTAATCGATATTTTTGAAAATAATTAATTAGAATTAAAGTATTTTTCTGTTTACAAAGTTATTCAGTAAGAATTGTTTTTTTATTTAAGCTTTGAATACATATTTTATATAATATGTTTCATTGTTTTCAATATCAAAATGAATTATTTATATTGATAAAGCATGCAAAGAAATGGATTTAATAATAAATAAATATTTTTAATTTTGTTTTTATCAAGGTTTTATTTTAATTTAATAGATATTCTAGAAAATTAACTTTATTTTTAAGACGCTACAGAGAAGAAAAATATACTTAAATTTAATGAGAATAAGTAAAATATAATAAAGTCTTTAAAATGATTAGTTTAATTAAAAAAACGTTACTAAAAATATATGAATAATAAAAAAACTTACAAAAACATAGTTATATAATAATAATTATGAACCATAATAGTTATGGTTGATTAGTCTGTCATGTTTTTAATTAAAATAATTGTGACTAGTTTAGAGAAATTAAAGTATTTTTTTGTTTCCAAAGTTATTCAATTAGAGTTGTTTTTTTATTTAATTTTTGGATGCATGTTTTATTATTACGTTTTATCGTTTTCGTTATCAAAATTAATTATTTGTACTGATAAAATGTGCAAAGTAATGGATTTAATAAATAAATAAATAATTTTTTAATTCCGGTTTTATCAAGATATTATTTTAAATTAATAGATATTTTAGAAAGTCAGCTTGCGTTTTAAGACGCTACAGAGAAGAAAAATATACTTAATCAAAATGAGTAAAATATAATAAATTCTTTAAAATGATTAGATTAATTAAAAACTATATATGAATAATAAAAAAATCACATAATCATAGTTATATAATAATAGTTATGAACCATAATAGTTATGATTGATTAGTCTGTTATGTTTTTAATAAGAAAAATAATTGTGACTAGTTTAGAAAAATTAAAATATTTTTTTTTTTGCTTACAAAGTTATTCAATAAGAATTGTTTTATTTAACTTTTGAATACATGTTTTATATAATATGCTTTATTGTTTTCAATATCAAAATTAATTATTTATATTGATAAAATGTATAAAGAAATGGATTTAATAATAATTAAATAATTTTTAAATTTCGGTTTTATCAAGCTTTTATTTTAATTTAATAGATATTCTAGAAAGTTAGCTTGATTTTTAAGACTCTATAGAGAAGAAAAATATGTTTAAATCTGATAAGAATAAGTAAATATAATAAACTCTTTAAAATGATTAGATTAATTAAAAAACGTTACTAAAAATATATGAATAATAAAAATTTTGCATAATCATAGTTATATAATAATAGCTTTAAACCATAATAGTTATGGCTGCTTAATTTGTTAGATTTTTAATAAGAAAAAAAATTATGATTAGTTTAGAGAAATTAAAGTATTTTTTTGCTTACAAAGTTATTCAATAACAATTGCTTTTTTTACTTAAGTTTTGAATTCATGTTTCTTATAGTATGTTTTATTGTTTTCAATATCAAAATTAATTATTTATGCTGATAAAATGTGCAAAATGGAATTAATAATAAATAAATAAATTTTTAATTCTGGTTTTATCAAGGTTTTTTTTTTAATTTAATAGATATTCTAGAAAGTTAGTTTTATTTTTAAGACGTTACAGAGTAGAAAAATAAACTTACATCTGACAAGAATAAGTAAAACATAATAAATGATTAGATTAATTAAGAAAACTTTATTAAGAATATATTTAAATCTGATAAAAATAAGTAAAATATAACAGATTGATATATATAGATTAATTATAAAAATTTACTAAATAATATATGAATAATAATAAAAAAAACTTGCATAATCAGTAAATAATAGAAATTTTTTTTTATTTTTTAAAAATCCAGTGTTTAAGTAGCTAAATGGATTAAAAATTCTTTTTGGTCTGTTTGATATTGTTTTTTGCTTCATTTAAACATTTTGCAAACCTCTAAAATTACTCTAGTTTCTTTAAAAATGCATATTTGCATTATATTTTTAATAAAGTTTGTGTACAATTTAAAAACAGCTCCAACACCGAATTTTAAATAGAATAGTATGAATCCAGGGTTTTTAAAATAGATGAAATAATCGATAATCACCAGTAGAAAATATTCTTTCGGAAAGGAAGGAAGGAATATATAAATTTGGAAAGGAAGACAAAATCCTTAAATTATAAGATTTAAAAAGATATACAAAAATAACTTTTGTAATAACATATAGAGAAATTTACAGTATATAATATTTTAAATTCAATTTTGTGTGAAAAATGTACGTAACTGAATATTGACAAAGAAATAAAGAACTGTAGTCATTAATTCAAAAAAGTTGAACAATAAAATAAATTAATTTTTTTTTATCTTAGAACAACTACTAACAAATAATTTCTGTTCAGTTTGTTAATTTATAATTAATAAAATATTATGATAAATGTTCAAGAATTCATAGAATAATGTGAATGCTTAAACTTTTTTTTTTATTCGTCCAAGAATATAAAATTTTTAATTTATTCCATATTCTGTTTCTATACAAATATGATTTTTGTGATTTATCTCCCTACTTCTATTGTAATTCCTAATTCTGTTCAATAATGAATTTTATTCAAATTCTTAATAAAGAGTTTAATTATTAAATTTAATCTTAAATTATTACATTTTCTCAGTTTATGTTTGTTAGGCCAATAAATATTTTACGTTAATTAAAATTCAGACATTACAGTTACAGTTCTACATTTACTGTTCATAATGTTTATCAATTTTATCTTTATTTATGCAATACTATTATTACACACACACATACACACAAAATAAAAATAAAAAAAAAATTAAAAAAACCGAAATTAAATCAATGTATTATACATATATACTTAAATATTATGATAGTTATTTTAAATTTTATGACATTTTAACAGAATGATACTCCAAGAGTACTAAACGCATTCAAGTTAGAAAGCTTTTTTTTATTAATTTGAAAACAAATATTTCTCTGAGAACCTGAAAAGAATAGTTTACATAATTATTAATGTTTTATCTATTTATAAAACATTTACATGATTTTGAATAATAATTATTGTATTATTATTTTATTATCATTGTAATTTAAACATTTACAATATTTTAAATAACTTTTTAATTTAACTGTTTTTAACTGTTTTATACATTATTTTAAAATCACTGGAGGAGTGCAATTATGCAAGACAATCCTTTTATTAATTTTTTTTGTAGCTGGACCTTTTTTTAAAAAATAATATAATTTAAACATTTTTTTTACATGAATAAATAAAGAATTTAGATTTATTTGATATAATACTTATTAATAATATGTTCATTTGCTTGAAATTTTTTCTGGAATTTCTTTTAGCTGAACTAAATTGAACTATCATAAGTTAATACAATACTTCGTTATTTAAATTTTAAGACTGATAACTGTTATCAGCCTTATTTATGTTGCTAAAAATTGTTCTTTCAGTTGTTTATTAAACATTCGTAAATGACCACAATTCTTAACTTTGGAAACGGAAATAGTTAATAAGATGAATTAAATTATAAAAAATTATGGATTGAAGAAATTAATAAGAATTCTTATTATTTCCAAAATTTCTAAATTTGCTCAAATTTTTCAGTTCAGTAAATGTAAAATTCCTTAAATTTAGACAATCTCCAATTACGTTTTTAGTTTCATATCGGAAAATAAACTAAGAATAAAACAAAATCAATGAAATTATTGTTACATATAAGCATGTCCTCCAATTGTTCAATGGAAGACTGAATTCTCGGAATATCTCTGTTATTAACCACATTGCTGGGGCTCTTCAGACAATGAAATAAAACGTAGATTTTAGATTATTTAAAAAAAAAAAACCCAATAGAAAAAGAAATCCAATTATAGATGCCAACATAAATTGTCTTGAATATCCAATTTAATTTCTAAAAATAACTTAAATAATTGTCTATTAAAGTATTTTCAGCAATACTTAACAATCCAAGGTGAACAAATTTCGATATTATAGATAAAGTATAAAAAAAAAAAATCAAAGAATTTTTTCGAGAGAATAAATTAGATTTACAAGCGGTCATAGTCTATTTCCAACGTACAAAAGATTTAACTTTTTAGAAGACAATTTCTGCTCTTTTGAAGAAACTGGAGATTATTCAAACCATTTGTCTTTTTATAGAAAAATGACATTTTAAAATAACTTCTCAACACTTTTGAATTGAGTGGTATAAAAAATATACTACGCATGTACCAAATAAAAATTCTCAATTTAATGTATTTTATGTAAGAAAAGTATCAATTAACTATTTCGCCTGAAATATTAATTGAATTCTCTGAGCCTACGCTTTCACTTTAAACAGTAGCAGTTTTTATTTTATATTACGTAGGCTGAACTTTTTGTAATACTTTGTATATTATACCATATACTATATTTTTATACCATGTATATAACCATTGTTTATTCTTTTTGTATTGTATATTTCATTCATGTTTATATAATTAATATTGTATCATAACACCATACTTTTTTTTCTGTATTACGATTCACTGTATTCTTGTAATTGAAAGTTTTATGCATTGTTCAATTTAATTTTTTAAAATTATTTTTCCGCCCTCACCTTTTGAACTAGTAGGCGGATACATAAACCTGACTACGGGGGTGGTGTAAAATGAAGACGTATGATGTAATTTTGAATTCAATTCGATTTAACTCAACTTAAGGCATTTAAAGTAACAAACTAAAATGAATTTTTGTTTAAATTGTTATTTTCACGTTAAATGCATGGATAGTTTCCTACTTCTCCTAATACTGAATGCAAATAAAGACCAATTTCGTTTAAAAAGACTCCAAGGTAGGCATATACCTTACAAAGAGTAATATTATATTGCAATGAATCGTAATTATTTTATAAATTTTTCCAAAGCAATCTCAAAGGTTATTGCTTTGGAAGAAATAAAGGAGAATTTAATCCTATTTTAACTAAAAGTAGGGACACTTCTAACAGCATATATTAATTTTGTACTAAAAATAATTTGTACATAAAGTATAAGTAACTAATTTTGTAAATAAATTATTTTTTTGTATCAATTCTAATACGGTAATATTTAATAAGGGTAATATAATTAATAATATTTAATATTAATTTTCCTTTCTTTCCATAACATGTAATGTATATAGCGATCAATTCCTTTCAAAAAGCCCCAAGGAAGATATACATCTTATAGATATTAATGTTATACCAAGTTGAGATGTACTTGTTTTGGTAGAAGTAATTGTGAACTCAATCCGATTTCAACCAAACTAAGGATATTTATAACAGAAAATCTCTTAAGCATTCTCTAAAGTGCTCTTCTGTATAAATTCTAATATTCTGATATTAAATAAGCCAATGTTTTCCTACTTTCCGTAAAGCGTAATACAATTAGCTATAAAAGACGACATGCGTCTCCTTAATAGTTAATCATAGGGAATTATGTTACCAGTAACTGAGTCTAATCGATTTTGGCATAGTAATTGTAAATTAATATGCTTGATGAGCCAAATGCTAAAACGTTGTTATATATATATATATATAAATTCGGAACAGATTTTAGGCGTACTAAAATTATTTTGTTTTAAATATTACTGCAAATAAATAAAAGGAAGTTTTATGGAATAAATCATGAGGTATTTGTTTCAAAATATACGAAATTAATAAATTAATTCGGATACTTCTTTTTTTCAATTCCTACTATTAGTTCACACTCTCCCTATATATATCTTGTTCAAACTTTCAATCGCTAATAAAATACTTTTTATTCATCCACTCAAGTTCAAATACATTTTTTTGAACTTGTAGTGGATGACACTTGATGTTAATACAGTTTTTTCAAACATTAATTCAGTAATTAAATTTAATTAATTAATTTTAGTTTTTTTTAGATTTAAGATTTAAGTTGTATGTATATATCAATAGATGGACCCAAATATAAGAAGAAAATTTCAACTTTATTTATAAAGGACTTTCTGCAATATAGTGAAAAAAAAGTAGGAATTGACTGTAAATTTTTTTTTATATTCTGAGCCTGACCTCTCTTGATAACATTAAGCTGGTATTAAAATAACCCGAAGTAACTTACCTACTATACTAGTGTCTTTGCCCTTTTTACATTGATAAACATTTTCAAAGGGTATCATTTATTTAATAATTAGAAAATATAAATGCAACTTAGGAAGTAGCACAAACTGCATTAATATTTTCTAATGATTTTATTTTCAGCCATTATTCAGAATTTATTTTTGATTAAAAAGTAAAAAGATCTTTTAAAATGTATTTTTTAATAGATTTTCGGATCGTAAATTAGTGAAAAATGGAGCTTAATTTCTTTATCCAAATTAATTTTTTGATTTTTTTACTATTGATTTACTTAAAAAAACACGAGATAAAAACTACTATTTTAATCAATTTAAGGGAAACTTATGATGATTGAAATTTATAACCATAGCCTTATAAGATTACATAAATTTTTAAAAACTATATTCAAAATAATTCCTAAAAAATTGAATTTATTAAAAAAATAAATGCATTGTATGATTATACGTATTTTTTTTAAATCCAAATTCAAATTAAGGAAATTTTATTCATGTTTAATGATTTTCTAAAATAATTTTATAATGAAGAAATCAAAGTAACTTTTTAAAGGCCATTATTTTAAATGCACATTATTTAAATTCCACAATAAATAGCACAAAAATCGATAAATTAAAATAAACTCTTGAATTTCCATTTATTACATTAATTTTATTTTTTCATTGGTCCAAAGAAAAAATAAAGACCATGGTTATATGCATTTTCAAAATAGCATAAATCGTTAAACCCGTTGAACAGACAATATAGTGAATGGTTTTGTAATTATTCAATGATCCATGATTTAAATATTAGTCGTGAACCAGTTGAATAGTCACAGCGAATTCAATCATCAATTCATGAAGCAAAAGTTAGTCACCATATTAACATTAACCATTTTCAACACAGGTCCATGTTAAATAACTACAACCAAATCCTGAAGCTGAAATTAGTCATCTTATTACGAAAACTTTGACAAATTCTAATGTCTACAGTAATTTTGGAATTAAATACAAAAATGGCAATGTAAAAGATCCGCTACCTAAATTCTCATCTGCAAATTTATTCAGTATTCTAATTTATTCAACTGTCAACTTGAGTCAACGTACATTTCTGTTGACGTTAATTTCATGAATTTCACCATGAGTTCGCTGGGCGTTTTAATTCCTGTATTTAATTCATCTTTTCTATCATTTTGGAGGTTAACAAACCTGAAACATAAATATTTAGCCATATTTTACAAGTCTTAGTTTAATTTTTTTACTTTGAATTTGTATGAACTTCTCGGGCTTTATATTTACAGAAAATCATGCTCATGCATAATAGTTAATTAATAAATATTTGAGGAATTTATAAATTCGTCAATATAGTTGTTGACAAATAAATCTTGCAGTTTTAAGTATTGCTGGAAAATAAATCTTGCAGTTTTACTTATTCAAGGAATAAAGATTTTAAAAATCATAGATATAACTATCAATGATTCAACATCAATAGCATGGCAGCTCAGAGTTGGCCAAGGCTTTCCTTTGAAGAGATTTGCATGCATTCCGCTGGGTGACAAGGGTCCTCCAATTCTTAATCTTTAGTACAGAAAAATCTTTTTCAACTGCATCTATCCATTGCAACTTGGATCATCCTCTTCCTCTTTGTCCCTGTGGCTTTGCCAAAACGAGTCTTTTTGCAGAGTTTAAATCATTTATTCTAAATATATGAGGATCCAGTTTAACCTATTGATACTAATAAATTTTATAATATCTAGGTCTTTATACCATTTATAAATTTCTGCGTTGTACCATCTTCTCCAACAATCACTTTCCTTAACACCTCCAAGAATAGCCTTTGAAATCTTCCTCTCAAATATACCCAAATGAGCCTCATCAGATCTTGCCAAAGTCCAAGTTTCAGAACCATAGATCAAAATAGGTCTAATAAGGTATAACTTATTTTTAACTTAACTAAATTATTACTTATGTTTAACTAATTACGATTGTTTTATGAATATTTGATAAATGGCCCTAAATGGCCGAGTGGCTAGCGCTCTGGCGCACGGTACCACAGGGTTTGAGTTCCGGCGGTGTCATGGATGTTTGTAACAGTTCGGAATCCACTGTAAACCGTAGGTCCCTGTCTAACATGATCGTAGAGTGTTGCGGGGATATTGTTGTTCCGCGTCCGTAGCTTATATTCAAGCCACACGCACCTCTGGGTAGTGAAGTAAGTCGTAATGTGAGTAATGTCGGTGCAGCGCTTTCCTTAAGGCTTTAAAGATAATTGTCTAAGTGTTTGCCAGCTGCACTAGAACAAAAACAAGTAATATAAAAAAAAATTTTTTTTAAGTCAATTCCTACATTTTTCACTAAATTGCAGAAAGCTTTTTATAAATAAAGTTGAAATTTTCCTGTTACATCTGGCGCCATCTATTGGTAGATACATGCAACTTAAATCTAAAAAAAAACTAAAATTAATTAATTAAATTTAATGAATGAATAAATATTTGAAAAAACTGTATTAACATCAAGTGTCATCTACTACAAGTTTAAAAAAATGTATTTGAACTAAACTAAAGTATTTTATTAACGATTGAAAATTTGAACAAGATATATATAGGGGAGAGTGTGAACTAATAGTAGGAAATGAAAAAAAAAATATTTGATCAATAAATAAAATCAAAGTTAAGAAAACAAAATTAAATTTAAAAAAATTATTTTTCTTTTACCAGTTTTCACTTACTTCTTACTTGACTGATAGGAACTTGAAACCTCCCTTAAAGGGTATTTTCTTACACAAACGATCAGTTAAAGAGGTATTCTTTTTCTTTCTAGGAATACAGTTCCAAACGATGAATCGTAGTTTTCGTACTCATTTGGTCACATTGTATTTCGCTACAGGAATTTTTTTTTTTACTTTTTTCCTTTTCCTGCGTCTCCTGTTTGATAAGCGACTGAACACAGCCATTATCTAAGTCTCTGAGCACCATTAGCGGGACTTGTTTTTTGCACTTTTTCCGACCGTTAGTACGTTGATTGGCCAGCAGGGAACGATGTTGGGGAACTTTTTAAGCACAAAATGTTCACTTTCATTCGAGTTTGTATCCGTTATTGCGGGATTTTTGGTACAGATGGAAAAGACACAACAAAAGGGCATTAGTTTTCTGATTATGGCTGAGGGATATATCGTAAATAGATTTTACACGTGTATTGATCTTTTATCATTGCATTTTATAGGGTGAATGATCAGATTAGGCGTGGCTTAATGGTTCAAATTGTTGATAGTTTACGGAGAGATTTGAAATTTTCAACATATGCACTTATTTGGATGGTTGACGATTAAAAATAGTTACAGTTTTACGAAAATAAAAATAATAAATGTTTTGCAGAAATAAATTAAAAAACATGAAATAAATAAATAAAAAGGTATGTTTACCATAATGTTTATTTTTAAAATGCTAATAGCTTACATTAAAGTATAAGCACAACATTTAAATTAAACTTACATTAAGCAGCAATAGCTTACATTAAGCGCCAATAGCTTACATCAAAGTATATTTTCAACGTATGCACTTATTTGGATGATATTAAAAAAAGTTGCAGTTGAGGTAATAAAAATGTTTTGTAGAAATTAATTAAAAAGGAAGAAATAAATAAAAATGGTATGTTTACACCATAATGTTTATTTTTTGAAATGCCAATAGCTTACATTAAAGTATAAGCGCAACGCTTGTATTAAAGTTTACATTAAGCTTCAATAGCTTACATTAAAGTATATTTTCCACGTATGCACTTAAGCATTGATTGAATGATTAAGGATTAAAAATAGTTGCAGTTTTATGGAAATAAAAAAAAAATGTTTTGTAAAATAAATTAAAAAGCACCGAAGAAATAAATAAAAAGGTATATTTACATCATAATGTTTCTTTTTAAAATGCTAATGAGCTTACATTAAAGTATAAGTGCCATTTGGGATTCATTTACTATGTAGAGTGCCAAAAAGTTGAGGTCTGGATTAGCACTGATGGAGTGCGTTACAGTTACTGCTTTAATAAATGATTAGATTCAGTGTCACACATGAGTAGATGCAAATGTGAGGTAATTACACTTGAAAGTCTTTTTGGAAAATATAGATTTATTTTAAAACTAAGTGAAATTAAAAAATAAATGCTTTATTGAAATAAATAAAAATAATATTTTAAATAAATAAAATAATGTTTGTCATAGTGTATAGCTTTAAAATGCTAGTGGCTTACAATAAAAAATAAGCAACTATTGAATGATGTTAATGACTTACATTAAAGAATTAGCTCCATTGAATTAGCTCCATTATTGATTCTCTTATTATACAGAGTGTCAAAAAAATCGAGGTCTGGATTAACATTTATGGAGTGCATTGCAGTCACTGCTTTTTTAAACGATTCCATTCAGTGTCCTGCATAGTGTGCCCACTTTATCTTCCCATTATTTAAACATGCAAATGTGGAGTAATTACACTTGAAAGTCTTTTCGGAAGGTATTTTTTTTTTAAAAAGTAAATTAAAAAATATATTATTTATAGAAATAAACGAAAAAATATAAGAAAATATATATAAAATAATATTTGACATAGTGTATCGCTTTAAAATGCTAATAGCTTACAATAAAAAAAAAACAATCAACATTTTTAGTCCACTTTCTAAGTAAAGTGCTAAAAAGCCGAGGGTTCCATAAGCATTGATGCAGTTATTGCTTTGATAAATGAGTTGATTCAGTAAAATATTCCGTGTCATGCATGAATAGTCGGAGTGCCTGTTTAAAGTTCCCTTTACTGCAATATGCAAATATGGTATAATTACCCAATCGGTAAGCATTAATTTTCCTAGATATCATCAGTTCTAGGAACAAATATTCGTCAATCAATTTATTAACTATTTAGAAATTTAGTTAATAAATAAATAAAAAATAAATTGTGGTTCAAAATTCAAAAGACAAAAATAAACAAATTATAAACCAAAATGAAAATAGTGTAAAAGAATTAAAAAATATTAACAGTAAATATTCTATGAAATAAAGGCAATACAAATAAATAACAGCAAAACAGAGCTATAATTATATTCTATTTTCAAATGACAGTTTACGCATCCACAGAAATTTACGTTTTTTGAAGCTGACATTTTTAAAATTTTATTTTCGCAGAAGCTGACTTTTTTTGTTACGTCTGTGACGTCCGTTTTACAAGATTTCAATTTTATATTATATTTAAATAATAAAAAATTAAGTAAAGAAAATGAATTGAAAATTGTTTTAAAAATTCATTCATACTCGAAAATATTTTAAATAAGGATTAACTCTAAAGGTCTTATAAGATATGGAAAATAAGGTATATAAATAAATAATAATAATAAAAAATAAGATATGGAAAATAATATGCTTCAAGATATATAACTGAAAATATACTTTACATGAACTTTGTGAAGGAAATCCTTGATAAATAATATATCTAAACAGGAACGATATTTAAATGATCCGTTGTTTCATAAGTGATTGCACGTGTGTGTAAAATATAGTTTTATTTTTTTAAATTAAAGAATAATTAATAAAATAATACGGAAAATAAATTTTTATGACGTAAAGAATTTAATAATTTTTTAAAGACACAAATTTTTTCATAGAGATAGATAAAACTATGTAATGAAAGATAAGAGACTTATTCTTATATTTTACTTATTATGTCGTCTATTTAATACAATGTGCTTAACTAGGTATTGTGAGCAAGTATGGAAATATAAGAAATATTTGTAAAAATATTTAATAAAAAATATATTTTATAAAAATATTTAATATTAAATATTTAAAAGATTATATGTTGATATTTAAAACAATAATAAAATAATATTTTTAATCTTATTGTTAATATTTTAATTATTAAATATTTAAAATATATATTTAATATAAATATATATTTTATAAAAATATTTGTAACAATAAAACGTAACTACAATACAAAAATAAATGGTAAATAAATAAAATAAGTGAAGAAAATAATAACTTTTCCTCTTAATTCATTACTATTTCAAATGTTTCTTTCCAGTATTTGGTATTTTGTTCTGAGATTTTTTACCATTATCATAGCAGATATATAGTTGATACAACCTTGCCCTGAGCCTATAACGAGAATTTAGCTGCATTGCACCTACATTTTGCCACCACAATTTGGAACGAATGCCTTCAAAATGGCCTCTGAATGGCGACTTCCCCACTTTCTCGAGATTTATGGAAATGATTTTCCGGCCTACAAGTTTATAATACCCATTCCTAGAATCGACACAGAATCTTTAGATCTGGCATCACTTGTTGGGATTTTGAGTTGGCTTTTGTTGGGCAAGCTCAGTTAGTTCGATAGCCCAACTAGATATCTACCAGGTAGCTCCATCCCTTTTACATTTCAAGTAAATAATTTACATTTAAATGAGTCTTATACACAATCTATACAAATAATTCTTCATTAGCATTACTAAGTTAAGAATTCAAACAGACTAACAAAAAAAAAAAAAAAAAAAAAAAAAAAAAAAAAAAACTATACAATAACTGCAAAATTACATTTTTGTGCATAAATGCTGTAAATAAAAATGTTAGTAACATTTTAAAAAATTTGTAATCGTTTTCAAAGCTATATTTAACAACGTCAAAAATATTTTTATTTTGGATAACTTTTGTGAATTAATTTAAATGTTTCCATTCAGAAAACTTTTTTGTGTTTAAGGCTAGGGACAAGTATATGATAAATCCATACGACACAAATTACCCCCTTGCGATCAAAGATTTGAGAAAGAGGGAGATTGCAAACCCGTAAACGCCACTTTTGGGGGTAGCAATTGTCCCTTGGCACACCCCTTCGTAAGGTTGAATTTGTTACTTTACTAGTAAGGACAAATATCTAAGGTCAAAATAGTCCACACAGAAAAACAACATAGCTTACATCATTATAATTGGGCCTTTTAGGAAAATAAATTTCATTCCATTTGTGTTACTGTAATTCAAAAGATAAGAATACTCCTATTTTTAATTTTCATTAATATATCTATATTTAAGAACTTAAAAAACAACTCAAATTTAAAGACATCAATAAAATATAAATTTCTATTTCTTATATATACTATTATAATCTTTATAAAATCGAAAAATAATCTTTATTTATTTTTTTATAATTTATTTACAGAATTGTAATTTTATTTCTTCCAATGATTTTAGTTAAATTTACTTAAAGTAATGTTTCATTCAAAACAAACAAAAATAATTATTTGTACTCTGTTACGAATAGTACAAATTCAAAGAATAGTAAGATAAATTAGAATTAAGTTTACATTCGAAAAATATTTTTGTGCGGGAGCAAATAAGAATTTTTCATTTAAAATTTCAAGCAAAAATTAATTGGAAAATAAAATGTCGTATTTGTGAAACATAAAAACTAACTTTAGCATTACATAGTTTTAATTCACATATACTATTATAAATAATCTTTATAAAATTGAAAAATAATCTTATTTATTTCTTTATGTTCTTATATTATTTTTTTCTTTTATCTTTTTATTCTTACTTTCTATTTACAAAATTATAATTTTATTTCTACCAAATATATTTGCTAAATAAAACTAAAAGAAATTTTAAATTCTAAACGAATAAAGATTTTATATTTATAAAAAATGCTTAAAGTAACTTTTTATTTCTTTTAATATAATAGTTTGTATTATTGCTGTCAATGATCTAGAGTAATGTTTAGCTGAGTTTTTGAAACGTAAATTTGAGCATTATGTTTTTGTGAATCAGATAATTATTTTGCATTATGTTCTATTGTTTACAGAATTATTGTTTGAAAGAATATTCTCAAATCATTTATTTTTGTGTTTGTATATTATATTCATTAATGCTCTTATAGCCATATAAAATTTATTTACTTTTTTAACTGAAAAACATTGAATCTTTTTAAAAACCTTTGTAAAATATACATACATGAAATGTTGCTATAAGTTAAAAAGAGAGGTATTAAAATTAAAAAAAAAATGTATTAAAAAACGAGCAATATACTATTAGAATAAAATTAAAACGAACTAACTTTTCCAATTTAAAGATTTTTTTTCTTGTAAACTAAACTTTATTACACTTTTTAAGTGTATTTATTTTGAAATATATATATATATTATTTTAAAAACAAAAATTATTAAATACTTATTGAAAATATTTCCATATTTTTTAAAGTCATGGCTTTTATAACTAAGCCTTTTAAGAGAATAAATTTCATTCGATTTGTATAAAATATTACTGTAATTCAAGAGATAAATTTAATACTTCTATTTATAAATTTTCATTAATCTATCTATATTTAATAACAACTTAGAAAACATCAATAAATTATAAATCTCTATTTTACTTATATACTATTATAATCTTTATAAAATCGAAAAATAATCTTTTATTTATTTTTCTATAACTTATTTATAGAATTAAAATTTTATTTTTTCCATCGATTATTAGTTAAATTAACTTAAAACAATTTTTTATTCTAAGTGAATACACATAAGTAATTGTACTCTTTTACGAATAGAACAAATTAAAAGAACTAGGAGAATAATTAGAATTAAATTTACATTGGAAAAATATTTTGTGACGAATGAAATGAAAATTTTTCATTTAAAATTTCAAGCAAAATTAATTGGAAAATAAAATGTCATATTTGTGAAACATAAAAACTAAGTTTAGAGTTACATAATTTTAATTCACATATACTATTTTAATCTTTATAAAATTGAAAAATATTCTTAATTCATTTCTTTTTAATCTATTTATAGAATTATAATTTTGTTTCTATCAAAGATATTTGCTAAATAAAACTAAAAGAAATTTTAAAAATAAACGTTTTACATTTAAAACAAGTGCTTAAAATAACTTTTTATTTATTTTAATATAATAGTTTGTATTATTGCTGTCAATGATCTAGAGTTTATTAATTAAATTTTTGAAAAGTAAATTTGAGCATTATATTTTCTTTAATCAGATCATTATTCTTGCATTATGTTCTAATGTTGACAGAATTATTGTTTGAAAGAATGTTCGCAAATCTTTAATTTTTGATTGTATATTATGTTTATTAATGCTCTTATATTTATATAAGATTTATTTATTTTTTTAATTGAAAGACTTCAAATCTTTTTAAAAACTTTATTAAAATATGTATGCAACAAATGTTGTTATAAATTTATACATAGTTAAAGGCTGCATTAAAAATAAAAAATATATATAATAAAATTGAATAATATACCACTAGTATAAAATTAAAATGTACTAACTTTTTCGATTTCAACTTTTTCAATTCGATATTTTTTTCCTGTAAATTAAATTTTATTACTCTTTTTAAGGGCATGTTTTTGAAAAAATATAAATATTATCTTAAAAACAAAAAGCAAATTATTGAAAAAATTTCCATATTTTTTAGAGTTATACATTTTATTATATTTATATTAATATAAATATTTGTTACTATCAGACAGTATTATGCATGCTATTATAAATATTTAAAGTATGGATTTAAATTTGCAATTAAGTACATAAATATAAAAGTTATTAAAATATAAAAATTGCATATATCAATTTTTATTTAATTGGGATTATTGGGATATTATTGGGAAAAATAGTTTTCTGTTGTATTAGATGAATAATAGTCAAAGACTAAAATATTTAAAGATAATATAATATTTTTAATATAATAATATAATATTATTAAATAATGTTTTATTTTTGTTTAATCAAAAACTAAAATAGTTTATAAGAAATATGGATAAATTTAGAGACAAAAATTATCAATGGACATGTTAACAAAGAACTCTGATTTTACAATTGATTATGAAATTAAGTAATCAAAAAAAGTAAAAAAAATATTATAATGTTACAAGATGTTTTGTTAAAAATAAATAAACAAAACATTTGTTTTTATTCTAAAATAAAAAGAAGAAGCAATACAAAAACGGAGCATTTATAAATAAAAAAAAATATTTAAAGTGAATTAATGTGTATAAGTTTTAATTTATTTGGGAAAAAGGATATTATAAGGAAAAAAAGGGATAAATGCAGATTATCGGAAAAAAGAGTTTTTTGTTATTTTTGATGAGTAATAGTAAAAAAATAAAATATTAATGTGAGAAAAATTTTTAGTTTACAAAAAATATTTTTAGTTTTTTTTTTAACAAATCCATAGATCATTTAGAGACAAAATGATCCATGGATTTATTAACAGGTAACTATGATTTTTCAATTGCTTACAAAATTAAGTAATCAAGAAAAGTAAAAAAAAAAAATTCTAATGTTACAAGATCTTTTGTTTAAAATAAATAAACACAACATTTGTTTTTATTCTAAAATAAAAAGAAGAAGCAATACAAAAACGGAGCATTTGAAATGCTATTCCTTTGACAAATACGTTTGTTGGCGGTGTGGGGTTTTGACTTGTTGTTTTCGAATACAGTATTTCTTTTTTTTCTTTCAATGTATGTGGGAAATATTTTTTTTTCCAATCTCAGCAATATGTGGGGAGAGTATCACATTTCAGAGGAAGCGTTCACAAAGGAATATGACAGACTGTGTATTTGCCATCCTAGCGAAAACTTATGAAAAGATAAAACATTTCAATTTGCTTTTGGGAATGATGTGTCCCCGAAAATTGATTTTCGGGAAAATGAAATTTATTTTCTTTCGGTTCCATTTGATCCTTTTTGAGATATCCTATGGAATCTGACATGAACGTTTGCAGGTAACACGAGCTATGATATTTTTATTAATAAAATAATTTTTTTTGATATTAAACAAATGCACAATGTGATATTAAATTCGGGATCAATTCTTTAATATAAACTCAAATTAAAATACTATTGCTACTTCCAATATGTTTTTTTTGTTGAACATCGGGGGGTCGGTGCTTATACCACTGGTGCGGTACCGCTTATAGTAATGAATGCCACAAACAGCTCACTGACAGATGATAAGAGTGAGATATTATTTTCCAGAAGGACTTTTAGGGGAAAATGCTCAATATACATATGCCATATGTATATATATATATATATATATATATGTACATATATACACACACTCAAGAGCCAAAACATTATGACCACCCCTACATTTTGCAATGAACTCGCCTGGATGACGTGGAAGGCACGTGATCAGATGGAAGTGGTATTTAACTGGTATTAAGTGGTGGTATTAATCCATGCCAAGGCGGGTTGAAGCTGTGTTGCGCGCCAAAGGTGGGCCAACTCGTTATTGACAGGGGGTCATAATGTTTTGGCTCTTGTGTGTAAATATAAATATATAAAATGAAAAACATTGTTTTGTACTAAAGTTTTTTTTCTCTATAACATATTGTTGGCCTGTTGGCCAATTGACTAGCGCTTTGGCGTTGGTTTAGGTTGGAATTCTTGACGGTAGCATTGATGTTGCTGAGTGGTTCGGAATCCTCATTAAATTGTAGGTCCCGATCTAAATCAGAATTAATAAAAAAGTATAAAAATGCTAAATTAATGAATTTAATAGGATTTAATTTTGCTTCTTATATAACTTGAAAAAACTGTGCTTCATATGAATAGTTTTTACAGGTTATATAAAACATATGCCTATTTAAAATATAAAAAAAAATACACCTATTTAAAACTGGTGATATGATATCTGTATTAAATAATGGTTATCTACTAATTAAATAATGACTTTATATGATATCTATTTTAAAACTGGTATTCGAAGCCTAAGTGCTACAGAAAAATATTAAATTAAGAATTTTTGTGGTTTATTAATTGTTAAGAATACGTCAAATCGTAATTTTACTTTTAAGAATGTGAAGTTTTTCTGGAACAGAAACACTTGGCTTTAGATTTGAGTGTTATTTAGAACAAAAACCATGTTTAATCAACGAAGTTTTAAAAATACATGAAAAATTTACTCGTTCAAACATTTTGGTGCTTTAAATATGTAGTACGAATATTGTTGAAATATTTAATACTTTTTTACGTTTTAAACACATACTATAGACATTGCTTGGATAAAAGTTCTTTTAAAAACTATAAAGTTCTAATAGTTCAACCTAAAATCATATGTACATATTGTTTATTATTAAATATTGGGGTATTATGTGCAGTTTAATGCATGCTATATATATGTTTTGTTTTTATAAGCATGAAAGATTTCATAAGAGTTCCCTTTATTCATTCATTTTTTTCAATTGATATATATTTTAAAACTGTTATTTTTGCATATATGTGCAAACTGTTATATTACAGAAACAATATTAAATTAAGAAAATTTTTCTTATTGCATTAAATTAATATTGAGCTTGTACTGTTTCTTTCACTAGTCATAATTCCAATATTGAACCGAGAGAATACGCTTATCTCAGTTTTCAAAGACACCAAAGATTTTAGCTCAAATGAATTCAATTTCCCAATGCCCCATGTCTTACTATATGACAGGCCGGGAAAAGCGCAAAGCGAATTCACCGGGAATTGATATTTGATTACAACTTTTGCTAAGTTGACAGAATGCATTTGTTTCCCCTTTCAAGGGTTTTCGAAATTGATTTGTTCTCAAAGTCTTTTGGCGGTTTAAAATCTCACGTCCTGGGCTTACGGCCAGGAAGTCGTCAGTGCTGAACCTTTCTGAATCGAATCGATGGAATCTTTCGTCAAGCCTTTTACTATACGAATTTTCATCAGATTCGAAACGGGACAGGTTCTTGGCAGGTTGCCAGATGTGTACGTAGTGTAAAGGGGGGCTTGGCCGCAGACCGCAGCGCCTCTAGTGGTACGTCTCAGTGTTGGAAAGCGATTTGGTTCTATGTCGTTAGGTAATGGGTATTTGGAAGTTAACGCGAACCCGAATCGCAGTGGAATTGACTCTAAGTGGATCACACGCCATGGTGTGTAGTTTTGCGGGGCTGGATCGAACTTGCGGTCGAAAGTTCGAGAAAGGTTAGAATCTGCAATTGCAGGAATTTTGTATATGTTGATGTGCAGTCGGGGACTATAGCATGGTGGGACAAGATTGCACTATATTAAAAATATACTGTGTATTCGAAAATAAGAAAGAAATTTGCTATACTGTGTATTCGAAATTAAGAAACTAATTTACTTTTGTAATACAATTGGGTTTTCTCTAGGATGACACCCTAGAGGAAACTATAAATCCATTTCTCACTCCAATTCCATTGGTAGGCTTTCTGAGGCATTCATTAATGGTTGTTGACAATCGGATGTACAGTTACCAATATTAAGCCAATATTAAGATGATCAATAAATTACCAATATTATTGTACCATAATAAGAATATACTGTGTATTCGAAATTAAGAAAGAAACTTGATATAAAAACTAATTTCCTTATTCTAATACAATTGGGTTTCCTCTAGGTTGGCATCATTTCCCGATTTCCATTGGTGGGCATTGGTCCATGGTTTGATGCATTCATTAATGGATTTTGACAACCGGGGAGTTACCAATATTAAACCAATATTAAGATTACCAATAAATTACCAATATTAAGGTTGTTCAAGCTTTACGTACCCCCTGGGTAGTGCTAAATGAGTAACTGCGGTGCAGCCCTTGCTTATGGCATAAAGATTAACTGTCTCTGTATTGTCAGCTGCATTATAACAACATATTAAGATTGTACTATAATAAATTGTGCATTCGAAATTAAGAATGGCGTCATTTCCCCTGACGTCATTGGGCTATTTGAGGCATTCATTAATGGATGTTGACAACTGGATGTACAGTTACCAATATTAAGCCAATCTTAAGATTACCAATAGATTATGTACCATAATAAGAATAAATTGTGTATTCGAAATTAAGAAAGAAATTTACTATAAAAACTAATTTTTTTATTCTAATACAATTGGGTTTCCTCTTAGGGGAATTCATTTCCCCATTTCTATTGGGTGGCCATTTGAGACATTCATTAATGGATGCTGACACCTGGATGTACAGTTACCAATATAAGCCCTACCAGTAGAATACTCTTTTATACCTCGTCGGCAATAACCTAACATTTTATTTGCTTGTATAAATATATAAGATATCACAGCTAAGTCGAGATACTTAGCAAATGTATTCAATAAGGCCAGGGCTCTTAAATTTTAGTTCATGAATCCAAGTTTTGGGGGGAATTTGGAATTGAATTTGGGGTTTTTTGCAATTTGGTTAATTGAATGGAATTTCACAACTTTTATTCTATCATTCAAATGATATAATATCAAATACGACAATAGCGACCTGAGGACCAACTGGCTAGCACTCTGGTCGTTGGCACGGAAGGCTTCAGGTTCGAATCCTGAGGGTGGCATGGATGTTTGTTGGTGGTTTGGAATCCACGTTAAACTGTAGGTCCCGGTCTATTTAGCCTAAAGTGTGCACAAGATGACCGTAGAGCGACAAACCAAATACGACAATAAGAATGCTTTTAGGAATAAATGTATTCTTGTTAAATTCTTTTACACTTTCTTCACGTATGGGTTTGGAGCATCCTGGTAGAATACACGATAATCCTTATATGGCTCTTTTTAATAATAAGTATACGCTTTTTCAAGTATCAGGAATTTGATTAGAGATTATTCACCTCTGGATAAAGCATGTAGCAGATACAGAATTACCCAAGGAAAGCCTGCTACTTTACACCCACGTGATGTCACAGTAATTTGAAACGAATAGAAGAGCCCCATAAGGATTATAGTGTATTCGTTTATTGTTATATTCGTTATATATTCATGTATCGTATTCGTTCACATCAGCAAGGTCTCTAATTGTAAAATTGACGGTTTGCAAGCACCAAATCTTTAATTTTTTGGATGTGAGCTTCGTCGGTTGAGGTTGATGGTCGACCAGAGGGCTCTTCGTCTTCAACGCGTTCTCTGCCTTCTTTGAACTGTTTATACCACTTCTAAACATTTCTTTCCGATATAGGAATGCTCCCCGAATGCCTTCTGCAACATTCTATACGTTTCAGAAAACAAAATGTAATGCAAGTTCTTTGCTCAATTAATTCAGATATTTTAAAAATCGCCGGAAACAGTTTTAGCACTTCACAAAGCCATGCGTAACTCAAACACTAATGAATATTTTGACCTTAAATTTCACACAGTTGTCAAGGACTGTGCCAACAACCTAAAAAAAAAAAAAAAAATAAAAATAAATAAATAAAAAAAAAAAAAAAAAAAAAAAAAAATTGAAATTCCATAAACCCCGGGAATTTTAAATTAAAAATTGGTCTTACTTTTTGGACACAGTAGTAAAGCGATATTAAATATGTTAAAATGGAACTAGCAATAAACATGTAATTTTTTCTATTCTAATTTATTTATATTTTCTAAATTTTTCAATAATAAATTTTAACGCTCAATTAATTATAATACTCAACTTAATTACTCTTATTTTAATAACAATAATAATTTTAAATTTTCTTTTGTCTAATTTTCTTACTTATTTATTTTTTAATAATGTAAATTTTAATATTCAATTTAATTACTGAATAATAAATTTTTTAAATATTTTTTAACTAGTTATATTTTCTGTATTACAAATTTGAAGGTTTTGAAATCCTATTTTCATAGATAATGAATTGTTTTACTTAAAATAAAATTGTGCAGAAATTTCAGTAGCAATAATAATTTTATATTTATTATCAATTTAAAACTAAATTTTTACTTAAACTGGACATATTAGTATTTATACCATTATGAACCGAAATGTAATTTTTTATTATATTTATGAGCAATTTTAGCTACATAAATACAGTTTTGTAATTTTACGATAACTATGCTACTGTAATTTTTTAAATTTTAGTGTTGCATAAAGATTTTTAGCCGTATAAGATATGATAATTTAAAAAAAAACCCCACTCTTAATCAATAAATAAAGAGTAAATACTTCTAGCTAAAATTTTTTAAATTTTGAGGACATTTACTAATTTTTTAATGAACATGCTTAAAAAGGGAAAGAAGAGATCGCTAAAATTATAAAGAAAATACTTCGAATAAAACAACGTAAGGAAACTTTAAAATATTAAAAAAAATATTTTTAGCGGGATAAATATTCAACTATCTTTACAGCTGAATATTTCATAAGCATCCCAGAATATATTTCTATCAGCTGTCAAATACACACTGATAAACATTGTAAGCAACCATTAACCAGAATTGAATTAATGTAGAATTTATTCAGGTGGTTCGCAATTCAATCTACGAAGCCATTCCGAATTTCCATCAACTCAATAGATTTCGAATCTTTAAAGTGCCGCAGTTTGCAACTTATTACATACAAGTTTCAAAGCATTTATTTCTTGAACAAAAAGGGACTTGTTTCTTGAATAGCGCTAGTTGATTCTACATCAGTAGTTCAAATAAATTGTATTTTCTTGGAATATTTCAATAATTTTCTCCTATAAGTTTAATGTCTCAGTTCGCAAACCTGTTATAGCTTGCACAACAAACATGCAGGTGGGAAAGCTTGAATTCGCTTTAGGCGGGCATTGCTGTCACCGCTTTTAGAAATGAAGAGTTACGGTAAAGATTGTGATGCAAGTATCGTAAATTTTCAGTGTTTGGTTAGAAAGTGTATTTGGGAGTTTATGGATTTTTCTCCCACAAGTCAAGACAATTTAGGGTTGTTACCCTTAAAGATATTTTCGAACGGTAATTATTTCTCTGGGGACCTGATGGCCGAATGACTAGCGCTCAGACGCTTGGTGCTACAGATTTCGCGTTCCGGTAGTGACGTGGATGTTTGTAGTGGTTCGGAATCCACTTTAAACCGTAGGTTCCGGTCTACTATGATCATAGAACATTGGGCTGACAACTCTACTCCTTAAAAAGATAACATCTCCTGTCTCGAAATCTAGGCAGAACGAAATGTAGGCAGACGGCCTTAGCCCACCATGGAGCTGTTGCTCCAATGATGCTGATGATGAATTATTTTCCTGGATACCTCTGGATCGGTATATTCTTCGTGGTTGTGAAAATTGGAGCATAAACATCTCAATGTACATAAAAAATTGAACTGAAAGTGAAATAAAGGAACTAGAAAAAAAAGTTATGCAGACTCCTGAGTGATTAAAAACCATTTACAGAGGGATAAATACTTAATTTCCATTTAAGTTGAATATTTATCCCAGAATACATTTACAACAGATGTAAAATCCTCCCAAATATACATTGTACGCTGCCAGAAAGTATTGAATCAATGTAAAATTCATTCACTTTGTTCACGAACTTATACCCAAGCACTACAGGTTTTTGATTTTTCCAAGTACTATAATTTGATGCTATCCGTGCACATATATCCAACACTTATACCTTTAGTCAGGAGTGCTTCTTCCTTGAATTGGTTAGTTTGATTTTAAATCCATAGTTGAAATTAATTTAATTTTTAGGAATTTTCTTGAAAAATCTCCGTTAGAGGTAATAACTTGATTCATATACAAAATAGGATCCAGTTTATGGTTCGGTGGACAATTGTCAAAATCCTCCTATAGAACGTACTGAAAAAGTGTTTTTCAGAAACTGGAAGATTGAATGACAATTATGTCAATGCTTGTAAGTGACTACCAGGGCGAATAAGTCTACGAGGTTGAAGTTTTTAAGATTTTTTTTCTTGTATAATACACATTACATATAAATTTTATATGAAAGACTTCTCAGGAATAACTTCTGTGAATTGTTCTCGGAATACATAAGTTAAATCATGCGATCTTCAATGCATAAAAAAGTAAGAGTTGACAAATAAAAAAAGCTTGAAAAGCTACCATATGTAAATGAAATGAAACGAAACGAAACGAAATTTAAGATAAAAAAACATTTGTAGAAGATTTATTATGTAATTTCCTTTACTATTGAATATTTAACATCGAATAAATTTTAAACAGATACTATTTATACTCTGATATACATTGTAAATAGCCAGAAACTAGAGTTGAATTAACGTAAAATTTATTCAGGTTGTTCCTAATTTAATCTATCACGCCATGCAGAAATTCTCAAACTCAACAGATTTCGGCTCTTTCAAGTACCGCAATTTGCTACTTCCTATACACAGATAACTTGAAAACACTTATTTCTTGAACCAGAAGTGCTTCCTCTTTGAATAATTGTTAGTTTGACTCTCCAACCCCATAATTCAAATAAATTTAATTCTCAGGAATAACTTCGGTGAACTGTTCGTGCAATAGATATACATATACATGCAATAAATTACGAGGTCTTCGTGGTCTTCAATGTATAAAAAAGTAAGAGGTGACAAATAAAAGTAAAAAAAAAAAGGTTGAAAAGATACCGTATGCAAATGAACGAATGATTAAAAAAATTTGTAGAAGATTAACTATGTAATTTCCTTTGCTATTGAATATTTAAACATAGAATACATTTTCAACACATACTGAACATACTCTGATATACGTTGTAAAGAGCCAGAAACTAAAGTTGAATTAAAGTAGAATTTATTCAGGTTGTTCCCAATTTAATCCACTACGCTATGCAGAAATTTCCGAGCACAACAGATTTCGGCTCTTTCAAGTACCACAATTTGATATTTCCTATACAGAGATAACTTGAAAACACCTATTTCTTGAACTAGAAGTGCTTCCTCCTTGAATAAGGGTTAGTTTGATTCTCCAACACCATAAGTTCAAATAAATTTAATTCTTCAGGAATAACTTCTGTGAACTGTTCGAGCAATACATAAGTAATGTGGTCTTCAATGTGTAAAAAAGTAGGAGGTGACAATTAAAAGGGAAAAAAAGATAGATACTGTATGCAAATGAACGAAAGATTAAAAAAACATTTGCAGAAGATTAACTGTGCAATTCCCTTTACTATCGAAATTTAACATAGAATATATTTTCAACAGATACTAAACATATATTGTAAACATCCAGAAACTAGAGTTGAATTAACGTAAAATTTATTCAGGTTGTTTCCAATTTAATCTAAGACGCCATGCAGAAATTCCCAAGCTCAACAGATTTTGGCCCTTTCAAGTACCACAATTTGCTACATCCTATATAACAGATAACTTGAAAACACTTATTTCGTGAACTAGAAGTGCTTCCTCCTTGAATAAGGGTTAGTTTGATTCTCCAACACCATAAGTTCAAATAAATTTAATTCTTCAGGAATAACTTCTGTGAACTGTTCAAGCAATACATAAGTAATGTGGTCTTCAATGTGTAAAAAAGTAGGCGGTGACAATTAAAAGGGAAAAAAAGATAGATACTGTATGCAAATGAACGAAAGATTAAAAAAACATTTGCAGAAGATTAACTGTGCAATTCCCTTTACTATCGAAATTTAACATAGAATATATTTTCAACAGATACTAAATATATATTGTAAACATCCAGAAACTAGAGTTGAATTAACGTAAAATTTATTCAGGTTGTTTCCAATTTAATCTACGACGCCATGCAGAAATTCCCAAGCTCAACAGATTTTGGCCCTTTCAAGTACCACAATTTGCTACATCCTATATAAGAGATAACTTGAAAACACTTATTTCGTGAACTGGAAGTGCTTCCTTCTTGAATAAGGGTTAGTTTGATTCTCCAACCCCCATAGTTCAAATAAATTTAATTCTCCAGGAATTTTCCTGGAATGTTTCGATAACTTTCTCCAATGGTGCTTAGCTATTCAGGAAAGGAAAAGAGAGCTCGATAGATTCGGGCTCGATCGAAATCTCTGGGAGTCTATCGATTTCTCGGGAACATCGGGTGTTCATTTTTGTTTTTTATTTTCTACAAGAGATCAAAGGCAGGTTCGTTATCAGATGGCTTTCTCAATCCGTGCTCCCCCTTTTCTTTTCTTTATCTGCTTTCTTTGCGATTCTTGAGTATGGGTGATGCGGTTAGGCTGATTCAATTTTGGGGATGTCATCTATCTTGTAACGGAAAATGTTCCGTGGTTGACATGTTGCTGGCTGTAGCATGGAAACAGGGGTCATCGTATTGATTCATTTTAATGATATTAATGAGAACTTTCCAATCAATCTGTCTTCTGACGCATTTATAGATTTTTATTTTTTAGATAAAAAGGAAATGTTCCGTGGTTGACATGTTGCTGGCTGTAGCATGGAAACAGGGGTCATCGTATTGATTCATTTTAATGATATTAATGAGAACTTTCCAATCAATCTGTCTTCTGACGCATTTATAGATTTTTATTTTTTAGATAAAAAGGAAATGTTCCGTGGTTGACATGTTGCTGGCTGTAGCATGGAAACAGGGGTCATCGTATTGATTCATTTTAATGATATTAATGAGAACTTTCCAATCAATCTGTCTTCTGACGCATTTATAGATTTTTATTTTTTAGATAAAAAGGAAATGTTCCGTGGTTGACATGTTGCTGGCTGTAGCATGGAAACAGGGGTCATCGTATTGATTCATTTTAATGATATTAATGAGAACTTTCCAATCAATCTGTCTTCTGACGCATTTATAGATTTTTATTTTTAGATAAAAAGGAAATGTTCCGTGGTTGACATGTTGCTGGCTGTAGCATGGAAACAGGGGTCATCGTATTGATTCATTTTAATGATATTAATGAGAACTTTCCAATCAATCTGTCTTCTGACGCATTTATAGATTTTTATTTTTTAGATAAAAAGGAAATGTTCCGTGGTTGACATGTTGCTGGCTGTAGCATGGAAACAGGGGTCATCGTATTGATTCATTTTAATGATATTAATGAGAACTTTCCAATCAATCTGTCTTCTGACGCATTTATAGATTTTTATTTTTTTAGATGTAAAAGGAAATGTTCCGTGGTTGACATGTTGCTGGCTGTAGCATGGAAACAGGGGTCATCGTATTGATTCATTTTAATGATATTAATGAGAACTTTCCAATCAATCTGTCTTCTGACGCATTTATAGATTTTTTATTTTTTAGATAAAAAGGAAATGTTCCGTGGTTGACATGTTGCTGGCTGTAGCATGGAAACAGGGGTCATCGTATTGATTCATTTTAATGATATTAATGAGAACTTTCCAATCAATCTGTCTTCTGACGCATTTATAGATTTTTATTTTTTAGATGTAAAGGAAATGTTCCGTGGTTGACATGTTGCTGGCTGTAGCATGGAAACAGGGGTCATCGTATTGATTCATTTTAATGATATTAATGAGAACTTTCCAATCAATCTGTCTTCTGACGCATTTATAGATTTTTATTTTTTTAGATGTAAAGGAAATGTTCCGTGGTTGACATGTTGCTGGCTGTAGCATGGAAACAGGGGTCATCGTATTGATTCATTTTAATGATATTAATGAGAACTTTCCAATCAATCTGTCTTCTGACGCATTTATAGATTTTTATTTTTTTTTGATAAAAAGGAAATGTTCCGTGGTTGACATGTTGCTGGCTGTAGCATGGAAACAGGGGTCATCGTATTGATTCATTTTAATGATATTAATGAGAACTTTCCAATCAATCTGTCTTCTGACGCATTTATAGATTTTTATTTTTTAGATAAAAGGAAATGTTCCGTGGTTGACATGTTGCTGGCTGTAGCATGGAAACAGGGGTCATCGTATTGATTCATTTTAATGATATTAATGAGAATTTCAATCAATCTGTCTTCTGAATAAAATTTAAGATTTTTGGATTTTATCTTGTGAAGGAAAATGTTCCGTGGTTGAATTTCGGTTGACATGTTGTAGCATGGAAACAGGGGTCATCGTATTGATTCATTTTAATGATATTAATGAGAACTTTCCAATCAATCTGTCTTCTGACGCATTTATAGATTTTTATTTTTTAGATGAAAAGGAAATATTTAGACACTTAAAATAAAAAAAAAACTGCAGCTGTTGTCCTTTATATGTATGTTTAAATAATGCAAATTAAGCAGAATTAAATTTGAATCTGTTTTATAAAATAAAATTTAACGTTTGTCATTGTGGATGTTATACATCTTGTAACGGAAAACGTTCCGTGGTGGAATTTCGGTTGGCATGTTGCTGGTTGTAGCATTGAAACAAGGGTCATAGTACTGATTCCTTTTACTTAACAAATAATATTAATGAGAATTTTCCACTCAATATGTCTTCTGATGCATTTATGGATTTGATTTTTTAGATGTAAAGGAAGTATTTAGACGCTTAAAATAAAAATGAACGGCAATTGTTATTCTTTATATGTATGTTTACATAATTTAAATTCAGCAGAATTAAATTTGATTCAACATTTCATTTAAATTTATTATATTTTTTAAAATAGAAAAGTTTCCAATTATTCAAATTCTAACGTTTATGTATTTTGGATTTTGTATCTTGTAACGGATAATGTTCCGTGCTGGAATTTCTGTTGACATGTTGCTGGTTGTAGTATGGACACAAGGATCATCGTATTGATTCATTTTAATGATATTAATGAGAACTTTCCAATCAATCTGTCTTCTGACGCATTTATAGATTTTATTTTTTTTAGATAAAAAGGAAATATTTAGACACTTAAAATAAAAGAAAGCAACTGTTCTTCTTTATAATTCCTGCACAGTATGCTCACATAATTTAAATGAGCAGAATTAAATTTGATTCTGTTTTGTAGAATAAAATTTAACATGTATTGTGGATGCCCTGTATCTTGTGAAGGAAAATGTTCCGTGGTAGAATTTCGGTTGACATGTTGTAGTATTGAAACAAGGGTCATCGTATTGATTAATTTTACTTAACAAATAATATTAATGAGAACTTTCCAATCAATCTGTCTTCTGAGGCATTTATAGATTTTTATTTTTTAGATGAAAAGGAAATATTTAGACACTTAAAATAAAAGAAAGCAACTGTTCTTCTTTATAATTCCTGCACAGTATGCTCACATAATTTAAATGAGCAGAATTAAATTTGATTCTGTTTTGTAGAATAAAATTTAACATGTATTGTGGATGCCCTGTATCTTGTGAAGGAAAATGTTCCGTGGTGGAATTTCGGTTGACATGTTGTAGTATTGAAACAAGGGTCATCGTATTGATTAATTTTACTTAACAAATAATATTAATGAGAACTTTCCAATCAATCTGTCTTCTGAGGCATTTATAGATTTTTATTTTTAGATGAAAAGGAAGTATTTAGACACTTAAAATAAAAAAAAAACAGCAATTGTTATTCTTTATATAAATGTTTACATAATTTAAATTCAGCAGAATTAAATTTGATTCAAAATTTTATATATATATATATAATTTTATAAAATAAAATTTAAATTATTCAAATGTAATACGCCAGATATCTCGTAACGGATAATGTTCGTGCTGGAATTTCGGTTGACATGTTGCTGGTTGTAGTATGGACACAAGGGTCATCGTATTGATTCATTTTAATGATATTAATGAGAACTTTCCAATCAATTTTCCAATTTTTTAGATGAAAAGGAAATATTTAGACGCTTAAAATAAACAAAACAACTGTTGTTCTTTATAATTTTCACACAGTATGTTTACATAATTTAAATTAGGCGGAATTAAATTTGAATCTGTTTTATAAAATAAAATTTAAATTATTGAAATTTAATTCTGTTCATTGAAATTTCTTATTTTATTTTAAATATATATTAAGAGATAAGATAATTGGAATGTATATTTTAAGTGGATAAAAAATTCAAATACTTTTAAATGTCCTAAGTTGTATCTGCATTATAATAATATTTGTAGATTAAAAAATGATCGTGATTATATATATGAGTTTGTAATATTACTAAACAATATAAAATAATGCGTTAGTTAAATATTTATAATTTTTAATATTTGGTGTTATTAAGAAATTGTTAATGGAAATTAGTTGAAATTTTGTGTTTCTATTTTAATACTTAAAATGACATTTTTATACAAAAAGTTTTTGTATGCTAAAGTTTTTGTTACATATGAGAATTAGATACTGACTTGAGTTCTTTTCTAAAATGACAGATACATAGCAGATTTAGAATTGCACACGAGCGGTTAGCGTGAGTGGGATTGCTACAATGTACCCATGTTCTGCCATCACAATTTTGAAAGAATACATTCAGGGAATACAGTTGAGAGCAGGCACCTAGCACCTGGCACCTATTTTTGTAGATATAACGAACAAAACGCATGAGAAAATTCAAAACGGATCTGACAAAGATTCAATTAGAAACACAAATAGTATGCATAACAAAGATATATAAGTATTCGCTATACGTACATTTTCACGTGCTTCATAGAAACGTAATTAAATTCTAAAATAAAACCATATTAACATTCGTTATACAAAAACTCTGTAGCTCATATTCTGCCTCCTAAAACTTTTTCAAGATCCAAAGTGCATGTAAACTATAGCATTAATCATTAGACATACACAATGTCATATGTCATAGACATATGAATGTCTAGCATTGAATCGGCAAATATAAAAGAATTTCTATATTTATAAATAAAATAAAATGACATGAAAATAATTGCACAGAAAAATCAGTAAAAACCTAAAAGAAATTACCATAACCCAACTGAAATTAATTATAAAACATCAAAAGAGTTTAATTAAAACAGCCAGAGAATAGCATAATAAAGGAATATACACTCATACGATATCATAAGCTAAGTTTTTTCCAACTCTGCAGAATAACTGCATGCAAATTAAAAGCACCTCTAGCGAAATCTTCCCATAATATGGAGGAGACAAAATATCTTTCAGTCCAGTCGCTTAGAATAGTTAAAATTTACAATTCAGCAGTGTAATTTGTTATATATATATATAATTGAATCATGTGACAGGACCTTGTGACTATTTATAATAATATGGCCACAAGGCGAATGATTGGGTGACAAATTATGATTAACTGATATATATGGAGTTTTAGATTGTGATGATTTATGACCCTCTGTAGGGATTTCTAATATCAGATAATTAGCAACATGGGAAAGTGGAAGGATTGTGTGAAAATTGATGATGGAGTGTTTTACTATTTTTGAAAGAAATGTGAGAAAATGTCCAAAGTGCGGAAAGTTTGTGGATATGTTAAAATATGAGAAAAATTTGGAACAATAATCAGTTGGGGAAATGCAGTTAAAATTTAAGGACTTAAAAATGTTCCCTGGGGGGGGCACATTTTTTTAAGAGGGCATTCATAAATTCTTTTTTTTTTGTGTTACTGTTTAAAAGTATTGTTGCTATGTATGAAATTTATTTTTAAGCAGCTGTTTAATGAAGATGTTATTACGTATTTTGATGCATATATATATATATATATTATAAGCTTTGTTGCAAATCGTCAATGCGATATAAACTGCAGTGCTATAATCTTAAGTGCACTTAGCATATTTTCGTCAGAAACATAAGCATCTTTTCATTAGATGATAATGATTTAGCTGCTTATTAAAAACCTATACTTTTCAAGTACCTTCAAACTTAGAATAAAGGAATCTCATTAACTATTAGATTATTTCTAACCTAATTGGATCTGCAAACTAAATTAATGGTTGTTTGTGGTATTGGAGTAGAAAAGTCTGACATTTTTAGACCCTTAATCTAATTGGCAGAAATAAGACATAGATTTATACCTTGGGATCTATCTTATTTTGGTCATACTAGATATTTTTATATATTTAACTTTACGTATTGTGAATGATAGTTTTGACCTTTTGGTTTTTAATAAATTGTGTAAGTATCATTATTACGCACCTCAAAATTAATCACCTGAAAATTGATTTTAACTATTTTTGGTTCTCTTACCACAATTCTGTTGTGATAATGAAAACAGTTTTACAGAGAAGTAACCTTAGTTGGTATTTCGTAGACATAAATTGTGTTATGTTTAATTTGGATGCTTAATTCGTGTTTTGTTGAAATGAATATGAATATAATGTTAATCATATAACCAATAATGTAATTTATAAATTTAACGTTACTACACTCTTTAAAATCAAGCGCATGAAAATGTATCTTCTTCTTATTATTAGTTCTCTTACAATAATTCTGTTGTTACAGTGAAAACAGTTTTACAGAGAAGTAACCTTCGTTTGGGTCTTGTAGACATAAATTGTTGTTATATTTACATTTTGATGCTTAATTTGTGCTTTGACATGAATATGAATAGAATGAAGATCATATAATTAATAACAATATTTATAAATTTAATATTAGTACGCGCCTTAAAATCAAACACTTGAAAGCGTATCTTAACTATTATTTTTCTTACAATTCTGTTGGAACAGTGAAAACAGTTTTGCAGAGAAATAACTTTCGTTGGTACTTGACATAAATTGTGTTATGTTTAATTTGTGTTTTGTTGGCATGAATATGAATAGAATAAGATTCATCTAATGAATAATTTCACTTATAAATTTAAAGTTAATACACGCCTTAAAATCAAGCACATGACATCAAGTATCTTAACTATTATACATATCTATCTTACAATAATTCTGTCCAAACAATGAAAAAAGTTTTACAAAGAAATTATTTCAAGTCTCAGACTTCGTGGGTGTAATAAAGATACAGAATACTTGCTTTTATTAATGATAATAATATTCAAATTCAAGCAACATGCTAATTCACGTCACTTTCATACTTTAATAAATTCAGAGAAGAAATATACCACTCATCAATATGTGTTAAAGATATCGTAGGCGTCATATATAGGAGTGTAATAGAAGTATTATTTTACTTTCATTGATTCATTATTTTCTTCTCTGTATTTCTTTCCCATCTAATTCCTCTAGGGATTTTGATCCCAGTTCTTCGAACATGGAAACATTGCTATCAAACAAAAAAAAGATATCTTTTTATCAGTTTCTTTGGTTAATACCAAACCTTGTTGCAAATGCTCAGTCACGTTCCACTCCTACGAGATGGTTATGAACCCTAGCAGAATGAGTAAAACTGTATATATTTCATCTTTATATGATGGCATAAATAGAAACTTAAACTCTTTTCTTTCTGTTAGTGTTAATTCTCTTATGAATATAATTTTATTTCGTTAAAATTTTTCACTTGATTTTTGATAAAATACTTGTATTTATTTAAATAAATTATAATTTATTTTTATTCGGAGATGTTTAAATAAATTTAATTTCATTTCTTGATGATAATTTCTTAGAAAAGGATTAGTAAAAGAATTTTTTAATTACTTTTAGAAAATTAATAAATCTATATCTATAATTTTATTCTGAAGTATATGCAGCACTTTAATGAGATATAGTGAGATTATAAAATAATTACTTTTATTTTTTTTTTAAATTATGTCTTAAATTTTTTTCATTTTAAATATAGTATTAATTTTGGTTGAGTAAAACTGGTTGTAGTTTAACTGTATACCAATATATAAATAAAAATATTTCTTTTGTACAATTGAAAAAAAAAATAAATAAATAAAAATAAAAATATATTTGTATTTATATTTATTTTTAGAAAAAATAAACGCCTGTAACAATTAATACAAACTGAGAAAAAGGTCTCACTTAATATTCAGAAGCATGAAACTGATACTTTTTAAAGAGTTTAGATGTTTTAAAAAGCTTTTTATAATAATAAAGGATACTTATTCAAATCTTGAACTTAATAAAGTTGTTTATATCCAGAAAAGTATATAAAAACTCTTTTCTTCAAATGTCTCTTTCGTAATTTAAACCATATCTTTAAGCTAATTAATGATAATTTTTAAGATGTTTTAAAAACTTTTAATAATAATATAGAATAAATCTTGAACTTAATAAAGTTATTTATAGCAAGTATATAAAAATTCTTTTCATCAAATATGTCTCTTTCGTAATTTAAATCATACCTTCAAGCTTCAAATTTTGATGCAGTATAGATGTTTTAAAATGCTTTTTATAATAATATAGAATAAATCTTGAAGTTACTAAAGTTGTTTATATGTAGAAAAGTATATAAAAATTCTTTTCTTCAAATATGCCTGAATCGTAATTTAAACCATACTTTCAAGCATAAAATTTTTATTCTTTTTAAATATTGTTAGAGTAATGGTAAACTGGTTGTAATTTAACTATACTAATGTATCAATAAAAATATTTCTTTTTGTACAATTAAACAAAAAAAATTATCTTTGTATTTATATTTATTTTTAGAAAAAAATAAATGTCTGTAGCAATTAACACAGACTGTAAAAAAGGTTTTACTTAATAATCAAAAGCATGAAACTGATACTTTTTAAGGAGTGTAGATATTTTAAAATCTTTTTGTAATAATATAGAATAAATCTTAAATTTGATCAAGTTATATATATCCAGAACAGTATATAAAAAAACCTCTTTTCTTCGCATATGTTTCTTTCGTAATTTAAACCATACCCCCAAGTCCAACATGTTTTTTTTTTAAATAACGTTTTAATTTTGATAGAGTAATGGTTGTATTTTATTTACACTAATATATCAATAAAAAATTTTATATGCTTTTCTGGATATAAATAACTTGTTCCAGATTTATTCTATATTATTATACACTTTTCTTCAAATATGTCTCTTTCGTAATTTAAACCATACCTTCAAGCTAATTAATGATAATTATTAAGGAGTATAGATGTTTTAAAAAGCTTTTTATAATAATATAGAATAAATCTTGAACTTAATAAAGTTATTTAGATCCAAAAAATATATATAAAAACTCTTTTCTTCAAATATGTCTCTTTCATAATTTAAACCATACCTTCAAGCTAATTAATGACAATTTTTTAATGATGTTATTTATATCCAGAAAAGTATATATAAAAACTCTTTTCTTCAAATATGTCTCTTTCTTAATTTGAACCATACCTTCAAGTTTAACCAGCGAGAGAGCACGATTTTTGAAATTTCCAGAAAACGATTAAAGCATCACTTCTATTGGTGGAAGGCAAATAAGAAAAAAATTTCCCTCGCTTGGAGCTCCTTTGATTAGGGATTAAAAGCTTAAGGAAAAGTAACGGGCGAACCGGAAACAAGTTTAAGGAACGTTCGTTTTCTCTATTCCCTGGAAATTTTCTTCCTTTTCTGTTGACTTAAAACTCCTTGCAAGGACTGGACGAAAACTCTTCGTGTAACGCCTAACTCCTTTCTTGCTTTTTCTTGGAATTTCTTTTCCTTTTTATTTCGTGTTTACCAATTTATTTACTGCTGTATTACCCAGTTAGAAAGCAACATTCGGAAATAATGTTAAAATTGATTTATTTTGGGAGTTTTCTGCTGAAATCCATTAAATCACCTAGAAGAAGTTGGAATCCTTAAAAAAAAAAAAAAAATAAAATAAAGATAACAAATTTCTTGAAGAAAAAATATTCTTAATGAAATGTGTTCTCGAATTCTAGACTGCTTTCTGGAAAAAGAAATTCGGCGATGTTTCTTGCAAAGAAGGGTGTAATAATGCAATTTTTGTTACTTTTGTACTTTATTTTCTTTTCTAGAAAAGAAATTGAACTAACATGATTCTTTGGAGCAAACAAAAAGTGTGATTTTTACCAAGACTAGCATTTGATGTTTCTTTAAGTTATGCGATTAACAAGAATATATATAAGATTCTATATTGGAAATTAAATTTAAATGCAGCTACTTTTTTAACAATTGGAAAGTTTTCTTGATGCAAAACCTTTTCTTTGATGCAAAGGTGTAGAAACAAATCTGAATAGAATTCAATAGCGATTAGTACACACACACACAATATAAATTTTGGTAGAGCAAAACTGGTTCTGGTTTAACTGCATAAATATATCAATAAAATATTTCTTTTGTAAAATTAAACAAAAAATTATATTTGTATTTATATTTATTTTTAAAAAAAAATAAATGTCTGTAATAATTAACACAAAAAAAGTTTCACGTAATACTTAAAAGCATGAAACTTATATTTTTTAAGGAGTTTAGATGTTTTAAAAAGATTTTTGTAATAATATAGAATAAATCTTGAACTTAATAGAGTTTTTTATATCCATTAAGCAATTTAAACCATACCTCCAAGCTAATTAATGATAATTTTTAAGGAGTATAGAAACTTTTAAGGAGTGTAGATGTTTTAAAAAGCTTTTTGTAATAATATAGAATAAATCTTGAACTTAATAAAGTTATTTATATCCAGAAAAGTACATAAAAACTGTTTTCTTCAAATATGTCTCTCTCTTAATGTGAACCATATCTTCAAGCTCAATCAGCGAGAGATCACGATTTTTGAAATTTCCAGAAAACGATTAAAGCATCACTTCTATTGGTGGAAGGCAAATAAAAAAAATTTCCTTCGCTTGGAGCTCCTTCGATTAGGGATTAAAAGCTTAAGGAAAAGTAACGGGCGAACCGGAAACAAGTTTAAGGAACGTTCGTTTTCTCTATTCCCTGGAAATTTTCTTCTTTTCTGTTGACTTAAAACTCCTTGCAAGGAGTGGACGAAAACTCTTCGTGTAACGCCTAACTCTTTTCTTGCTTTTTCTTGGGAATTTCCTTCCTTTTTATTTCGTGTTTACCAATTTATTTACTGCTGTATTACCCAGTTAGAAAGCAACATTCGGAAATAATGTTAAAATTGATTTATTTTGGGAGTTTTCTGCTGCAATCCATTAAATCACCTAGAAGAAGTTGGAATCCTTGAAAAATAAAAAAATAAAATAAAGGTAAAAAATTTTCTTGAAGAAAAAACATTCTTAATGAAATGTGTTCTCGAATTCTAGACTGTTTTCTGGAAAAAGAAATTCGGCGATGTTTCTTGCAAAAGAAGGGTGTAATAATGCAATTTTTGTTACTTTTGTACTTTATTTTCTTTTCTAGAAAAGAAATTGAACTAACATGATTCTTTGGAGCAAACAAAAAGTGTGATTTTTACCAAGACTAGCATTCGCTGTTTCTTTAAGTTATGCGATTAACAAGAATATATACGATTGCTTTAAAGAAAAATAAGATTATATATTGGGAATTAAATTTAAATTCAGTTATTTTTTAGCAATTGGAAAGTTTTCTTTATGCAAAACCTGTTCTTTGATGCAAAGGTGTAGAAACAAATCTGAATAGATATTCACTTGTGATCAATACACAAAATAAGACAAATTCAAATTTTTGTTAATGTTTGTTTAGTTACAAACTTGCATCTCTCTTTATAAATAAAGAAGGCGTTTTATTTTTAAATATGATGTTATAAAATTGAAATAAAAATAACTTTCTTAACAGGTATTTTATTCCGTTATAAACGATGATAACGAATAAAATGAAGGAAAAATTATATGTAATTACACAGTAAATTAAATATATTTAGCTAAAATACATCAAATTTTTAAAAACAATAAAAAGAAAAAAACTTTTTTAGAATGAATTGAATTGTTATGAATTTATATTTATTGCCAATAATTAGAGATTTTAAAATGTAGCTATAAATTGAGAGCTTAGTTTTATTTAACTATTCCTTAATGGCTATTATTCGTAATCCTAATTGTTATGAAAATAATAAAATATTAAAATACTTGCTGTAAAGTTAACTAATTTTCTACTTTTAAATATCAAATAATATAAAAATAAAATTCTTATTCCACTTTAAGTTAAATTTACCGTAATCATCAAATGATGTTTTAAATTTTGTTTCTTGTGTTCTGCGTTTATGATAAAATTAGATAATTATAATTTTTAATTTTAAACCATAATTTTTTGAGTTGAATAACAATTTTGAACAAAATTAAAACTAAGTATCATTTAAAATTTCAAAATAGTTACAGTAAAAACATGTTTTAACATTTTACACCATTAATTTTATGTTAGATTTATAATTAAATTTGGAGAATAACGTGTAAATTTAAAAGTTATTTTACTAATCAAGATTGAAAAAAAAATCCAAATCTTACTGGATTCTTTTATACCTTAATAAATTAACAAAAATGTTAATTTAATGAAGTGTAAAAGAAGATTTTAAAGAAGGAAACCCCAAATCTTTATAATAGATGAGGCATAATAAAAGTCATACATCTAAAAAGAGAAAAAAATTCTCAATTTATTGAGGTTTTAAAATTTTTTAATAATTTTTATTAATTTTTTTTATTATTTTTATTAATTTAAATTTTTTCCATTATTTTATTAAAAAATTCTTTTCAAAATGTACTTTTACATTACTGATGCATAATATACATCTTTTCGAAAAAAAAAATTAATGGCTACATTAAATTTACTTCAAAGGCTGTCTTCTTTTAATGTGGTAGCCCGCCTCATTTTATGTATGATATAAATTACTGATATAATATTATACATATAAATCACTGGTTTAATAAATTGCTACCATATCGATACTAAAGATGTGGGAAAAAAGACATCTGTTCAAATACGGATAATGGACAAAGCAGGTAGGAAAGCAAAATGATTTTTATATTGTTATTTTATTTTTAGCACTTCTATAGAAGTTATAAAAAAAGAAACCAAATCTTTGCAGCTGGTAAGTTTCTCACTGAGTTAGGAGGCTTCACCAAAGAAGAAAATATATACGAAGGAATCTGAAATATTTTTCTCTTCTATATTTTTTGTTTCATATTCTTGCATTAAACAGTTTAAATTTTCTTATTTGTTATGTAATTATATACATAAGCTCAACTCGAATTTGGAATTGTGATTATGCATTTGTATGATGAGTTAATTAAAATTGTGAATTATTTCTTTCTGATAAAATTGTTTTTTAGTAAAAATATTTATAAAAATGAATTAATTCTTAAAGAAGATAGTATGTGAAGGATAATTGTAAAGCATCACAAATATTTACATTATTGCAAATATTTCTTATTTGAGTTGATAACAAAATGAACCATTAAATAAAACGTATTAAGAAATAAATTTAAATCACTAAAATGATTGATCCCTTTCATGAAAGTTGTTAATTTCAATCGTGTATCTACAAAGAATTAATGTTTACAGAAAGTACTGAAAAAGTAATAATAATAACTTTTTTAACATATTTAACGTGTGTGTTATCGATTAACATTTTGAATACTTTATACAAGATTAAGTATTGATTCATATATATATATATATATATCTTTATCGTATATTCCATCTGCCTTTACATTTTTAAAATATTTTTCTAAATTTGTTAATATTATTAAATTTGTTAATTTATATTATTAAAAGAGAATTTGAAAATACCAGCAAATAAGTAATTTTTTTGAGTGTGATATAAGTCCAACGTTTAAAAAAAGGAGTTTAATGATAAATGATGTTAATTATTAACAATAGCTAGAAGTAGAGAATTCTTTTTCAATTTATTATAAAATTACCAGTACTATTGAATATGGTCCATTATAGTAAATATTTAATTTTTTTAGTTACTATTTTAGTTTTTTAAAACATTTTAATTAATACAAATTAAACAATTGAATTAATTAAACATTTAATATCTTATTTATGAATAGAGGAACATTTAAAAAACTTCCATCAAAATAGTTGGTAATGTATTTTAATTTTCAAAATTTTTTACATAGTTTTTCTTTCTAAAGAAGAATATAATTTTATAACTTTTTAACTGTTCAGAATATGAGGTTTCAGTCTTTTGTAAAATTCTTGGAACAAATTAAAGAATTAAAAACATTATAAATTAACCTTTATTCAATAGCATTTTAGAATAAACAAAAAATTTTCCCCTTTAAAATTAAAATGCATTCATTCTAATTGTTTAGATTTATTCAATTATTCCAGTGTTATCCGATAATCTAATGCTTTTGTTTTAATGATTTCTGTCACCAGTTTCTTTCGAACGATTAACTGTGGGGAAAGTTCATTGAATTTCAACAATGCCTTTTTTTGTGGTGACTTGGGACTTCTTTGATAAAATCTCTTTAGTGCTTGGGCCTTTGTACTTAAATCGTGGTAATTATTTTAGAAAGTACATTTATAAATTGAATTTTAAACCATGCTTTTGTTTTAAGATACACTTATTTACTCTATTATAAATAAATAAATCAAATTACCCAGTTATGCTCAAATATATTTGATTACTTCATAATTTGCAAAATTTATTAATTTTAAATTTATGCTTAATATTATTTCTCTAAAACCTACGGCTAAAATTAAAATAAACGATATAAATAATATGTAAAAAACAGTTTGTTGTTAAATTCTTACAAAAATTTATCAAAAATATACTTAAAATAAAAAAATCATTAATAATTTTGTTTTTAAAAGTCTTGAGTAAAATTTTTTTTAAATAATTTAAACTGAAGGTTAAACAAAATAAATGTTGATTATAATTGAGTAAGTAAAAAAAAAAATTTGAATTCAAGTTATCATTTTGTATTGGATTTTAAATTTCATAATAAACTGAAAGCTTCTCTGTTTCACTATAAATATAATTTAAGACAGGGAAAATTTTTTTTTTCTGATGGGTTTTATTTAAGACCTAAAATAAATTTTTGCTAGTTTGCAAACTTTACATCGCAAATTATTTTATATTCTGCAATGAATTAAAATTTTATTATAATTAGTATAACCCCCTTTCATACACAAAAAAAGAAGACAATATCCTCCGAAGCATTTTTTTATTTTATGTAGGTCATTAATATAATTATTATTTTTTTAAAGCACTAATTTTGGCATTATTTGGACTAAAAAAAACAAATTACATTTTTTCCATAATTATACACAGATTTAGATATCATTACTTTTTTCGATACAAGTATTTTATCTCTCAACGCTAATAGTTGGATGAGGTTTTGTATTAAAAATGCTTTTTATCTTTATTAACGTCTGCTACAATCGTGCTCGTCCCACTAATGTCTTAATTCCATTAACAGTAATTACGATCAATGGTTAGCTGGGAGCTATTAATATCCAAAAGAACAATTCTGTACTTCAAAGATGGCTGCCATGTTAGGTCACAAAGGATTCTGTTAAAAAAAGAAAATCTATTGACGTCAATTCTCATTAGTGCATGGATTTCCTTTTTTTTCAAGAAAAGAAAAAAAAATTGATTACCAAATCAACATAAAAAGGCTTCCTTTTTGTGTAAAAACTATTTAAGTAAAGAAAGAGAACTTGTTATTCTTCTAGGTTGTTTTGTGTGAGAGCTATTTAATGAATGCTTAAAGTATTCTCCATAAATGTGGAATTTAAAAATAGTATCGAAGCATTGTTAGCAAAATTTGAAATTCCTTTGAATTAATAAAATGGGAACAAATAAATTTCCATGGGATTGTAATAAATAAAGTCTTTTCAATTTTAAATGGGAGACATTAATAACGCTTTCTCGAATTTTAACATTTAATAGATCTGTTTAAATGGAAGAAGTGTAAATGATTGTAATTTAAATATACATTTATTGTAACTGTTGACATCAAACATAAGTTATTTGTTCATCTAATCATTAATGTATTTGTCGAAAGGTTATATATTATTACATATGTTTCAAAATTCAACTTAGATTAAATGTTTGTTAATGAAATATAAGTGGATTTAATTTAACCTGAGTTGTATTGTTATTTTAGTCGTAGTTGAAAACCTTTGCTTTTGATAAGTATCAGTGATCAAACATGAATTGCAGACAATTTATTTCAATACGACCGAATTACATATTGAAATCCGTTTAAAGTCTTATTTTCAAAGTTAAATAAGCTAATAATAGTGCACAAAGCATTACGGCATTGAATTTATATGTATTCTTATAATAAATTTGATTGTAAATAATACTGTAATATATTTGATAGTTACTGAATTGCAGAAAAATTTATTTCGTTTCTACCGAATTACATTTTGAAATCCATTTTAAAGGGTTATTTTCAAAGTTAAATAAGCTAATAATAGTGCACAAAGCATTACTGCCTTAAATTTATATGCATTATCTTATTTAAAGTATATTTTAGATTGTGAATACTACTAATATATATAAATATACTTTACCCTATATAAATATATTTTATATTTATATGTAGACAATTTAAAAAAATACTTTGTATACTTTATACCCCATGTAAATATATTTTATATTTATATGGGGACAACTTAAAAATACTTTATATATTTTATACCCCATATAAATATACTTTACATTTATATGGGGGCAATTAAAAAAATACTTGATATATTTTATACACCTTATAGATATACTTTATATTTATATGCGGACAATTGAAAAAAATCTTTTATATATTTTATACCCCATATAATTATACTCTATATAAATACACTTTATAAATATACTTTATAAATATACTTTATAAATATACTTTATATTTTTATGGGGACAATTTAAAAAACTTTATATATTTTATACTCTATATAAATATGCTTTATATTTTTATGGGGAAAATTTAAAAAAAATTATTGACTTTTTTACATTTATAAAGAAACGAAAAGAAAAATTGCTTGGGGGTTTTGAAAAATAACAAAAATATTATTTAAAACTTAACGTAAAAAGACGAAAATGTTAAAATTAATTTTACCTAAGGATTGCTCCTTTTTTTACTCCATTATGTGCTCGTTTACAAAATAAAAATCTTTTTGTTATCTTGCTAAAATATCATCTACGGTTCTGCAACTATAAAATTCAGCAAATCCATTTCTCATCTTATCTACAAACTTCTAAATTTTAAAGGTTCTTTGGAGATAAATATTCATTTCTGTGTCCATTGCTGTAGAAACCAATGAGTGTCAGGGAAGGAAACCATAGCTCTGCAAATGCTGTACGTACAAGAACCGGCGTTGCGTGAAAACCTCTGTGAAGTTTGCAAATTAACTGTCAACGCTTAAATTGTTGTTTTCCCCCAGTTATTAGATTAAGCTGGAGTAGCAGAAATTCCTCCGTTAAATTGTATCGTGAATTAATGCAGGACCTAATAAATAAACAGAATAATGTTTTGATTATTTTAATTGGTTTTGGGGTGCTTATTTTAATGAATAAAATGAGAAGTATGCGACCTAAAAGTTGCGTTTTGTTAAATAATTGCGTAATTATATTCGAGATAAAATATAGGGCTAGAAGGGATTAAGGTTATTTTATGCTTTCTTTTATGGATTTAATTTGGGTGGAAATTAAGGTTTGTTTTTCAGTTAGTAATGATTTTTTTTCAGAACACAAAATCTTTAATAGACCGTGTCCCTAAAGGGTTATTATTTTGTAATTAAAAACATAATGCAATGAAATTGTATGTACTATAATTATAGTTAGATTTTAGATTTTCTATTACAGATTTTTTAAAAATGTCTTGCTTAATAAATACTATGCAGGATTTTATATCTTAACTAGTTTGAATTTATTTTTTTATGTTATTTATTTATTTTCAATTTGACCGTAGGATTTTTTAATATGCATAAAGCTAATTGCCTCAGAGTCTAATTGTAAATTATGTCTAGCAAAATTAATAATGTTTTATCTCGTATCTAATTTAAGTTTATTTATTATAATATTTATTTATTTTCAATTTGTCCATAGGAGAGTTTAATATGCATAAAGCTAATTGTCTCAGAATCTAAATATAAATTATCTCTTGCAAAATTAATAAATTATTCATGTAGTTATGCAATTAATCTTTTTATTAAAATAATTTAAAATTAATATTTCAGTAAATAATTAAGTAAGGTAATTTAATTTACGTGAAAAAAGATATAGTTATTAACTGTTATATACTTTTTCTAAAGGTATTTGCATTTTAATTTAATGTAAGAATTATAATAATTGTAATCGTACTTTATTTTAATGTAATAATTCCCGTTTAGAATTTGAAATATATAAAGTTATATCAATACAGAACAGCTGCTATATTACGGTTTAGTGACTCTTTTAAACCTAACCTAAATGTAAGTAAATGTGTCCAGTAAAGTTAATAAATTATTCGTGTAGTTTATGCAATTCAACTTTACAATAAATATTTGAAAATTAATCTAAATGTAAGTTAAATAATTGCGTAATTATATTCGAGATAAAATATAGGGCTGCACGGGATTAAGGTTATTTTATGTTTTCTTTTATGGATTTAATTTGGGTAGACATTAAGGGTTGTTTTTCAATAAATAAGGATTTTTTTCAGAATACAAAATCTTTCATAGATTGTGTTCCTAAAGTGTTATTATTTTGTAATTAAAAACATAATGCTATGAAATTGTATGTACTATAATTTTACTTAGATTTTAGATTCTTTAATACAGATTTTTAAATGTTTTGTTCAATAAATAATTTGCAGAATTTTATTTATTTTATATCTTACATAGTTTAAATTAATTTTTTATGATATTCATTTTGTTTCAATTGTTAATAGGGTTTTAATATATATAAAGATTATTGCCCCAGAATCTAAATGTAAATTATGTCTAGTACAATTAATAAATTATTCATGTAATTATGTAATTAAGCTTTTAAATAAATAGTTGAAAATTACTACTTCAGTAAATAATTAAGTTAGATAATTTACTTTATTTGAAAACAGATATGGCTATTAACAATTATATACTTTTTCAAAGGGTATTTGTATTTTATTGTATTGTAATAATTATAATAATTGTAATCGTACTTTATTTTAATGAAATAATTACATTTTAAAAATTGAAATATATAAAGATATATCAATACAGAAACAACTATTATATTATGCTTTAGTGACTCCTTTGATGAAAAATAATAATATAAACGAAAAATATTGTAAAATACCTGAACTTTTATTGATAAAGTAAAAAATTGATTTCTTAAATCACGTTATCAGAACTTATTATATATTTTTTTCCAAGTCTTTAAATTTTCTTGTCCTTTAAATTAATGTGATGTACGAAAATGTTTCACATATGTGTTATTATTGCAATGATTTTCTTATTACATACAAAATTTTAAAACTCATAGTTAATATATATCTATTTGTGTATGATATATTAAAATTATTTGAAATGCCTTTTCTACAAGAAAAAATTAAAAAAATAACTTTAGTAATGAAATAGAATTCAGATATATTCATATTAGATTAGATTTAAGGACATAAATTTATACGGTTTTATTTATTTCACATATTAGTCATTACTGCGAAAAATTTGTTACATACAATATTTTTAAAACTCATATATATCGTACTTTACATCAATATGTGCATGAAGTATTCAAATTATTTGGAATGTTTTTACAAGAAAAAATAAAAAATAACTGTAGTAATAAAAAAAATATTTAGATTTAGGCTTATTAGATTAGATCTAAGGGCATAAATCTATACGGTGTTAGTTTAGTTTTTGTTCATAATTTTTAAAAAATTAGTACATTTATTGCTGGTCAGGAAACAAATAAAATTATAGAAAATAAATCATTATTGTGATTCATAGTTATAACCGATCATTATAAGGTTTAATTTAATAATTTCGTAAGTATGCACTTTTTTTAAAATGAATAAATTTATATTTTATAGTTAAAAAGAAGTTACTCTTTCCTAATGCTTAAATAATGGATAAATATTGAAAGAATTCAAACTTTTTAACTAGGAAACACTTTTCTTCTCAAACGATGCATCAAATCTTAGCAATTTATCTGTAATGATACCTGAATTCCATATTATTATCATCATTTCCCATTTACGATCAGAATCTTGAACGCTTCGTTACCAGCTAATGCTAATCAAACCCCTCGGTCTTTCCTCATAAAATAATCTAGGAGACGAAAGCTATAATCGATTTTATGACTATATCACGAAAAAATCGAAATACTTATAAATCGAAAATCGATTTTGAAAGAGTAATAATGTTAGGAAGCCAATATTTTTCTTTTTCGTCATTATCGCCTGTGGTCGAAAAACCTGTGGTAAAAAGGTATCGACTTTTTTTCTGAATATCTATGAATCGTTGATGCTGAACATAATAGCTGAAGTTAGAAAGGAAAAGAAAATGCATGCAATTCACAAATGAGACATTTATATCACCATTTTTATAAAAATATATTTTTTATTTTATCAATATAGTTATTTCATCTTCTTTTGTTGATTATTGAAGCATAGCAATAATAACCTTTATTTATACAAATCTAATCATTTTAGTATAATTTAAGTATGAGAAAATTTTAAAATAAAGACAAATTTTAATTTATACTCATGAGACCCTTTTTTAAAGTGTTTTAGGTTTATTTATTCATACATTCAGATATTTCAGTTTTCCAATAATTGAAAAAATTTAATGATAATCATGTAGTCCATAACATCATTTATAAATTTAATATTAATAAGTGCCTTAAAATCAAGCATACGAAGACGTATCTTAACTATTATTTTTTCTTACAACAATTCAAACTTAACAGGGAAAAGAGTTTTACACAGTAGTAATCTTTGTGTTTCGTAGACATAAATTGTGTTGTGTTTAATTTTGATACTTAATTTGTGTTCTGTTGACATAAATATGAATAGAATGATAATAATATAATCCATAACATCATTTATAAATTTAATAATAATACGTGCCTTAAAATCACTCACATGAAGACGTATCTTATCTATTATTTTTGTTACGATAATTCTGTCCAAACGGTGAAAACAGTTTTATGAATTTTTTTAGTGTTTTAAGTCAATTTTTTCATACATTCAGATATTTCAGTTTATCAATAATTTAAAAAAAAATTAAAATTTTTTGCAATACAACTAAAAAAAAATTAAACCTTCTTAAACGTTCCAAGATATCACAGATAATTGATTGGCAAGTATAAATACAAAAAGGAACATTTATAGTCAACTAAAACCCACTTATCACGTTTAAAAATATGAAAAAAATGATTAAAAAACTAATATTAATTATTTATAGTTATAAAAGTTCCATTTGGACATTTATATTAAAATAAAATTAATTTGAAAAGCATCGTGAAGTAACACAAATAAAAAAATTGTCAAACTAATTATCAGAATATATATAATTATTTGCTAAAGAAACAACAACAACTGCATCTTGCAAAATAATTGCATATTAATAGTCCCATGGTTTATGAGGCAAGGTACTCAAGTAGTTGTTGCAATTAATATCGTTTACTCATCCAGGTTAAATATGGTCTTTTAATTTTCAAAAACTGCATGCGTTGAAACGCCACCCTAGCAATAAAAAGCTCCACCAATCGATAAGGTGTAACCTTTGGACACGGAAGGAAAGAGTTGTTTGAATGAGTTTCTGATTATTTGGCTTCCAGCCAAATCTTCGATTAATATTCTTTTCAAAATGTCCGGAGTCATTATTTGTCTCAATTTGAGAAACCTTTTGAGGATATGCAGGGAGTTGCTCTCTCTCTCTCTTCGAATTCCATATTTAAATGTGGTAGGATTGTTGTGGCGTTATGAATTTTGAGTGCATTCTTTGATGGGGAGGAAAGATATAATTCAGAAGTTGGAATTTGTAATCGTTTGTAAATAAAGCTGTGTCTGGAATATTAAAATGGTGTTGTGTAAGAAGTAAATGTTAATTTATGTTGCTGGAAGTTAAAAAAAAATACTGCTTTATAGAATACATAAAGACTGAAATCATAAAAAGGAAACTAAAATAAAGCATTGTTCAAATGATTTTTATTTATTTTGTTTACTTAGTTTTAAGATTCGTTATTATTTACGATAGTTTTGTTAAATAAAAACCAATAAAATAAAACAACATATAATTTATTAAATAGGTAGGTTTCTTATAATAAAGTTAAAGGTAAATAAATTAAATAATAATCATAAGAAATTATCTTTTATTTTAGTTTCCTTTTTATGGTTTCAGTTTTTATGTATTCTATCAAGCAATAACTTTTTTTAGAATTTCTAGCAACATAAATTAATATTTACTTCTACAGCCACATTTTCATAAAAACTACGTAATTTTTTCTTGCTGTGCATATTTTTTTGTAACAATTATAGGATCTTATAAGATTTGTCTTCTATTATTAAAAATTTATTTACATTTGAAAGTTTGTGTAATCTTGAAATATATTCAGATCAAAACAAAAAGCCAAACTTAGTCAAAAGCTCCTCCCAGAGTAAGGCAACTCTTGTTTTCTCTCTCTCTCTTCCTCTAACCCTCTCATTCTCTCTCTTCCTCTCACCCTCTCTCTCTCTTCCTATCACTCTCTCACACTTCCTCTCACCCACTAATTCTCACTACCTCTCACCCTCTGTCTCTCTCTTCCTCTCACCCTTTGTCTTACTCTTCCTCTCACCCTCTCATTCTCTCTTCCTCTCACCCTCTGTATCTCTCACCTTCTATCTCTCTCCCTTCCTCACACCTCTCTCTTCTTATCACCATCTCACCTCTCTCTCTCTTTCTTATCACCCTCTCACTCTCTCACTTCCTCTCCCCGTCTAATTCTACCTATCACCCTCTCATTCTCTCTTTTCCTCTCACCTTCTCAATACCTATTTCCTCTCATCCACTATATCTCTTTCTTCCTTTCACCCTCTATTCATCTCTTCCCCTCATTTTCTCTTCCTCTCCCCTCCATCTCTCTCTTACTCTCCCCCACTCCCTCTCTCTCTCTCTTCCTCTCACTCACTCACTCTCTCTCTCACACACTCATACACATGCACACACTAGCGTACAGAAAGAAAAAGAAATTTGTTGTTGGTCACGCATGCACATACAAAGTAGACTGTGTGATATTTTAATTCATCACGCAGTTTAAGAATTTAGTTCAAATTCTTCGCAGAATTTCTGCTTTCATTATTCATGGTAATTCATTAAAGATTTAATCAAAAAAAAATCTTTTGAATAGTGTTAAGAGACAAAAGACGAAACAAAATATCAATCTTAAATGTTATGAATTAATTTTGTCTCTGAGGTCCTTCTCACCCATCATTCTATTCAATGCAAAATGTTACAATGTAAATTCTTCTCAATAAAAAGTAACAAAAAATAAGAAATGACTTATCACTATTTAAATTTCATAAATAAATTTATCGCTATATTTCATAAAAATTTTCATGTGATTAAATTTATGGTCTAGAGAAAAAGAATTAAAAAGTCTATTTCAGATTCAATCTTTGAAGAAAATAACATTTTTTTTTACTTTTATTTTTTCTACTTTATATGCATTTGCATTTACATTTCATTATTTTGGAAGAATACAAATAAATTTATACTTAATACCTTTAAAGTAATTTATCATATTAAAATAGCGAATTTAAATTTTACATTATTTACATTAAAATGGACTTACTTTTTAATACCCATTTTTATAATAATTTTAGAAAGAGTTTATAATAAATCATGTATTTATTTTCATGTATGGTTGAAATTTTTAAAGTAATTTAAATTAATTTAATTTCAGCAATTTATTTTTGCTATTTTTTTATTTCAGTATTTGATTGCTTGATAAAGGATGATAAAATAATTTTTCCTATGCTACCATATATTGAGAAAATTTAATTTAAAACTATTTTAAAATATTAGATGTCAAAGCTTTAATAATTTCACTAATTGAATTATAGTTTTAATTTTAAAACTTTTAAAATTTTTAACCTTTTTTTTAATGATAACAACTTATGACAAATGAAACTTGTTAAATTTTTAGCAGAACTTAATCCACTAAAAATAATCCAAAATTAAACTAAATTTTAATACATTTTAACGAAAAAATAAGAAAATGTATATTTAAGAATTAAGATGATTTTTAAAAGAAATATATCATAATTTTCCTGTAGCAAAACACCTAATTAATTCTAACTAACCATATATCCATAATATTAATTTCCATTATTGCTAAACTTGTGGCAAAAGTATTTTATTTTCAATAGTGTCATTATTAAAAATATTACTTTAGGAAAGAAGAGAAGTCATTATTTCCTATTACTTTTTGGAAAGTTATTTCACAAAATATTATGATACAGATAAGTTTTTTAATTTGTTTAAAAAAATACAGTTTTTAGTTGCAGAATTATTAAAAGTTTATAACCCTTATCATAATACTAATGATAAAATATTATCATTACTATTAACTATATTTAATATAAATATACATATTGGAAATGGAATAGTTTCGTAAATATTTATTCACCAAAATAAGTCTGCTCAAAATATATTTCATTAAATTTGTTTATGTATGCAAATGATTGGATAAAAACATCATAAAATATCTCTTGCAAATCCACTTAATTAAGTTCTGATCATAACAACCTGAATCCACGTTCTCATGGAGAAGTACAAATACGTAAATTGCACATCAGGTTATTTGACTTGTTGAAGTTCATTCTCTCTTCCGAACATTAATATTAACTTTCAATCTCGATAACCAACCCGCATAGATAACCCACATAGATGGTATAAATATCTCTGGAGGAATTGTAGTCCGCTTCTAAATCTATAAGATCTCTTATATCCTATTGCAGACGGGAATCATCGATATTCCTTGCAGTTTCCATGGCAACAAAGGAGTCAATGTCTATCCAGTAATGCGGGATAGTGTCCCAGGGTACTTTCTATCTTTGTTTGCAGTATTCGTCGATCTGCCATCTGCCACTTGCAGGAAAGTCGAAAAATAAGATGAGCAATAGGGTTCGATTTCAATGGAAAGGAAATAAATTAAAGCAATCTGAATTGTACTTTTTAAAATTTATTCTTTCTTTATAAGTATGAAATTGTAAGATTAAATAGTAAAGATGACTTATAGAAATTCATATCGATACTATAGTGATAGCTATCTAAGCTTGAATAAACATGGCGAATAGTTGATTTTTTCACAGACTTTTTTAACAGGATTCATCGATCTGCCATCTGCCACTTACAGGATTAAATTGTAAAGAAATTTATTTATAGAAATTCATATTGATAGTAAAGTGATAGCTATCTAAGCTTGAATAAACATGGAATATAGAAATTCATATTGATAGTTATTTATAAGCTTGAATAAACATGGAAAATATCTGATATTTTATAGACTTTTTTAACAGTATTCGTCAATCTGCCATCTGTCACTTACAGGAAAGTCGAAAAATAAGATGAGGAATAGGGTTTGATTTCAATGGAAAGGAAATAAATTAAGCAATCTGAATTGTATTTTTAAGACTTACTCTTTTTTATAAGGATGAAATTATAAGATTAAATTGTAAAGATTGGTTTGTAGTTCTATGGTCATATTATGCACACCAGGGCTAAACATTAAATTGCAAAGAAATTTATTTATAGACATTCATATTGATAGGCAAGTTATAGCTATCTAGGCTTCAATAAACATGCCAAATATTTGATTTTCTTTATAGATTTTTTTAACAGCATTCGTTTATCTTCCATCTGTTACTTACAGGAAAGTCGAAAAATATGATGAGGAATAGGGTTTGATTTCAATGGAAAGGAAATAAATTAAGCAAATCTGAATTGTGTTTTTAAAATTTACTCTTTCTTTATAAGTATGAAACTGGAAGATTACATTGTAAAGAAACTGATTTATAGAAATTCATATTGATAGTAAACTGATAGCTATCTACGCTTGAATAAACATGGCAAATATTTGATTTCCTTTATAGACGTTCATAACAAAGAGGGTTTTAAAAATCAGGGGTTTAATATTAGAATCGATGAGTTTGCTACCGAAGTGTTTTGCATTAACTCAAACTGCATGTTTTTCAGTCTTTATCTTTATATGATAGGCCTGAAAACAAAAGAAAACTACTTTTAAAATTTTTATTCAACTGTTCACTATTAAGAAAGGACAGCCTAAAGGCCAATTGGCTAGAGCACTGGCCTTTGGGAAAAAAAAAAAAAGCATCAAAATTAAACATAACACAATTTATATCTACGAAATAGAAACAAAGGTAACTTCTCTGTAAAACTGTTTTCACTGTTCGGACGGAATTGTTGTAAAAAAGATTATAGTTAAGATACATCTTCATGTGCTTGATTTTAAGGCGCGTATTAATATTAAATTTATAAATGATGTTATTGATTATACGATTCTCCTTTTATTCATATTAATGCCAATAAAACACAAATTAAGCACCAAAAATTAACATAACGTAATTTATGTCTACGAAACACCAACGAAGGTTACTTCTCTGTAAAACTTTTGCGGCCTGGTGGCCAAGTGGATAGCTCTCTGGCCTTTGTTACCACAGGCTTCAGGTTCGTATTGTGGTGGTGGCATGGATGTTTGTTAGAGGTTCGGAATCCTCGTTAAATTGTACGTCCCGGTCTAATTAGCCCAAACTGTGCCCAAAATGACCGTAGAGCGACAAACTAAACCTGTTAACAAAGAATATTAGCATATTTATGTGATGTCCGTATTATAAAGTAGCAAGCAGGTTAGCTAAATTACGACTAAATCCAATAATAAAAGAAAGTGCTGCTCTATTGTAAAAACTTTTATTAAAGCCAATTTATTTAAGACAATTTTAACTAGTTTAAGACAAATTTATTTAATACAATATCATGTCTATCTGACATTTTTAAAAAAAATGTAAGTTGTTATGAAATTTGTGAGGTGTGTGTTATCACAAATTTCTTATATATAATTACTCTATTAAAAATACTCTTAGAAAAAAAAAATGTTTGGAAAACTTTGTGCATAGAAGGTTGAAATATAGTTTTGAGATTTTGCTCTTTTTCTATGCAAATTAAATATAAAAGTATTACAAGTAGTCATATAACAATTGTACTTTTACTCAGAAACTTAAGTCAAACAACTGATTTGATGTGGATTGTTTTTTTCCTATAAAAATAAATCTGTTAATACTATAATATTTCATTGTAATGTAGATCTAATTTTTAACTAAAGCTTTTCACATCTATGATACAGTATTAGTTAATTTAAATATATATTATTCGGAATAAAATGTTTTAATATATATATAGAAGTATACATAAATAATTTAAGTTATCTATTCATTCAATTATTGACTTTTCTTTTAATTATTAAATATGGTTTTTTAATCATAAGTTAATTTACGTATACTTTGCGCAAATCTCTAAGAAATCTGATTATGGATATGTTTTAAAATTTATATTCGTAATTTTAGATTAAAATTATATTATATGAGAACAAAATAAAAACATTCATAATTGAATGTATTTTTTGGTTAATATACTTATCAATTTTGCTATTTATTCCATACTTTCTAAAAACGTTTTCTTTACAATGTACAAATTTTTGTTTCAAGCAAAGAGATTAAACAGTTTTTGACTTTCTACTTTTATAAAAGAATTAAACTGCATTATTCTTATTCTCCTCTAAAGCCATTCTTTAATGAGGGTATGAATGAAGGTTCTGCTCACTTTAATGAGGAACATTATTCTTTAATAATGGTTTTGCCGTTCAACCTTTGTATATTAAATGATTTTCAGTTTCATTACTGCAGCTTACGCGTACTCCGGTTCTTTATAAAGTTCTTCCTTTTTTTCTTTCTATGAGAAGTTTGAATGTGAGGCACCTCCGATATTTTTTGTATTGGGAATACTATGATGGTTTTGTTGCATCAATTTGCGTGTAGCGTATACCGGTAGAAGCTTTTAATGTGTAAAATGGCCATATTATCCATAATGGTGAATAGATAATATGGCCATTTTACACAGTAAACGCTTCTACCGGTATACGTATACCGGTATACCGGCTTCTACCGGTATATATATCGGCCTACAAGTACAACGGTATATATAGTCGGTATATATACCGGCTTCTACCGGTATACGTATACCGTACCGGCTTCTACCGGTATACGTATACCGTACTGGCTTCTACCGGTATATATATATATATATATATATTAAAAATGACGATTATTATATTTTTTTAGGGTTTTCCTATGAATCTGATTTAGAAATGAAATATTTTTTACCATTAATTTACGGCGGCGTTAAAAATATTTCTAAAGGTGAAATTACATGAATATAATACAACATAACATAAAATGATATTATTTGATGCTATATAACCTACATAAGAGTTAACCATCAAAATAGCTAGATGTGCATTCTATGTCTTATGTTTATAAAATATTATCTGATAAGATTTAAAATTTTTTTTTTTTTTTCAATTTTATTTTAATGGATTATGTATTTTAATTGCTTGAAAACTGTAATACTCATTAAAAAATAGCTGAATTTGGAAATATGTATAGTAAAATAACAAAAAAAAAACAAATAGATGTTATGTACTTTGTATTTTCCGTAAAACTACCTTCTAAATGCTCAATAAAAATGTATTCCACAATTGTATTAATATAAACAGCCTCCGAAGGAACGTGTATATCTACATTAACTTTTCCACAAAATTTGCTATTAGATACTGAAAGCGGCTTTTCTTTTAAATGCAATGTGCAATGTGTGGGTATCACCCGCACATTGCCGCATGTGACCCCCACGCGTTTCCACAGAAATTCGCCAAACCGAACATCACTACTTGTCGGTTAACTTTGTACCATTAGCAACAGCTGACAGCTGTTACGTGTTTACTTTGAAGCAACGTCCAAGCATATTTAGTACGAAAATTAATATTGTGATGTTTAGAAATATAAACCGTGTTGATGTAATTAACGTGCATTTGTTTACTATTAAAAGTAGGTTTATTATTAAATTAGTTCTCTAATATTTATTTAAATAATTTTATTCCAACTTGTAGGAAACATAACAACTGAAAAACACCAAGAAGTAAACTTAACAACTAGAAAACACCAAGAAGATGTCTGAAAGTTTCGAATTTATTGAATATGATGGCAAGTCATTATGTCTTATTTGCAAGACTACAACCACAAATTGTAAAATAAACAAACAAAGCAGATATTATGAAGCAGTCCATCTACAGTTTTCCATTTAGTATCGACTGAATTCAACATTGTGAAAATAAAAATTAATGTCGTTAAAAAGTTATCTCCAGAAATAAAAGGCTCTTCACGTTCAGATATGTATATGTAGTAACAGAAATGATACGAGTATTGAAACTAGTTTTCTGATATTACTCGTGATAAATGCTCGTATGGAGAAGGATAATTTTTTAAAACCCTACTAGGCGTGATTAATGTTTTGCAAATTTCGACATTAAGTTGCACTACAGAGTAATATTTCTGTAATTAATAAAAGTGTTTAGAATAATTTGAAATATGACTTAAATAACTATACTACATTCAGTGCAGCACTTGACGAATCTACAGACTACTTTTTACTGTGTACAATATATTTTTAATATGCAAAAATTATTTATTATACAAATATTATAATTATCATTTGATATCTGTGCTTAATTGATTCGGAAATTAATATTAAGGATAAATTTAAATCTTGCAAAGAACTGTGATTTTATTATTGAATGTCTTGCACTTTAAATAAAGATATCCCCTAAACCATATTTAGTGCACCATAAATCGAATAAATGCTTTGATTAAACGAACTATTAATTATTGACTAATTTGATAGATAAGAAATTAACAAAATCTTTTACTATAGAGAAAATATTTTATTTAATATCTCTGAAATTTATACCTTTCAACGTATCTCTGCAATACTATGATTACATTTTAATTGATTCGGAATTTTATTTTAATTCAGACTTTTTTCTTGTAAAGAATTTAGATTTATTATTAATTTTTTTTTTACATTCAAAATAAAGATATCCTTTAATCTATTTTTAGTACTACATAAATCGAATAAATACTTCGATTAAACGAACCATTGACTCTTAACTAATTTGACAGACAGACTTTTTACCTTGCACATATTCTTTTAAAAATATTTTATTTAGAAAAAGAAAGAAAAGAAAAAAGAAAAAACAAAAGAACATATCTCTGAAATGCATTCTCCCATTTTTAAAAATCTTCTTCTTGAGTAAAAAAAAATCATTTTTTTTTGCGTCTCGATAGGGGTCATTTCCTTCAAAAGAAAAATTCCATACTGCCACCCAGATTGCAATTCGATCTTGGCGTATTGCCAAGTAAAGGCTACGATATTTCACGATAGCTTCGCCTGTAGGTTACGTAGTGCGTGTTTTTAGGACGATACGAAAATCTATCGCTCCAATTTTATGGAATGTTTACCTACATGTAGGAAATACGTTCAGAAATAAAGGGGACACCAGAAAGATGCAGGAATCCGATTTTTAGGGGTGAAATGGAATTTTGACAGAGATTGAATGCCTCAAGTATCTTTTTCTTCTTTTTTTTATATTATCAAAGGTGAGGAATAAGTTTCTTGGTGGGAAAACTAACATGCTTTCGTAAACTTCTTGAAAAGTATATTTCTTACAGGGATTCATATGGTAATAAATGCAAACCTGTAGGATAAAAAGGAAGATATATGATAAAATACTTCAAGAATATTACATGTAGGAAGTATTAATAACTTATTAAAACATTTTACTTGATAAAGCACCTCACTAATTTTATACCACGAGAATATTTTAATGCATTTGTAAAATGCATTAATTAGAATTAGAAAGAGCAATGAAATTAAATTTCTGATGGCTAAGTTTTTACATAAAAGGACTATGAAGTTTTTAATATACGTAACATGACTATGAAATTTTATCTATACATAAAATGACTATGAAGTTTTTAATATACATAAAATGACTATGAATTTCTTAATATACATAACATGACATACATATACATATGAATAAAATCACAATTATCACGTTGAGAATGAAAAAAAAAATAAGGAATCATAATTAGTTTCGTCTGTAGGTTACGTAGTGCATGTTTTTAGAGCGATACGAAAATCTATCGCTCCAATTTTATGGAATGTTTACCTACATGTAGGAAATGCGTTCAAAAATAAAGGGGACACCAGAAAGATGCAGGAATCCGATTTTTCGAGGGGTGAAATGGAATTTTGACAGAGATTGAATGCCTCAAGTATCTTTTTTTTTTCATTTTTATATTATCAAAGGTGAGGAATAAGTTTCTGTTACGAAAACTAACATGCTTTCGTAAACTTCTTGAAAAGTATATTCCTTACAGAGATTATCAGGACTACAGGATTCATATGGTAATAAATGCAAACCTGTAGGATAAAAAGGAGATATATGATAAAATAGTTCAAGAATATTACATGTATGAAGTATTAATAACTTATTAAAACATTTTGCTTGATAAGCACCTCACTAATTTTATACCACGAGAATATTTTAATGCATTTGTAAATTGCATTAATTAGAATTAGAAAGAGCAATGAAATTAAATTTGTGATGGATAAGTTTTTACATAAAAGGACTATGAAGTTTTTAATATACATAACATGACTATGAAATTTTTAATATACATAATATAACTACGACATTTTATCTAAACATAAAATGACTATGAAGTTTTTAATATACATAATATAACTATGAAATTTTATCTATACATAAAATGACTATGAAGTTTTTAATATGCATAAAATGACTATGAATTTCTTAATATACATAACATGACATACATATACATATGAATAAAATCACAATTATCACGTTGAGAATGAAAAAAAATAAGTGAATCATAATTAGCCTCCCCTGTAGGTTACGTGGTGCATGTTTTTAGGGCGATACGAAAATCTATCGCTTCCAATTTTATGGAATGTTTACCTACATTTAAGAAATTCGTTCAAAAATAAAGGGGACGCCAAAAAGAGGCAGGAATCCGATTTTTCGAGGGGTGAAATGGAATTTTGACAGAGATTGAATGACTCAAGTATCTTTTTTTTTTTTTTTTTTTTATTATCAAAGGTAAGGAATAAGTTTTTTGGTGGGAAAACTAACATGCTTCCAAAAACTCCTTGAAAAGTATATTTCTTACATGGATTCATATGGTAATAAATCCAAAAATGTAGGTTAAAAAGGAAGATATATGTTGGAACGAAAAACGATTTTAAAAATAAAATCCTTTGTGATTTTATTATTAAATGTTTTACACTTAAAATAAAGATATCCTCTAATCCACTTTTAATGCTTAGATTAAAAATGCTTCGGTTAAATGAACTAAACTAATTTGACAGATATGAAATCAACAAATCTTATTTAACAAAACTATTTTTGTATTTAAAGGTGAGTTTCTGTTGGGAAAACATGCTTTCGAAAATTTCTTGAAAATTATATTTCTTATATGTATTCATATGGTAATAAATGCAAATCTGTAGGTTTAAAAGGGAGACATATGATAAAATACTTCAAGAATATTACATGTATGAGTATTAATAACTTATTGAAAAAGAGTTTGCTTGATAAAGCACCTCACAAATTTTATATGACTAGAGAATATTTTAATGCATTTGTCAAATGCATTAATTAGAATTATAAGGAGCAATGAAATTATAATTTCTGATGAATAAGTTAGTACATAAAATGGTTATGAAATTTTGTATATACATAAAATGACAATGAAGTTTTTAATATACATAAAATGACTATGAAGTTTTTAATAAACATAAAATGATTATGAAGTATTTAATATATAAAAAATGACTATGAAGTTTTAAAAGAATTTAATTTCTATAGAATTTCTGTAACATATTTAAAAAGTGAATAAATAAAAAAAAGAGAAAAATTAGAGTTTTATTTCGTTATTAAATACGTAATAATCCTATAATTAAAATAAAAATAAAAATATGAAATAGCAACAATCACGTTGAGAATGAAAAAAATAATGAATCGTAATTATTTTGCTGTTTTTGGAATTTTAGTAAAATCAAAAATGCATTGTTCTAAGAAAATCCTTAAATTTCAACATCTAAATAGGTTATTTGCAATTTAATGAGATACCTCTAATTTAAAATAAAGTTCTAAAATTTTATTTATTTTAAAATATTGCATAAAAATCGTACAAAGGATTAGTTTTATAGAATGCAATGTTATTAGAGAAGATAGACTTGGCAAACAAAATTAAATTAAACTATAAATGAAATATAAATGTTAATATTAACCTATCTATTAAAATTAAGATAAAAATAAAACAACAATAATCACTTGAGAATGAAAAAAATATAAGGAATCATAATTATTTTGCTGTTATAGATCTTTAGTAATATCAAAAGTGCAATGTTGTAAGAAAAACCTTAAATTTCAACATCTAAATAGGTTTTTTACATTTTAATGAAATACCTTTAATTAAAAAATAAAGTTTTTAAATTTTATTTATTTTGAAATATTACACAAAAATCGTACAAAGAAATAGTTTTATAAAATTTTATGTTATTAGAGAAGCTACATCTGGAAAACTAAAATATAATAGAATTTTACTTTATATTTTTATTTTAAAATAAATAAATAGTTTTGATAGGTTTTATTAAATAGCTACCATTTAACAATATAGATTAATATTCGTTAGATATTACAGAGTTCACTTAAAATTGCTTTTACATTATCGAAAAAAAATGCGTGAATACGGTATTTTATTTGTAATTGAATGCTGTTTCAAGGTTTTCAACATACTATGTTATGAATAAATTTAGCTCTTCATTACTTACGTTAAAATTTTATTTTTATATTGTTATAAAATTCTCCAAGTTAATAACACCAATCAATAAGTCATATTAAATTATAGATTTTATTAATCAATTAAGACGAGGTTTTTAAGATTAATAATCGCATATATCAGTTGTCGTTTATGTCTATGTTTTCGATTAAACATAATATATTTTTGCTCTGCATTAAGACCATACTAATCTTTTTAAATCTATAAGAAAATTAAATGATAAATTTTGCATAGGTATCGATCGATCACATTTCATTTCATATATCATTCTGCTATCGTAAACAACTGAATTATTCACAATTTCAATCGGTTAGAAAATGTTTTGATCAGATTAACTTGAGATGAAAGTCTTGTTTCTTATTTATCTTTCGATCCTGTAGTTTATTACTTACAAAAATAGAAAGGTATTTGAAAAAAAAAATACTTTAGGAAAACATTTCTAAATGAATTTATTTTCAATTTCAATAGAAAAGGTATCATTAAATTGAAAAGTTTTCTGTATAGCAAAGAAGAAATGGAAAAAAAGACCATTTAAGTATTTGCTAATTGAATTTTTTATAAGTTATTTGGATTACTTTTTTAGAGATAATTATACATAAAAAATATTTGTTTACTCATTCTTTATGTAATTCTTTAGCTGAGTTTCATTAAAACTGGGTTTGTTGACACTAAAAATAAATGCAGTCAACAAATCTTAATTTACGTAATTTTATGAATGGCTTGGTTGTCATTTAAATTTTGTGTATTTTGAATGAAAGCATTAGATTAAAAAATTATTCAATGAACTAATTTTACTATTAGTGATTGCTAATGTTTATTTAAAATTTCATAATTTGTGAAGCAAAATTAGATCTATACATTTTAATCACAGAATTTGAAATGTATAAATATACTTTTATGATATTAATTATGATAATTGCAATGTTTTGGAAAATGATTTTTGTCATAGTACTATTTTTGTTGAATACATACTATTTTGTACATACTATTTTATACGTACTATTTTGTACGTTATTTTTTATTGAATATATACTATTTTGTACGTTATTTTTTATTGAATATATATTATTTTGTACTAATTTTGGCATATACTATTTTTGGTGACATGCACTATTTTGTACTATTTTCATAGTTGACGTGTACTTTGCTATTTAAAAGGATTCTGAAAAAGGGAAAATAAACTAAATTGATTTTTGTTTTATTATGGAATTAAATTTATTATTGATTAAATTTATCTATACCAAATTAATTTTTGGAAAAACAGAGTTATGAAAATTAAGTGTATTTTTATGATGCATGTTACAGCTTACGTGACATTTAAAGGTGTAAGTAAAAGAAAATGAAATCCTGTAAAAATTTTATGTGCACATGCTACAGACAAAATTTATGACCACAACCAGTAATATACATTTGAGTTTTTATTATGAAGAAAAACTAAACCTATCTTGAGGGATTTATCCAGTTCAGAATTATGAAAAAGGAGTGTTTATTAAAATTCTCAAACACTAACAAATGTCACTTACGTGTTTGGAGACTTGTACATTCAAAGCTGTTTTTATATCCATTAAATCCTAATCCATTTAGGAATCTAGCATGTGTTTTTTTACAGTGTCAGAAATATAATTGTGTTTACAGTATATTACCTATGCATTAATTATTTAATTTTTAATAAATAAAAGCACATACTAGTAATTACAGGTACCTATAGTTCAATTCATGTTCTATAAATAAGATGATGTATTGCAGTAAATGCTACAAGATTATGAATTGTAGCAAATGCTGCCAGATGAAGAACTGCATTAAATGTTAAAAGATTAGGAATTGTAGTGAATGCTTTAAATGTGAGCTGTTATCATGTCTAATTTAAACGCATTTTGACACCAATAGCAGTAGTGTGACATCTTATTACTATCAGGTTTTTCAACTTTCACATTGTAAGCATGAAATTTCAGTTCTTCACAATGTGTTGATTATTTTTTTTCGTAGGAAACTCCAGATTGATTACATAATTTTTCTTATGATTTTCTGGTAGATTCTAGTAAATGTTTCTTAAAATTTTCTGTAATATATTATTTTACTTTAGTTCATATATTTCAATCTCTATTCGTCACAGTACCGAATTTCTCTAAATTTATTTACTAAATTTCAAATCATCATCTTGGTTGGTTTATTTTTCGTTATGAATTTTGTTCTAAACTGAATCCTTAACAGAGTTAAGAGGAAATTTCCAAAATTACGACGGAATTTTTTCCCTCTAAACAACGTCGAAAAAATGGTGTCTTTTTTTGATACGCACATTAGCTGAATTTAAATTAATGCTTTAGGTTAAGCATGTGGTAGGTATTGTAGATCATGCATTGAAATATATGTTAACCTAAAGCGTGCTTTCATTTGTTGCAATACTAGAATGTTCATTGGTTTGTGGCAATATTTGAATATGCTTTGTTGAAAAGTTATTTTCAAAGTCATCGATAAATATACTTTTGGACCATATGTTTAATAAAATGAAAATTAGCGTTGTCTTCCATTGTATTAAAATACTAAAAAACGCAAAGCCAACGGCCGTACCATGCTGAATATACCGGTTCTCGTTAGATCACCGAAGTTAAGCATCATTGGGCGCGGTCAGTACTTGGGTGGGTGACCACCTGGGAACACTGCGCGCCGTTGGCAAATTTGGGATCTGAATGGCCGAGTGTCTAGCGCTCTGGCGCTCGGTACCACAGGTTTCGGGTTCGAATCCCGGCGGTGCCATGGATGTTTGTAGTGGTTCGGAATCCACTTTAAGCCGTAGGTCCCGGTCTTCTATGACTGTAAGAGCTCACGGAGCAAAAGTCAGGCTTCTACCTACGGGTGCTCCATCAGAACAGAAGCTGCTTCCTTCCCCTTCAATCATGAGTCCATATGGGCTCGTGGGCTTGGCCAGCCAAGTGGGATAAGAAACAACAACAACAACAAAAAAAAACGCAATCAAGATTGTGGGATAAGAAGAACATCTATCAGAGCACTACAAATAAGACAAACAGAAAACAATGGATAGACGTCTAAACAATATTAGTATTAAAATGTACTAATTTTATGAATGAATTAATGAGGTGGATGAACTTTTAATAGATACTTGTAAAACATTTTGTTAATTAAATGTTTGTTCCTACGAATGAGTATGATAAATCTGACCTTGTAAACCAGGAAAATAAAATAAAGTAAGTTAAAAATATATTGTAGTTCATTTCAACTTTTTTTTTATTCTTGATTTTTTTTATCTTGATGAGGAAAATGAAATAGCAATATTATTATGAAAATGAATAATATAAAAATTATAATTATGGATTTCATTGAATAGAGGGAAAAATTAATATTGTTCAATATCTTCTTATCATGTTTTTGTTTTATTGTATAATATAACCTAAAATGTTTAATTCTATGAGGATTTTAATGAATTTTAGTATATCTATTCATAGATATCTGTAAAATATTTTGTTAATTAAATGATTGCTCTTACGAATGAGTAATATAAATCTGACAATATAAATCAGGAAAATGAATAGTATAGTATCAGGAATGAATAGTATAGTAATTGCAATGAATGAATAGTATAGTAATTGTAATGAATAGTATAGTAATTGTAATTGTGGATTTTATTAAATAGAAGGAAAGATTATTATTGTTCAATATCTTCTTATCATGTTTTTGTTTCATTGTTTAATATAACTTAAAATATTTAATACTAAGAGGTTTTTAATGAATTTTAGGATATGGAATATGGATTTTCATAGATATATATACTATTCATTAAATCAGGAAAATTAAATAGTAATAGTATCAGGAATGAATAGTATAGTAATTGCAATGAATGAATAGTATAGTAATTGTAATGAATAGTATAGTAATTGTAATGAATAGTATAGTAATTGTAATTGTGGATTTTATTAAATAGAAGGAAAAATTATTATTGTTCAATATCTTCTTATCATGTTTTTGTTTCATTGTTTAATATAACTTAAAATATTTAATACTAAGAGGTTTTTAATGAATTTTAGTATGGCTAAATGGCTAGTATATTTTATTTAGTATGGCTAGTATATTTGTAAAATATTTTGTTAATTAAATGTTTATTCCTACGAATGAGTAATATAAATCTGACAATATAAATGAGGAAAATGAATAGTATAGTAATTGTAATTGTGGATTTTATAGAATAGAGGGAAAAATTATTATTGTTTAATATCTTCTTATCATGTTCAATATGTTCTATACTATATTCAATCATGTTCAATATCTTCTTATCTCCGTTTTTTTCATTGTTTAATATAACCTAAAATATTTCATTCTAAGAGGTTTTTAATGAATTTTAGCATGTCTATTATGTGTACAATATTTTGTTAATTAAATGTTTGTTCTTTCGATTGAGTATGATAAATCTAACCATATAAACAGGAAAATAAAATAAACTAAAGTACATTAAAAATATATTGTAGTTCATTTCAAATTTATATTTTTATCTTGATGTATACTTTCCCTTTTTATGGCCAGATAAAACAGCAGGATCAGAAATAAGTAAAGGGCAAATGTTTATATGAAAAATAGCAGCCAGATAGGAATCAGCATTCTAAGAATGCGACCAGACTGCCTCGGCTTTTTCCAATCACCAACCAATAGCAGGAGGGAATTTGTGCTAGCCAAAAGGGAAAAAAAATCCCTTTTTTTGATTTTTTTTTTGGTTCTTCGAGTCTCAATATTTTTATTTATTTATTTTTCTATATAAAAAGAAAACATTCGCTTCTTCCGTTGTAAAATTTTGCTCCTTTCTCCTGTTGTGATTGGTTCGTTTCCCGCGAGGGCTTGACTGGTAGGGAAAACTGCGTAGAGGATTAGGGAAAAAAAAGTGTTTATTTTTTTTTCTGAAGTATTAGAGGGAAAAAAGAAAATGTTTAAAATATATTAAAGAACTTTATGAAAGTGCATAAATGTCTGGTATATTACGAAGTACAAGTTTTGCAAAAAAAATATTTATTTTTTTATTGTCAAATCGTTGAAAGCTGAGTTTTTGATGTTTCAAGAAAAAGAAAGTGAAGTAAGTATGGAAAAGAAGCTAAAAAAATATGGGTGTTATAAGTTTTTGAGATATTTCTTAAAGAAGATTGATATAAATATGGAAATTGAGAAATAAAGAGCTAGAGAAAAGTGCACGATCTGTATGAAAGTTAGGATTGAATTACTTAAACTCCAGGGAAAAGTAAAATTTATAAATTTGAGTAATAGTACTTTTTCAAAATCTAATAGTTATAATATAGTTAAGATCTTATTTTTAATCTAATTCAAGACACATTTACTAGATATTAAGTTTAAATTAAAATAAAAGATTAAGAAAAATAATTTAAAGTTATTTTTACTTTTATTTTCAAATTATTTAATAAAAAAATGCCGAATACTTTTGATATAAATATATATCAGTATTCTTTATAAAAGTAATATAAAAAGCACAAATTATAAAAGTAATTAAAAATATGCTTATTATCTTGTTCTAAAATAAAATATCGTTCACAGACGCTGTTGAATTTTTAATTGAAAACATGTACATTAAAATATGCAAATTGTGCAGTCTTTTGGTAAAAATTATTAATTAATGCATTATAAACTATGAAATTGCATATATTTTTAATGAAAATCGTTTTTGAAACGAAAAAAATATGTTCAGTTTTGTTAAAAATTATATACTTCGTTTACTGAGATGGAAGTATAAATATTTGCTATTCTGTAATAATTTAAATAGAGGATTTAGAAATTACCTAATTTTGCGAATTAAAATCTCAATTTATTTACTTCATCTGATGTATATGTACTATATGAATTGGGTTTTATTTAAGAAATTTTATTTAATTATTATTTAAAAACATTAGAAGCTCGAGTTAAATAAATATAAACTTTTAATAATTATAATTTTAAAAAATATTTTCATGTAAATTTTTTTAAAATTAATTATATATATATATAATTTAATATATAATATAATATATTTTAATATATTATTTATATATATTTGCAAAGTGTCCTAAAAAAGCTAAAAATTAATTTTCTTTTTTGAACTATCACTGATCACTATTAAGTTAATCATCGATATTTTCCAATAAACATTGCTATATAATTCATTTTTGTATACTCCTTATTAATTTTTTATTTAATAAATAATTGTCAAATAAATTATCTAATCTTTTATTAATTTTTAAAAATAATGTGGTCGTTTTGTATTGCAAAGTTAACATATGTTTTTTAAATTCAGATCAATAGTTAAACAACCTTCAATTATTTCACGCTTTTACTATCTCTTAATTGCTTTTCTAAAACAACCTTAATTTTATTACTTACACAAATAATTTCTTGAATGTGTTCTTCAGCTTTTATCATTGGGAAACAATCATTTTAATGCTATTTATTTTAACACCACAAACTCTTGAATAAAAAGATAAATTATCTCACCTTAACAGACGTGAGGTGGCATCAGCGCAAATCGCATTGTGGGCACAATGCAAAACAACGCAGCCTTAAATTAATTAGATTTATGAATGTTGCATTCTTGTCTTAGAATAGAATGCTTCCTAGGAGCTGTATTGTTTTGTTTACGAAGAAATTTCCCATTTCGGAAACAATTTCTCAGTGAATGAATAAATGCTTCAGCTCTTTTAACGTTGAAAAGTGTAAATCAAGATTATAATGCGTGTATTCAATGAATAAAAAGGGTTAAAAACTCTATATTTTAACTCTATAAATTTATTATTGTCCAATATTTTTAAAATAGAATTAATTTTTAACCAGCTGCAAATTCAACATACATGTATAGTATTTTTATTTATACATTTGTTTATAACCACCTAATAAAAATTAAATACTTCAATAAAAAGTTTGTTAATATAAATATGTCGATTTTTATTAACAATTCAGTTTTACTTCATTTAATTTTTTATGGTAATGAAGTCAAAATAAATATGGATTATAATTTGCCAACAAATTTTAAATCTTTTATTATATTGCATGTTTAAGAGTAAACAAATAACATAAATGCTTCAGCTCTTTTAACGTTAAAAAGTGTAAATCAAGATTATGATACATTTATTCAATGCCTAAACTGTTTAAAGGCTTTATATTTTAACTACATACATTTTTTTTTCTCTATTTTTTTTTTAGAAATAGAATTTTTTTTTCAATTTTTAACGAGCTACAAATTCAATATTTTTATTTATACATTTATTAATAATCATCTAATAATAAAAAGAGTACTATAATAAAAACATTGCTGTTCTATTTAACGATTTTTATTAATTATTAAATTTTACATCATTTAATTTTTTATGGTAATGAAGCCAAAATAATAAAGTAATAAATTTTTATGAAGGCAAAATAATTATTGCATTATTCAGTTTTAATTTTGATTTATGTGAATAAATAAATGCTTCAGCTTTTTTAATGTTCAAAAGTGCACATGAAGATTATAATAAGACTGTGTTAAAAGCTCTATATTTTAACTCTATAAAATTATTACTTTCCCAATGTTTTTAAAATAGAATTTTTTTTTTAAAAATTTTGAATCAAGTACATATTTATTATACAAGAATAATATTTTTATTTATGCATTTACTCACTGTCGTCAATAAAAAAAAACACCGCAATATAAAATTTGTTATAATATTTATCGATTTTTATTAACTTTTACTTTTTTAAATTTTTTATGGTAATGATGCCAATGTAAATGTTGATTATAATTTGCAAGCAAATTTTAAATCTTTTGTTATCTTGCATATTTTAGTGTAAACAAATAATAAAAAAAATCACTACAATAAACAATTTGTTATAATATTTATTAATTTTTATTAACAAATAAGTTTATAATTTAATTTTTTATGGTGATGAAGCCAAAATAAATATTAAATATAATTTGCAAACAAATTTTAGATTTTTTATTATATTGCACGTTTAAGTGTAAACAAATAAAACTATTCTAAAAAACTTTCATAGAAATGTACTTATTTTTCTGTAAATATAATTTTTGTTCAAATTAAAACTATTCTCAAAAGTTTTCATACATATGTACTTATTTCTTAGAAATGTAATTTTATTTATACACATTCAAACTGTTCTCAAAAATTTTTGTAGAAATGTAATTTTCCTAAAAACGTAATTTTATTAGTACAAATTAAAACTATTACTAAAAATTTTCCTAGAAATGTAATTTTATTAGTATGAATTAAAACTATTCTCAAAAGTTTTCATTGAAATGTACTTATTTTCCTAGAAAGGTAATTTTATTAGTATAAATTAAAACTATTATCAAAAGTTTTCATAGAAATGTACTTATTTTCCTAGAAAGGTAATTTTATTAGTGCAAATTAAAACTACTCTAAAACTATTCTTAAAACTAACTACTAAAAGTTTTCATAGAAACGTACTTATTGTTCTAGAAATATAATTTTATTAGTACAAATTAGAACTAATCTCAAAACTTTCCATAGAAATGTACTTATTTTCATAGAAAGGTAATTTTATTAGTATAAATTAAAACTATTCTCAAAAATCTCAAAATAGAAATGTACTTATTTTCTTAGAAATTTAATTTTATTAATACAAAAACTATTCTCAAAAGTTTTCATAGAAATATAATTATATTTGTACGAATTAAAACTATTCCCGAAAGTTTCATAGAAATGTAATTATATTAGTATGAATTAAAACTATTCTCAAACATTTTCATAGAAATTTACTTATTTTCTTAGAAATATAATTTTACTACTATAAATTAAAACTTTTCTCAAAAATTTTCCTAGAAATGTAATTTTATTAGTGTATATTAAAACTATTCTCAAAAACTTTCATAAAAATTTATTTTTTTAGAAATATAATTTTGTTAGTATACGTTAAAAATATTCTCAAAAATTTTCATTTAAATGTACTTAATCTAATTTTCTGCATAATATAAAGCATTATATTTTTAGAATATCTATTTAAACGCTCTTTAAAAGTTCACTAAAAACAAGATTGATTGCAAATACTTCTCATAACTACTATTACACCATTTTATTAACGGTTAAAACCGGTCGCATAAACACATCAATCTTTGAAGGTCATAATCGAAACTAATGAAGAAATCCTAATTTACTCCTCATTGATTTTCTAGTCTCCCCTGATTGTAAATTCCGAGCATGGTAAACGACGGCATTAGTTTTCCATCCTTCGAAAATTTTTTGTTTATTTTTATTTTAGTCAGCCTTCTGGAAATGACGGCAAATATCTTTCGCTGGACCATTTTATCACTCCCCTCATAAACTGACGCAAGATTGGATTACTTCAATTATCGATAACTGATAGCTGTTTAATACTGAGTTTTGCGGGCTGGATTAACATCGCTTTTGCTCCAACAGACACTTTAATCTCTTTTGCTTTCTTCCGCGGATGATAAAAGTTTGAGATTAATTGAGTTTTTCTTGTTGTCTCTTAGTTGGGAAGAAGCCAGTCTGACATTAATAACCTGGTATAATTAGAAGGAATAATTTTTAATATATTATTTTTAATCATAATTTTATGTTTTGCGTGATAGAATAACATGTATAATATGTATAATATTATGCTATGTATAATACTGTAATAATATTATTAAGGAATATTTGCTCACAAATGTTGTAATTATATGTTTTGTATGATAGATTAATAGCCTATTTGTTTCAATGGATAGTTTAATCTCTCTAAAAAAGCTCACGCAAGCGTTTTGTTTCATTAAATATATTTAATATGTTACTTTTAATACTATAATAATATTAATGAATATTTTCTCGCCTTGTTTTGTTTCGTTAAATATAGTATTTAATATGTATAATATTTAATATGTTATGTTAAATATTATAATAATATTAAGGAATATTTTCTCGTCTTCCTAGCTTCGAGACACATACTCACAAATACTGTAAATCTATGTTTTGTATTATTGATTAATAGCGTAATTGTTTCAATAGATAACATATTCTCTCTAAAAAAAGCTCACACAAACGTTTTGTTTCATTAAATATAACATTCAATATGTTTAATTTATAATATGTTATGTATAATACTATAATAATATCATTAAGGAACATTTTCTCACATTCTTAGCTTCGAACACACACACACACACACACACACGTGCACACACACACACACACAAATGTTAATTGTATGTTTTGCTTGACAGATTAATAATATATTTGTTTCAATGGATAATTCAACCTCTTTAAAAACGCTTACACGAACGTTTTGTTTCATTAAATATAATATATAATATTTAATATGTTTTGTTTACTATTAATATTACTAATACTATTAATATTACTTATATAATATTATTAAGGAATATTTCCTCCCTTCCTAGCTTCGAGCACACACACACATGAATTATTTGTTATCGAAATTGTTTGTTGTTTTGATATAATTGTAATTGATTGTTCGTAAATTGTTTTCTTGTTTGTTGTTTTGTTGTTGTTCTTGTTTTGTTTTCTTGTTTGTTATTTTGTTGTTGTTGTCATTTGTTGTTGTTGTCATTTGGTTTTTTTGTTTTCTTGAATATTTTAAATCAAAAATGTTCAGTTATTTATGAATTTCTGAAGTCAATTTTGTTTATTAAAGCAACTTTTAATAAGCGAATTTTTAAACAAATGTTTAAAAATGTTCTGGTATAAAATATGTAATTTAAAATCCGATGTAATTATACGAAATGTAAGGAATAGCAAATTTTATAACTTTTTTCTCAGTAGAAAAGAAACTCATAAAATAGCAGTATCTAAAGCATGATCATATTTCTCTGAGGATAAAAGGTGTATACTTCAGCGCAAAGTAATACACGAACATTTACACTACATCTCGCAAATACTGGTCTATACATCATTGGATTTGCTGGATTTGCTGGATTTGCCGAGTGGATCACAGAGATAGCTTTGTTTTTTGAGAGGTATTTTAGCAGAGCAACAAAGTATAATATATGATTTAATATTTTTCACATCATGTTTTATTCGATGTTCATAATAAATAAAATAAATAAGTAGTTAAATTATTATTATACTTTAAAAACTGGCATTTCTTACAAACGAATTATTTTGTTTAGCTCATAAGTTTCACATTAGCAATTAAAACAAAATTGATTGTATAATAGCCAATTAAATTAATTAAACAATAGAATATATTATTTTTGATGATAAAAATGAAGAATAATTGGTCTAAACTAAATTTGTTTATTTTCCTTATAAATTTATTACGGAGCTTTATTTTCAATAATTTATTTCAGTTGGTCATTATTTCATTTATTTTGTTATTTATTATTTATTATTATTTATTATTTTCATTTATTTCATTTATTTTTCAATCATTTATTTTTTTATTTATTATTTTTTATTTTCATTTATTTTTCAATCATTTATTTTGAGTTGTTCATTATTTTTTTAATGTTATTTTGCTTTTTTATATATTATATTATATTTTCCTTATAAACATTTATTTATAAGTTTAATAACGTTTATTTTTAAATATTTTCGAAAAATTGTGTTTTAATTTGTTATTTTAATCGTCGTTTGGATGGACGTTGAATTGATATTTTTACAGATATGATTTCTGTTATTGGTTTAATATATGAAGTAGCTAGCAATGATATTGTCTAACATATCATGTTAAATAGTTCTTAGCGCAATTTTTCAAAATTTTAATTTTTTTTTCTAAAAAAAGTCAAATAAAATATATATATGCAGATATAATTTCTGTTATTGGTTTGATATACAAAGTAGATCACAAGGATATTTTCTAACAAATCATGTTAAAAAGTTTTTGGGATAATTTTTCAAAACTGATTTTATATTGTTATTTTCGGTAAAAACAAGTTATACAAAATATACTGTGTTTCTAAACTATTGATTGATATTCTTTATTTGAAAAACAGTTAAAAAATAATGAATAGTTCTTTTACATAATTAAAATGTTTAGACTTTTTATTATTACATGATGATTATATTTTCCATATTTTAGAATTTTATTGAATGTTTACATTAAAGGGTTTATAGTTCTATTAACCAAACATTATATGAACTAAAATGTTGTAGAATGCTAAAAACCACAATTAAAAAGGGTAATATTAATGTTGAAACACATCTCCTGTCTCGAAATCTGCCTGTAGTCAGATGGCCTTGGTCACCATGCAGCTGTTGCGCCAATGAAGAAGAAGAAGGATATTAATTTTTTGTAATTATTTACTTTGTTAACGAACGCGTTTAAAAATATTCGATCTAAATATGTTTTTGATAGAAAATGTAATAAATTAGTTTTCCATTACATATATATTTTGCAAATAAGTAAAAACTAAACAAATTAAGAGAACTAATTTTTAAATAGATGCATATCAGTCAAGTGAATAAAAAGGATACAACTAAAATGTTTTCCTTTTGCATTTTATATCTATAATTGAAAGAATTTCTGCTGTTTTATTATTAGAAAAAAATGTGGCAACAATTATTCATTCATTCATTTATTAATCATTAGATAACATTATGTAAAAATTTATTTAAATGATAACAAAATTTATATATTTATATTTTTTTTTTTATAAGAATAAAAAAGTTTTGACTCATATCATTTTTCTTAATTAGTAAGTGGGATTGATAAATTAAGAAAAAAACTTCCAAACCTTAAGTTTTTAAATCTTTTTTTTTATCACTTCAATATTTTAAAATACTCTTTTTAAATTAATCAACCATAATCCAAAACACTTCGAATTTACAATTAGAACAACAACTATAAAACAAATTCTACAGATATTCTAAATCCGACCAAACACATTCATCAAACAAAATGACATTGGGGGGATTCGAAACTGGAATTACTGAAGATTACTTTTCATACGTATTACGAACAACTTCGAATTCTAATTCGGAAGACTTAAGCCCTACCAGAACAAGCCATGCTGTAGTATTGCATTTGCAAAGTAATCTTAGTCAGCAACAGCCAATGAGATTCCCATCGATTTTATCGCTGGCTCCTCCCTTCTGTAGAGAATTAATAACATTTCCTTCCAGTCGAAATTCAGCGTTCCGGCGGCAGGTCTCTTAATCGTTTCAGCCTGAGTTGCACACCAGGCCACCATTCATCAAGTTAAGCAGACGGTGTTTCGAGCAGTCTTCATCGAGTTCATGAAAATTAAATTCGTACCACGGCAAGAAGTGTAGCGTGGCTGTTCCAGTAATCTTTGATCACCTGGGGATTTCGCCACTTCCATTTCTATCCAGTAATGAGTTTCATTGAAAAAGGAAGTCCAACTAATAAATCTTATTAGAGCTTTTTATAATAGGAAAATGGCCGGAAATGTTACAAAATTCATATATTACATGTGTGCAAAAAAACTTTTTTTCTTTGAAACAAAAAGGAATTTTCTATTGAAATTAAATTTTTGACGATTATCTTTATTGCTATAGAGGTATTGCAAATGCGGTATTAAACTGATTTAACTATAGAAAATTAAAATTTCTTTGCCCGACTCGTGACTCAGTGGCCACATACGATTACGTCTATTGCTATACCACACTACGTCACTGTGCTTCCAGCTGAGTTACCCCTATACAGTTTGGGATTGATATGGGTGAGAAGTCAGATTGGGCTCTGTGACGTTCTACAGTGATATGAGACCAGAACTTACGTTTTAAAGTGGATTCCAAACCACTGCAAACATCAATGGCAGCGCCGGGGCTCAAACCCGATACCAGTGGCACCGAGTGCCAGACACTTGGCCATTCAGGCTCTCGTACAAGTATAATGTACCATGTAATGTACATGTACCATGTAATTAATGTACATGTAGCATGTAGAAGTAATGTAATGTACCATGTAGAAGTAATACCTTTTTCTTAATTAGTAAGTGATTGATGAATTAAAAAATACAATTCCAAAACATCAAGCTTATACATCTTTTTTTATCTATTCAATATTTTAAAATACTTCCTTTAAATCAATCAGCCATAATCCTAAACACTTCGAGTTTACAGTTAGCACCAAAATATAAAATAAATTCCACAAACACTTCAAAGCTTTGAAAACAATTCCGACCCAACACATTCATCAAACAAAATGACATTGGGGGGGGATTCGAACTGGAATTACTGAAGATTACTTTTCATACGCATTACGAACAACTTCGAATTCTAATTCGAAAGACTTAAGCCCTACCAGAACAAGCCAATGCTGTAGTATTGCATTTGCAAAGTAATCTTAGTCAGCAACAGCCAATGAGATTCTCATCGATTTTATCGCACTGGCTCCTCCCCCTTCTGTAGAGAATTAATAACATTTGCTTCTGGTCGAAATTCAGCGTTCCGGAGGCAGGTCTCTTAATCGTTTCAGCCTGAGTTGCACACCAGGCCACCATTCATCAAGTTAAGCAGACGATGTTTCGAGCAGTCTTCATCGAGTTCATGAAAATTAAATTCGTACCACGGTAAAGAAGTGTAGCGTGGCTGTTCCTGTAATCTTTGATCACCTGGGGATTTCGCCACTTCCATTTCTATCAAGTAATGAATTTCATTGAAAAAGAAAGTTCGAACTAATAAATCTTATTGGAGCTTTTATAATGGCTGGGGAAGTTACAATATTCATATATTACATGCTTATAAAAAATTTCTTTCTTCTTTGAAATAAAAATTGTTAAGCTTTTTTTATTGCTAGGTATTGCAAATGGGGTATTAATTTGATTTAATTATAAAAAACTACAATTTCTTCGAAGGAATGGCAACGTGTGCCGATGGTGAGCATGAGGGATTGAGGTACAATCACTGACTGCTTTGTTGTAGACACCGTTTCAAAAAAACGAGGAGGCTCGATGGCGTTTGGGATGTCTTGGCGTTTGTGAATATCTTCCGTCGTTAGTTAGATTACCCGGTGGGAGTTTTCAGTCTTTCTCATATACGATACGTAATTGTGGGTAGTTCCTCCTAAAAGTCCTACCGGACGGCACTGCCTTCCTTCTTCAGCGACATGGAGCCGATGCGGAGTCAGACTTCTTCCTTCTGGTGCTTTATCACAACAGTAGCTGCATCCCTATCCCTGAGAACATACGGGTTCATGGACTTGTTCTTGATGTTTCAAAAAACGGGGAGTCTCGAAGAGATAAGGAGGTTTTTGTGATATTCAGCCTCTTATTTCATTAGCCGGACTACTTGATGGGAGTTTTCGGGTTTTCTCCCATAAGAAACGAAAATGCGGTAGTTCCCGCTCCCGGAAGGCACTACCCTCCATCTTCAGCTACTCGGAGTCAAGTCAGACTTCTACATACGGGTGTTCCATCACAACATAAGATGCCCCCCTTCCTTCCTTCCTTCCATGAGGTTTATAGACTTGGTCTAGATGTTGCTGTTGACCAAGAGAGATAAGAAACAACATAATTAGTTCAGGTCCATGCTATTCTTTAAATAAATTTTTAAAAAATGTACATATTCACACCGTGCGACTTCTGGCTATTCCCTAAACTCAAAAGACCACTCTGGGAACACCGTTTTGAGTCGATTGAAGACATTCATTGTGAATCGCTTTGAAGGCCATCCCTGCCGATGACTTTTTAGCATGCATTGAGGATTGGAAAAAAAGTTGGCATAAGTGCATTGTGACCGGAGGGAATTACTTTGAAGGCGATGAAATAAATTTGGGAGAATAAATAAAGAGTTTTTGAAAAAAAAAAAAAACTTTTTGGGTACAGTAGTATAGTTACAATTTATTGTATTAAAAAAATGGCTGGTAACTGAGTACAGTACAAATAAGAAAAATTATTTTGGTTTATGTTCTAAATATTTATAAATAAAAAATTTTCACAAACTTTTCTTCCATTTTTTTGTACTTTAAAAATGGTTAAATAATAATAGTAATAATTGCGAATAATTATAAATTAATAAAATTGGACTTGTTTCATTATTTACTATAAGAACATCCACAAAAATATCAATAATTAAGTAGTAATAAACAAAAACTCTGCTATGGTTAAAAAATTTGCTCTTATTTAATACTTTGATGTTCAGCCAACGGCCGTATTTTGGTGAATATACCGGTTCTCATTAGATCACCGTAAATTAAATCATTTCAGTACACCAACTTTTCCGTTGGCAAATTTGGGACATGAATGACAGAGTGTCTAGCGCTCTAGCGCTCGGTACATTTCGGGTTCGAATTGCCATGGATGTTTGTAGTTTCGGAATCCACTTTAAAATAGGTCCCGGTCTTCTATGACTGTAATAATTCACGCAAAAGTCATTCTACCTTGCTCCATCAAAATTTGCTTTTCCCTTCAATCATTCCATTTACTATGGGAACTTGGCCAGCCAAAATGGGATAAGAAACAACAACAAATAAATAAATATTTTGCTATGGTTAAAAAATTTGCTTTTATTTAATACTTTGATGTTCAAAAAAGCAAATAAAATCTTTTTTGATGTTATTCGTTTAAAAAAACATTTTTAAATTGAAATATCAAAACAACTTTAAAAGATTTAAATTATTATCAAGCATATTACTTAATTTTGTAAACAATTTTTATTTATTCAAACTTTAATTAAAACCAAAAAAGATATAAATAATTAAGCAAAAATAAATGAAAAATTTATTATTATTAAAGATAATTGGATATTGATCTTATAAAAGCATTGTTTTTCACTTATCAAAATAACATCAAAAATATTTAAACCATAATTCATCATAAAGTTTCAAAGCTTGTCATCAAAAATAATTAATTATTAACCTAACTATTATTAATATCGAAGATTTCTAAAGAAAACTGGTGTTGAAAATTGTTGTGGGCTGTTCTTCGTCACTAAAGCATATCAGAAAGAAATAATTTCTTTTAAAACATCTAATGAAAAGCATGTGATATTTATTTAATTTCAGCCAGACAGCATTCAGTTTTTTTCTTTTAATCTCATATCAAACATCAGAAACTTTTTGCTCGGCATTTTTAAAGTACTTAAGCGAAACTCCTTTTTTTTAAAAAAGGAAAGAAAGTGGCGGAGTAATTAATTGAAAAAAAAAATTGCTGCGTGGTAAATGCATTACAGATTTTATTGATTTTCCCAGTCAGAAATAGGAAAAATGCTTTAAATCAGATCTTTTAGTCTTTTTGTATCATTCGAAAGTTATATAGTAACAATTATAGTAAAACAATTTCTTCTAAATTCTTTTTGACATCTTAATATAGTGCTTCAATTATGTTTATTGAATGTTTTACATATATTTTTAAAATTTTAAGAGTGATTAATTAGTCTTAGTTTTGAAACATAAAATATATTTCCTTTTTTATAAAACCTCCTATAAAGTGTTACTCATTATTATTTAATAATCTGTAATGAAGAGTAAAACTACCTGATAAATTAAACAATGACAAAATATTAAAATTGCATTAATTTATACAAATATTATAGCATATTCACGAAATGAAATCTAGATTTAGTGGTTGTGTAATCAGTTGAAAAAAAATTGTTGCATGGTAAATGTATTACAGATTTTATTGATTTACCAGTAAGAAATAGAAAAAATGCTTCAAATCAGTATTTTTAACTTAGTATTTTTGCGACATTCGAAAGGTATATAGTAACAATTTTTTCTAAATTCATTTTGACGTCTTAAATAAATGATTTATTTGTGTTTGTTGAATATTTTATATTTATTATTAAAACATTAAGAGTGATTAAGCTTCGTTTTGAATTTAAAAATATATTTCATTTTTTTATAAAACCTTCTATAAAGTGTTACTCATTATTATTTAATAATCGTTAATGAAGAGTAAAATTACCAGAAAAAATAAAAGAAGACGAAATATTAAAATTGCATAAATTTATACAAATATTATATTATAATTGAAATCTAGATTTAATTGTTTTAAAATTTCTATTAGCTCTTGTTTTGATGCTGCAGGTTTCAGGGTTCGTGTCCCGGTGGTACCATTGATGTTTGTAGTAGTTCGAAATCGACTTTAAACCGTAGGTGCTGGTCTAAGATGACTGAGAGCGTTGGGAGTAGGACTGACAACCTTACCCTGTAAAAAGAAAACATCTCCTGTCTCAAAATCTGCCAATAGGCCTTGACACTCTATAGGCCTGTTGTGCTAATGACGAAGGATAATATTTCTATTAAATATAGATCAAATATATAATGTTTATCAAATATATCTGCTGATATTGATTTTATACACGGAACAACACAAGCATTAACATTTCAAATGTGTTATGCAGATTAAGTCATTTGCAAAGCTAATTGAATTGAAAAGCTAGTGTTAAGATGATATATAGATTCTTTTGAACATTTGTGTTAAGTAATAGTTCATATCATTGCAAAACAGGAAAATTTAAAGATGTACTGGACATCTATAAAAGCTAATACTACAGAAAATACAAATCTAATCAACAGTTAATAATAGAGCAATAGTTTACATGGATTAAAAATTGCAAGCATATAAACAAGCATATGGGTAGAATGTCCTCTTACATAATAACTGAATGGAGGATCTGGTTAATCATTTGTACGAATAATATGCTGTATTGACTACACTGTCAACAATATTTAATTTTTGGCTGTTAAATTAATTAGGATGGCTGTTTGTCATGGAATATTTTGTTTTGATTTCAAATTTGTATAGCATATCTTTATAATGGGTAAGGGTTTTTTGTAATACGAAATTAAAAAGTTTATACAGTTGTAAAGGATTTGTTTTATTTAATTTATTTACATGCATTATTCTAAATCAAAATGTAAATTTTCACGATTTTGTACTGTATTTTGATTGTGAAACACCCCTTTTGAGCTCCCAGCAATTGTTAGTCAGCATATTTGGATTTCATTTTCCCTGATAACGCTTTTCTATTGTTGAAATATCATAGAGTAATTGGTTTTCATCTTGTCTCTCACAGTGCCAAGCCTTCAGGAAAGAAGTCCAAGTATGAATCCAAAAATATATTTTTAAGGATATGTTTCAGCCTAGAGTTTTATAAATTTGAATGAGTTCAAAAACTCATTTTTACATAGCTCTCAGCTTTTCTATTGCCAAGAAGTTCAATTACAATATTTAAAAAGACTTCCATGGAGCTTTTCCAAAGTCATTCAAACTAAAAAAAATCATTTTTTAGCCAGAAGCTGCCTTATATATGAGCCTGCAATACAACTCTTTTATTTTAGCACATATTTAGTAATTTTTATTTAAGTACAGGAAACATGTACCACCTTTTTTCATAGCCTTAACCAAGATTTTCATATACGTGTTCAGGATTTACAAGTGGTTAAGATGTTACCTTTTTTTTGTCTAGGTATCATACTTTTTTAGGCCATTGCTTCTTGAAAAATTTTTTTGTTTTCGCTGCTATCCCACTCGAATAGGAAACTACAAAACTTAGTATATTCTTGTTGGAGATCTAAAAAATTGCTATAACTTACAAATCGTTGAATAAATTCCAAAAACGTTGTTCGTATTTTATCTCCGATAGCAAAATCTTCATGTTACATGTATCTTTCATATGGGTTGCATAGGCCCGAGGAACTGAAGATTTTTCATTTCCAATCTGAAGAAGTACGACTTTTAAACTGAGTTTAGAGGAATCTAAACAACTAAAAAAATGATGGTAAATTATATGTAAATTGGTAAATGATATGGTAAATTGTTTTCTGTGGTGAACCAGCGTTGCAGGTCTTGTTCCCCTCGGCATTAATAAGAAATTATAATTCCTTTTCAAGGAGATTACAACCATTTAATTTGGAAGCCAACAATTCTGCCTGATACTTTAACAAGTTTAAATCAAATACCTGATCATTGAGGTCAGACTGATTGCTTCAATGAGGTTCTGTAGAAGTTCCAACGAAAATCTGGGCCTTCAAAGTCGTCTTTTTCTGGACATAATGGTAAATCTTCATCGCCTGAATTTTCTGAATCTTTAATTTTCACGTTGAGATGGGATTTGAATAAGGTCACTGTGAAGGAACTGGCTTGATAATTGAATGGAAGTTGGGATATTTAAAAGTGTTCTTGTTATTCCAACAAGTTTTGTAATACAGAAATAACAATCCGTGAATTGGTCCTGTGGTTCCTTTATATCATTGGAATTATAAATGGAACATTACGCGGCTTTCCATTTAGTCAACCACTATGCAAATTTACATAAGATGCACAACATATATGGGAATAAAGAATTAGCTTGATGACCGATTTGACAACCGAAATGAAGTTCTTACGCCTTTACTTAAAATTTAATTCATCACACAAATAACAAAAATTGGCTGGATTTTTTCGCAATCTCTTAGCATTTTAAAGAAACTGTTCGTGAAAAAATAAACACTAAAATTCGAAGTTCAAACGAATAGTTCATTAAATTAATATAAACACCTTTCTAACTCGAAACATAGGTCTAAACTAAAGGAAATTGACTCAAGTAAACATCGTAGCAAGATTATCAAGTTCACCAGATTTGTTTTGACAGATCTGGAAAGTGATATTTTTATTAGAGTTTATATTATCCTGTATTGTTGGCGATCACCTTCTTTTAAGGAGACCTCAAAGAATTAGAGTTGTATCAAACAAGAAATTTTGCTTTTTTGTGAAATGAAATTTTGCTTTTTTGTAATTCTTTAATATATGTAAAATTACAGAAAAAAAATGGAGTCCGATAGGAAACCTTTTAGTTATATTCGGCTTTAGTACATAAGAAACTGCCGCAGTTTCCCATTTAACAAAGCTACTATCGGCCAGTGTTATTATTAACAATTAATTGAAGAAGAAAATGTATCGGAATGCAATATTTGATCATAGAGTTTTGTCAAAGAAAGTGTTAAACAACTACTTTATTAGTGTACTTATACTAATTGCGTTTCATATATAGCATATGAAATGCAAATGTTATGTTATGCATGTTATGTTCATTCCAGAAGTAGTGAAAGAATATCATGAATGCACTTAAACTGATCCTTGTGCAACATATAAAAATTGAAATAATGTGTACCTGTATAAACAACACAATGAATGAATTTACAAAATTATGGGATCTTCTGTTGCAATCATAGTGTGATATAGGCAACGAGTAACCTGAATGTCTAATTATAGGTATATTTAGATATATGTCATATGTATATCTAGATATTGGTCCTGCATGAAGGCTCTTCTGCAATCAATAGAGGGCGGCCTGATGGCCAATTGGCTAGTGCTCTGACCTCTGGTACCACAAGCTTCAGGGTTTTATTCTGGCCGTAGCATGGATGTTTATTAGTGGTTCGGAATCCACGTTAAGCAGTAGACCCTGTTTAATTAAACTAAAAGTGTGCAAAAAATGACACTAGAGTGACAACCAAACCAATCAATGGAAGAACCTATATTTATAAGACAAATAGAATTAATTATTTTATTTGACTTGTGTATATAAATTGTAATGTGCTTATATGGTGGGCTAGAGGGTTTAGTAAGTTGTGCGTTTTGTTTTTGGATCAATGATGCTTGGTTTGCAATTCGATAAGAAAATGTTGAATCAAAGGCTTGCTTGTCTTTGCTAGGAATGGGCGCGATAATACTCTAATCCGTAATATCCTTCTTTTGGGCTTGAGGAGGAGTGGAGGGAAAGTATAAACCAGTCATATACTCACGGAAATGCTTATTCAAAGTTCTGGTGACAGAAAATGGATGCAAAATATGATACATTCCCTTCTTCTCTCCTACTTCAAGCTGGGTAAAATTGAATGCGTTATATATCTACCATTTTAGTGAATGTTCTCAAGTCGAAGTACTAGTATTCGAAAATAACAGCATTTTATTGTACGTTCCATTAAATTCATTGCAATAACTTTGTTCACATAAATTAATAATTTCTTCTGCACCTTTTTACGATCATTTTTAGATGTTTTTTTATCGTGATACATAATGCACATTGTTCATTGTTGCAATATCGTTCTTTTTAGAACATCAAAAAGGAAGGTTAAAAAAGGGGTTTATGATTAAAAAGGGGAAGGTTTTAAAATTAAAAAATCAAAATCAATAAAGTGAATCACTGCATATGTGATTGTTTCCAAGAAACAATTGTCATTTCTTATTAAAAAACATTTTTTTCCGTGTGAAATATTTAAAAAAGATTAGATGTTTGACATAAATAATAATTATAATTACATTTTTAATACTCTAAAAAGTGTCAAGAAAAAAAATGAGCTTAAAATCTTATAAAAATTACTTCTCGTAGACAACAGAAAATTTTTTAGGAGACAGCAGCAAGAATAATTTATTCCATTTTTTAAATTATGCGAAAGTTATTAACAGTATTTTTAGTTTTGCTCAGTGTTTACCAAAAGTAAAAAAGAAATTCAAACAGTAAATGACAAAATGCATTGCATTTTTATTTAAAATATGGAGATAATTTGGACGGAATAGTAATCATTGGAAGAATTTTGTGACGAAAAAAGCAAATTATGGAAAAAAAATAAACAGTGGAAAGTAATCTTCTTAACGTTTTTTCTAAAAATAAGTTTTGTCGTCTTAAATAGCGACACATATAAATATAATAAATAAAAAAAAAAATGCTTGATGTAATTTTATTGAAACAAAACCTTAAAATATTTTTTACTAAATCAATTTGACTTAAATATCATAGGTTATAAAATGCATACCAAAAATGTAAGTTTTTTAAAACATGTTTATTATATTGCATCAAATTTAAAATAGTTTACTAGTTTTCAATAGTATTCTTTGCTTTAATACGCAAAATTCTTGTAAGTGTTAGAGAATTTTGTTAAACTTAATTAAAATACAAATTGCTGTTAAAAAACGAAGGAAAAATAAAATATAAAAAAATATAGACTATATGTTATGTCCATATACTTTACAATGTCAATTTTTTTTATCAATAAATTTGTTAATAATTTTACTGACATCTATTGCAAAGAACATGTTAATAATTTAAATGCAATTTTTAAATTAATAATGCCCTCTCTCATATAAGTAAATAAATTTAAATATCCTCATTCAAATTTATAAGTCTCTATGATAATTTTTACACTATTTATTTAACGTCATCAATCGTTGTTTAATCATCGATTATTACGTAAAACATAAAATTTATATTTGCGATTCTCACAAATTGTGAACATCGCAAATACAAGTAGTGATTTTAAAATCAAAAATTATTTCTAATTTATATTTAATGTTAAATAGCTTTTAATAATTAAATTACAGTTATGAGGATTAATTCCATTTAAAAAACTTGCATAAATTAATTTTACGTAGACATAGATTTATCAAGAATTAAATAAAGTTAATATGTGGACATGAATATTTGAGTTAAATTATTTTAATTAAGCACACAATATTACAACATTCTACAACAACAACAACAACATTTTACAGTAGTTATGAGGATTAAATCCATTTAAAATTAAATTCTTTTTAAAAACTTGCATAAATTAATTTTACTTAAAAATAGATTTATCAAGAACTTAATTAAATTAATATGTGACCTTGAAGGTCTGAGTTAAATTTATTTAATTAAGTACACAACATTTTCTAAAAGTATGTATATGTTTCAAATTATTTTGATTTTATATGATTCGATATTTTCATTAAATGTCAAATAACCTAATAAACCTTTCATAACCTAAAATAAAAATAATTACATTAATCAAATTTCAATCAAAAATAATAAAATTTTTTGATTAATTTAAAAATAAGGATGCAAATCTTTCTTGCTTATTCAGATTGGAACTGTGTACGTATTCTTAATTAATTATACTACAGATAGTTTTAAAACTCCTTTGAGAACACAGTTAGTGATGATATTAAAATTTTAAGTATTTATTTCTGCAAATAATTTGAACATGAACTTCAGTCGCATTTCATGGTAAGCTTCTAAACATAACATGAAATAAAATAATTGCATTAATTTAATTAAATATATTCAATTAAATTAATATTCAATTAAATTAATGTTCAATTAAATTAATATTCAATGAAATTAATATCCAATTAATATTCAATTAAATTAATGTTCAATTAAATTAATATTCAATTAAATTAATATCCAATTAATATTCACTTAATATTCAATTAAATTAATATTCAATTAAATTAATATCCAATTAATTAATTATATTGAATTAAAAATAATAAAAAACTTTTGAATAATTTATAAATAATGATGCAAATCTTTCTCGCTTATTCAGATTGGAACTGTTTACGAATTCTAAATTAATACTACAGATAGTTTTAAAACTCCTTTCAGAAGACAATTAGTGATGATATTAAAATTTTAAGTATTTATTTCTGCAAATAATTTGAACATGAACTTCAGTCGCATTCCATGGTAAGCTTCTAAACTACAGGATTACAACTTAATGAGCACACCAGTGCAGAGCACTGAAAGGTAAAGGTTAATGAACCAATAGCGGGGAACAGTACATAATTATTCAGAATTGGGTACCTCGTAATTAAATTAATGTGAGGAAATTGCTTGCAGAACAGGCACTTGTTAATACCGACAGCTTTTGCTGCTGGTACACAATATATTACTTTACTTTCAATTAGCAAACGGCAATGCAATCTAGAACGAGGAAGACGAATTTATCGATTAAGCAAAATTTACTGATTAAAAAATTTCCTTGGTGTTATCGGTTAAACGGTGAGTATACATCGTGTTACCATTTGCAAGTGCATAAAAAGTGTGCGAAGTGGAGCTTTTCGGGATGATTTTCAAGGATAACTAAAGTTGTAGTATGCAGGTTGTGCAGCTGGATTGTAACTGGGTGAGGTTGGGTTGATGCTTGAGACACAAGTATGAAACTTTACAGCTTTATTTACACACAAACAATTAGAAACAGACAATATTTAACATATTTAAAGACATATAATTATGGTATCGTGGAAGAATTTCACTTCTAAACCAAAATCCGATACTCAGATTTGCGCGGGATGCGAGGAATATGTTTCCTCTCCAGGTGAGAGTCTGTAGGCCAAACAATGCGCCAATATATTTCCTCTCGGGATGAGAGACTATAAACTAAACGTTTCTCAACAGAAGCGGATTGTATTGCACTTCCTCTCAGGTAAGAGTTTGTCCATTTCTCTTGAACGCCCCAGGGGGCGTTCTTGCCAGTGCGTAGGAGGAAGACTCTCGCTATATAATGTTAATATCTTTCCTCTCCGGGTGAGAGACTGTAAACTAAACGTTTCTCAGCGAGAGCGCAAGTTGCGCGGTACTTCCTCTCGGGTGAGAGACTAGAGACCTTCTGACCATTTTTCCGGGTTGCGTAGTGGTTGTATAGGTGCGTAGTAGGAAGCATGGTTACAAAATAATTAATACCCCAGAAGACTGCCCGATTGTCGATGCAAGACGTTTTACACGCTCGGTCACAATCATCATCGAGTCTTCTCCTTTTTGAAATATATTATTACCATATACCTTGTACGTTCTGACCATGTGTGCTACATTTGTTATCTCTAGGTAACAAGTATTACGTCAATAGATGTTTAATTATAAATTTTCAGAAGAACACATTGTGGGTTGATTTACGCAGTTAATTAGGGTTATTTAAAATGATAAAGGGTGAAATTTAAAATGATAATATAAATGTTATTTTTATATGTTGACAACATGCGTATCTGCTGCTAGTCCATTGGAGTGAATGTTTTCCCTAATTTTTTCACATACTATAAAAATATGAACCTTTTATAAGGAGAGAAACTGTAGGTAAATGTTCCGTTTTGCCATAGTGTAACAAGCTCCTAAGGCGCATCCTGGTTAACGCTGTATCTGCGACAATGTCACCAAATCAGTGAGCATTGAAGAAGAATTCAAGTGCTTTTACTTTTTTCTAGATTTTATTGAATTTCTGAATTGCTCTCAATGTGATTAATATATAATCAATATGATTAGTATGCAGTGTATGTCAATATAGTTAATATGTATTATGTTACATACAGTATGTATTAATATTTATAATATCTATTTTTTCTGACATCATATTTCCTTTCTTTAGATTAACGTTATTTTTATTTTTTTATTACTATTACTATTATCTTTTAATGTATTAATGCTGTATATACAAAAATTTAGTGAATATTTCTTACATTTGAAAACCTTTTGTTTACCTATGTAGTGCAGGAGATATTGATTAGATAAAAAAAATAAAAAAAAAAAATAAATAAAGCATAAAAAGATATTCATGTAAAAATAATAAAATAATAACAATGTAGCGATATTCAAACTTACAAAAATAAAAAAATAAAAAAATAAAAAAAAACTAATTTTTAACGATAAAAAATTAATGTTTAAATCATCGTTATCTCACTCCCTTTTTAAAAATTCGAGACGATTGAAAGCTTTTTGATGTAATTCAAGTTAATAAAATGAAACAGTATTTTTATACTTAATCACGCTAGATTACGATAAAATGAATTTTTAATTTTTTAATACTTGGGAACTTACACATGAAATGTGTTAGGTAATCGCTAAAAAAATAAACTTTTCAGTTGAAATAAATATCAAAAATCTAAGTAAATATTTTAATATTCACTAGAATAATCTAAGGGAAAGATTATATAATTCAATAAACTGGTTAAAAATATTTACTATCTTTACATGGAATTCGTTTTCATAAAAGAGATGTAAGTTTAAATGGAAGAATACCTTTTAGAAAAAACCTGCATAGCTTTGAAAAGTTATAAATTTGTATAATTAAATTACTCAATAAGTTCACAAAATGTATTACATTAAATTTAGAAAATACATTCTTCTATTTGTATTTATTCTTTTCGATTATTTTGCTTGATTACATTTAATGATATCAGGTGTACATTTATTTGCCTTTCAGTATTAATGTTATTAGTAACAAGTAAGGAGATTGTTATTGATTAATAATTTCATAGAAGAAGACATTAAATTTTTTTAACTACGTTATAAATTTAATGTTAAATATTTCTAAACTGGTTACATTTAGTGTAAGGAAATAAATATTTTTCAGAATTAAATTTAGAATATTTGCCTTAGGAGTAATTTATTTTTATTTTTTATTAAGTAATAATAATAATAATAATAATAATGTAAAGAAAGATTTATTTAAATATGATAGAAATATTTATGTAGATTAAATTATTTTTTATTTATAAAAAGTATTTAATCGGGATTTAAAAAAAAGTTAGTTAATTTATTTTATAGCAAAATTAATTACGTTATAAACTTTAAAAACTATTGCATTTTATTGAATAGTGTTGTTGTTATCGTATCCCTCATGGAAGGAGGGGGAAGCTTCTGTTGTGAGGGAAGCAGAAGGCAGAAGTCTGATTGACGCTGAAAAAGGAGGGGATTTCCTTCCTGAGGAGTTTTAGGGGAAACTACCCCTCATTTACGTATAACATAGGAGAAAACCCTGAAAACTCCCTTCTGTTAGTTCGACTAACGACTCAAGGAGCAGAACATCAAAAAAGCCATTGGGTCTCCTCGTTTTTTTAAACAATGTCTAAAACAAACCATCCAGTGGATTGAATTTCAGCCCTAGTATTCACCAGCACGTTGCCATTGAGACACGAGTCGGGCATTTTATTGAATTATAAAGAAAAATAAATATTGTTTATCAAAAAATATTACCTATATTATGGATTAATTTATCATATTCTAATATTTTATATTTATATTTATATTTTATTTTTATATCAATGAAAAGTAATTTAATACATGAAACACAATTCTCAAGTCATATTTCTATTATTAAAAGTTTTTGCTGTTAGTTATAAATTAATTGATGATGAAAATGTGGTTTAAATAACTTATAAATCTTATAAACTTTTAAATTTATACTTATTTTAAAACTCATTAGATAATTTTATTTATTCTTTTAAATATTACACTGTAATTCTTCATAAGTATTATTAATATATTTGATGTACAATAAACTTCTTAGCTTAAATAGAAGGTCAATCATTTAAAGGTAAAACAAAATTTTGTCTTACTTAAAATAAATTTGATATACTAATATTTTGTCAATCTGCATTTTATTAATTAATTATTATAATTTTTTCTTACTTTTTTCTTTCCTTTCTTTTTTTTGTTATCATTTTTTCTTTCATAATTTTTTTAATAATTTTTTCTATCTTAATTTTTTTTAATTATTTTTTCTAAGATAATTTGTTTATTATAAGCACTGTATTATATGCTGAAGATGTTTTATCATTAAGATTAAAAAGTAAACAACTTAAATGTAGGTTTATTAAGTATGTTACAAAATGAATTAATTTGAAGCTTACTTACTTAGGATATAAAACTAAAGCAATTATAAATTTCGTTTTTCCATTTAATATTAAAAGATTTCTTACCGAAATTCTAAGAAATTAAGAAGAATCTTAGATGAACAACGTAAAGAAACGATGCATAAGACACAAGGGAAAATAATAAATGCAAAAAAAATGCCTCTTAAAAAAAGTGTCATATTAGCATTTTTCTTTAAAAAAAATACCATAAATCCCTAGATTAACAATAATTTACCAAAATTTGTTTCTCTACCTCCCATTTATTAAAAAAAAAAAAGCTAATTTGAATTTTTTACCCTAACGGAATTAAAGTAACTTTATTTTTTTCATTGGTTTTTCCAGAAAATGAGTAGAGAACTTTATGCATATTAATGTTACCTTAAAACGGTATGTTACTTAAAAGCGGATATGATATTTTTTTTTAAAATATTTTTTTATGAACATCAAGCAATTTTGGAAGAAATTGAGTTAAAAAAGAGTGATGCATCTGTAGCTTAAAATTTTGCTAGGATATAAAATTTTCACTCAGTTTAGAGGCATTTTACTGAATTTATGCTGGAAAATACTCAAGAAAGAAGGAATATTGATGTTCTCATTTTTTATCTTGAGATTCTAATCGTGAGTTTATTTTAAAATATGTGTATTTGCATATTTATTTTATTTGTGGTACTTAAATCTAGTTTACCTATTTTAGTAGTTTGTAATTTTTTTTATTGTTTTGATTAACTGGGCTGATTAACTTATTAATTAAATTAATTTTGAAGTTTGTTAAAAGTTTTTTTCAGATGTTTTTCCATTTACTTAAAGTTTTTCGGTTTTATTTCTAATTACATTGGAATTATAAATATATTGTCTTATAAAAGTGGAATTTAATTATAAATAAAAATGTATAATAATGTAATGACGTAAAAATGTAGAAATATAAGAATGTAATTATTCTAATTTAAAAAAAAATGAACAAAGTTAAATTATCTTATTAAAAAAATAGGTCAAATTTTCCTGAATTTTTAATTAACTCCTCAGATAACTTTATTTATTCTTATAAATATAGCACTATAATTAAAAGCATATAAAATACAAACAATATTTCTTCGCATGAATTATTAATATATTTGATGTACAAGAAACCTCAATTTTTATAAGAAAATTATTATTATTATCATTAAATTTAAAGGTAAAACAAAAATTTATCTTACAGTAAAATAAATTTGATTAACTACTATTTTAAATATCTACATTTTATTATTTAATTATTCTAAATTAATTATTATAATTTTTTCTTACTTCTTTTCTTTTTTCTTTCTATTATATTTTTTTCTTTCTTAATTTTTTAATTATTTTTTCTAACGATAATTTATTTATTATAAGAACTGTATTGCTTGCTGAAGATGTTTTAACATTAAAATTTAAAAAAGTCAATAACTTAAATGTGGGGCTTTTTTTTTTACAAAATACTAACTGTTATTCAGTATGTTACAAAATGAATTAATTTGAAGCTTATTTACTTACGGTATACAACCAAAGCAATTATAAATTTCATTTTTTCCATTTAGTATTAAAATATTTCTTACCGAAATTCTAGAGAGAAATTAAGAAGAATCTTAGTTGAACAATGTAAAGAAACGATGCATAAGACACAAGGGAAAATAACAGATGCAAAAAAATGCAACTAAAAAAAATGCCGCATTAGCATTTTTCTTAAAAAAAAATACTATAAATCCCTAGATTAACAATAATTTACCAAAATCTGTTTCTCTACCGCCCATTTATTAAAAAAAAGCTAATTTGAATATTTTACTGTAACGGAATTAAAATAACTTTATTTTTTGCATCGGTTTTTCCAGAAAATGAGTAGAGAACTTTATGCATATTAATGCTACCTTAAAACGGTATGTTACTTAAAAGCGGGTATGACATTTTTTTTCAAATATTTCTTTTACGGACATCAAGCAATTTTGGAAGAAATTGAGTTAAAAAAGAGTGATGCATCTGCGGCTTAAAATTTTGCTAGGATATAAAATTTTCACTCAGTTTAAAGGGCCTTTTACTCAATTTATGTTGGAAAATACTCAAGAAAGAAGGAATATTGATGTTTTCATGTTTCATCTTGAGATTCTAATCGTTTAGAGTTCATTTTAAAATATGTATATTTGCGTATTTATTTTATTTGTGGTACTTAAATCTAGTTGACCTATTTTAGTTGTTTGTAATTTTTTAATTGTTTTGATTAACTGGGCTGATTAACTTATTAATTTAATTAATTTTAAAATTTGTTAACAGTATTTTTCAGACATTTTCCCATTTACTTAAAGTTTTAAGATAATTTTAAATTATTTGTTTTTAAAAAAATGGAATAATTGCAAATAAAAATGTATAATAACGTAATAATGTACGAATGTAAATATATAAGAATATAAAAGTTATAATTAATTAATAATTATTATTTATTAATAATTATTATAATTAAATAAATATTATTCTGATTAAAAAAATCAATGACCAAAATAAAATTTTCTTCATAAAAAACAAGAAAAAAATTTCACGAATTTTTAATTAAATTGACAGCTGAATTAAATTAAATTTTTTTTTATTTAAAGTTGTTGATTTTTTTATTGTATTTTTAGCAATTATATATATTTATAATCATTTGCAATTAATGAAAAATAAGTGAAAAAAATAAAAATACTAAAACTGCTGTTAAAATAACTTAATATAATTAATAAAATATATTTATAATTTTTCTTTTCATATTTATTTAAAAGGGATAAAAGTAATTATGTTATGATTAATTGAATTGATTAACTTATTAATTCAATTAATTTTAAAATTTGTTAAAAGTATTTTTCTGATGCTTTTCCATTTACTTTAAACTTTAATGTAATTTTAAATGTAATGTCTTAAAAAAAGAATTTAAATAGAAATAAAAAAGTACAATAACGTAATTAGGTAAGAATGTGATTGTTCTAACAATGATCAAAGTAGAATTGCCATGAAAAATTTTCCAAAAAAAAAAAAGGAAAAATTTTCCCGAACTTTTAATTAAACTGGCAGCTACGAAGCAATTCTTTTTATTTAAATTTTTTTTATTATTTAAAGCTGTTGATTTCTGTATTTCAGCAATTGCGAATAATTACAATAATTTTCAATTCATGAAAAATAAACATACTAAAATTATTGTTAAAATACTTTAATATAATTAATAAAATATATTTATAACATTTCATTCTATATTAACTAATATTTTCAAAATCTGCATTTTTATATTTAATTATTTGAAATTAATTATTATAATTTTTTCTTACTTCTTTTTTTATTCTTCTTATTATAATTTTTCTTCATTAATTTTTTATAATTTTTTCTTTCTTAATTTTTAAAATTTTTTTTCTGTAACGATAATTTGTTTATTATAAACGGTGTATTGCTTGCTGAAGATGTCTTAATATTAATATTTACAAAGTGAACTACTTAATTGAGGAGTTTTGCAAAATGCAAACTGTTATTCAGTGTAGTAAAAATGAATTAATTTGAAGCTTATTTACTTAGGATATAAAACTAAAGCAATTATAAATTTCTGTTTTCCATTCAGTATTAAAAGATTTACAAAAATTCTAGAGAGAAATTAAGAAAAATTTCAGTGAAACAACGTAAAGAAACGATGCATAAGACACAAGGGAAAATAATAAATGAAAAAAAAAAAAAATGCCTCTTAAAAAAAAGTGCGGCATTAGCATTTTTCTTAAAAAAAGAAAAAATACTATAAATCCCCAGATTAACAATAATTTACCAAAATCCGTTTCTCCACCGCCCTTTTATTAAAGAAAAAAAAAACCTAATTTGAATTTTTTACTGTAACGGAATTAAAATAACTTCATTTTTTGCATCGGTTTTTCCAAAAATGAGTAGAGAACTTTATGCATATTAATGTTACCTTAAAACGGTATGTTACTTAAAAGCGGTATGATATTTTTTTTAAATATTTTTTTTACGGACATCAAGCAATTTTGGAAGAAATTGAGTTAAAAAAGAGTGATGCATCTGCAGCTTAAAATTTTGCTAGGATATAAAATTTTCACTCAGTTTAAAGGCATTTCACTCAATTTATGCTGGAAAATACTCAAGAAAGAAGGAATATTGATGTTTTCATTTTTCATCTTGAGATTCTAATCGTTTAGAGTTCTTTTTAAAATTTGTATATTTCCATATTTATTTTATTTGAGGTACTTAAATCTCATTCACCTATTTTAGTAGTTTGTAAAGTAGTTTGTAGTGTAGTTTTTTTTATTGTTGTGATTAATTGAATTGATTAACTTATTAATTCATTTAACTTTAAAAATTGCTAAATGTATTTTTCAGAGTTTTTTTCCACTTACTTAAAGTTTTACATTTGTATTTGTAATTACATTCCAATTTTAAATATATTGTCTTAAAAAAGTGGAATGCAATTATAAATAAAAGTGTATAATAACGTAAGGATGTAACGATGTAAATATATAGAAATGTAATTATTCTAATTTAAAAGAATGAACAAAGTTAAATTTTTCTGAATTTTTAATTAACTCATCAGAGAACTTTATTTATTCTTTTAAAGATAGTACTGCAATTAAAAGCATATAAAATACATACAATATTTCTTCATATGAATTATTAATATATTAGATGTAGATGAAACTTCTTAGTTTAAAAGGAAGGTCAATCATTAAATTTAAAGACTAAAAATTTTTATCTTATCTTAAAATAAATTTGATTAACTAATATTTTGCCAAACTGCATTTTAATATTTAATTATTCTAAATTAATTATTATAATTTTGTTCTTACTTCTTTCTTTTCTTTTTTCTTTTTATTATAATTTTTTTTTCTTTAATTTTTTTAATTATTTTTTCTAACGATAATTTGTTTATTATAAACACTGTATTGCTTGCTGAAGATGTTTTAATATTAATCTTTAAAAAATGAACTACTTTAATGTGGGGATTTTATTTTTTGTAGAATGCAAACTGTTATTCAGTATACTACAAAGGGAATTATTTTAGAGCTTATTTACTTAGGATATAAAACTAAAGCAATTATAAATTTCATTTTTTCCATTTAGTATTAAAAGATTTCTTACCAAAATTCTAGAGAGAAATAAAGAAGAATCTTAGTTGAACAACGTAAAGGAACGAGGCATAAGACACAAGGGAAAATAATAAAAAATAATAATAAAAGAAAAAAATGCAACTGAAAAAAGGGGCCGTATTAGCATTTTTCTTAAAAAAAAATAATATAAATAACCAGATTAACAATAATTTACCAAAATTTGTTTCTCCATCGCCCATTTATTAAAAAAAAAAAGCTAATTTGAATTTTTTACCCTAACGGAATTAAAATAACTTTATTTTTTGCATCGGTTTTTCCAAAAAGGAGTAGAGAACTTTATGCATATTAATGTTACCTTAAAACGGTATGTTACTTAAAAGCGAGTATGATATATTTTTTTTTAAATATTTTTTTTATGAACATCAAGCAATTTTGGAAGAAATTGAGTTAAAAAAGAGTGATGCATCTGCAGCTTAACATTTTGCTAGGATATAAAATTTTCACTCAGTTTAAAGACCTTTTACTCAATTTGTGTTTTGAAATACTCAAGAAAGAAGGAATATTAATGTTCTCATTTTTCATCTTGAGATTCTAATCGTGAGTTCATTTTAAAATATGTATATTTGCATATTTATTTTATTTATGGTACTTAAATCTCGTTCACTTATTTTAGTAATTTGTAATTTTTTGTTATAATTAACTGATTCGATTAACTTTTTAATTTAATTAATTTTAAAATTTGTTAAAAGTGTTTTAGAGATGTTTTTCCCTTTACTTAAAGTTTTAAGGTAATTTTAAATGGATTGCCTTAAAACAAAGTTATATAATTACAAATGAAAATGTATAATAACGCAATTATGAAAGAATGCAATTATTCTAATTAAAAAAACAATGACCAAAGTAAAATTGTCTTACTAAAAAACCAACTAAAAAACTTTCCAGAATTTTTAATTACACTGGTAGCTACGAAGTAATTTATTTTATTTAAAGCTGTTCATTTCTGTATTTCAGCAATTACAAATATTTATAATAAATTTAAATTAATGGAAAATAAAATATTAAAATTATTGTAAAATAACTTCACATAATTAATAATATATGTTTATAACTTTTCATTTTATATAAACTAACATTTTGTCAATCTGCACTTTATTATTTAATTATTCTAAATTAATTATTCTAATTTTTTCTTACTTTGTTCTTTTCTTTTTTCTTTTTATTATAACTTTTTCTTTCTTAATTTTTTAAATTATTTTTTCTAACGATAATTTGTTTATTATAAGCACTGTATTGCTTGCTGAAGATGTTTTAATATTAATATTTAAAAAGCAAACTAGTTAAATGTGAGGATTTTATTTTTTTGTAGAATATAAACTGTAATTCAGTATACTACAAAATGAATTTATTTGGAGCTTATTTACATAGAATATAAAAGTAAAGCAATTATAAATTTCATTTTTTCCATTCAGTATTAAAAGATTTACAAAATTCCAGAGAGAAATTAAGAAAAATTTCAGTGAAACAACGTAAAGAAACGAGGCATAAGACACAAGGAAAATTAATAAATGGAAAAAAAATGCTTCTTAAAAAAAGTGCGGCATTAGCACTTTCCTTAAAAAAAATACTATAAATCCCCAGATTAACAATAATTTACAAAAATCTGTTTCTCCACCGCCCATTTATTAAAAAAAAAAAAAAAAAACTAATTTGAATTTTTTATCGTAACGGAATTAAAATAACTTTATTTTTTGCATCGGTTTTTCCAGAAAATGAGTAGAGAACTTTATGCATATTAATGTTACCTTAAAACGGTATGTTACTTAAAAGCGGGTATGACATTTTTTTTCAAATATTTTTTTTACGAACATCAAGCAATTTTGGAAGAAATTGAGTTAAAAAGAGAGTAATGCATCTGCAGCTTAAAATTTTGCTACGATATAAAATTTTCACTCAGTTTAAAGGGCATTTTACTCAATTTATGTTGGAAAATACTCAAGAAAGAAGGAATATTGATGTTTTCATTTTTCATCTTGAGATTCTAATCGTTTAGAGTTTATTTTAAAATATGTATATTTGCGTATTTATTTTATTTGTGGTACTTAAATCTAGTTGTCCTATTTTAGTAGAGTCCTATTTTTATTGTTTTGATTAACTGGGCTGATTAACATTTTAATTTAATTAATTTTAAAATTTGTTAAAAGTATTTTTCAGATGCTTTTCTATATACTTAAAATTTTAAGGTAATTTTAAATGAAATGTCTTAAAAAAATGGAATATAATTAAAAATAAAAATGTATAACAACGTAATCACGTAATAATGTAGATATATAAGAATTTAATTATTCTAATTAGAAAAATTAATACTATATTTCTTCATATAAATTATTAATATATTAGTTGGACAAGAATCTTCTTAGCTTAATAAGAAGGCCAATTATTAATGTAAGGGTAAAATAAATACAGAGTTTTAAATTGGATTATAATAATAATAAATTGGATTAACTAATATTTTGCCAATTTGCTTTTTATTATTTAATTATCATAGATTAATTATTATAATTTTTTTTACTTCTATCTTTTCTTTTTCCTTTTATTATAATTTTCTTCTTTCTTAATTTTTTTTCTTATTTTTTTCTAACGATAATTTGTTTATTATAAACTCTGTATTGCTTGCTGAAAATGTTTTAATATTAAAATTTAAAAAGTGAACAACTTTAATGTGGGGATTTGATTTTTTGCAGAATACAAACTGTTATTCAGTATACTACAAAATGAATTAATTTAAGGCTTATTTACTTAGGATATAAAATAAAAGCAATTATAAATTTCGTTTTTCCATTTAGTATTAAAGAATACTTACCGAAATTCTAGAGAGAAATTAAGAAAAATCTTAGTTGGAGAACGTAAAGAAACGAAGTATAAGACATAAGGGAAAATAATAAATGCAAAAAAATGCCTCTTAGAAAGAGTGCCGTATTAGAAGTTTTCTATTAAAAAAAAAAAAATACCATAAATCCCTAGATTAACAATAATTTACCAAAATCTGTTTCTCTACCGCCCATTTATTAAAAAAAAAAAGCTAATTTGAATTTTTTATCGTAACGGAATTAAAATAACTTTATTTTTTGCATCGGTTTTTCCAAAAATGGGTAGAGAACTTTATGCATATTAATGTTACCTTAAAACGGTATGCTACTTAAAAGCGAGTATGATATTTTTTTTAAATATTTTTTTTATGAACATCAAGCAATTTGTAGGGAATTGAGTTAAAAATGAATGATGCATCTGCAGCTTAAAATTTTGCTAGGATATAAAATTTTCACTCATTTTAAAGGTATTTTACTCAATTTATGCTGGAAAATACTGAAGAAAGAAGAAATATTGATGTTCTCATTTTTGATCTTGAGATTCTAATCGTGAGTTTATTTTAAAATATGTATATTTGCATATTTATTTTATTTGTGGTACTTAAATCTAGTTGACCATTTTTAGTAGTTTGTAATTTTTTTATTGTTTTGATTAACTGGGCTGATTAACTTATTAATTTAGTTAATTTTAAAATTTGTTCAAATTTTTCAGATGCTATTCTATATACTTAAAATTTTAAGGTAATTTTAAATGGTATGCCTTGATAAAAGTTGAATGTAATTACAAATAAAGATGTATAATAACGTAATTAAAAAAGAATGTAATTATTCTAATTAAAAAACAATGACGAAAGTTAAATTGTCTTAGTAAAAATACAGGAAAAATTTTCCCGTATTTTTAATTAAACTGACAGCTACGTAGTTTTTTTTTTTATTTAAAGCTGTTGATTTCTGTATTTCAGCAATTATTTTTTTATGATTTTTCATTTTATATATATTTAAAAGGCGTAAAAGAAAATTTTTATTGTTATGATTAATTGAACTGATTAACTTATTATATATTCTATTTTAAAATTTATTAAAAATATTTTTCAAATATTTTTCAATTTACTTAAAATTTTAAGGTAATTTTAAAGGGATTGTCTTAAAAAATGGAATATAATTATTATTTTTATTGCATATTATAACACAAATGAAAATGTACTATAACATAATTATATAAGAATGCAATTATTCTAATGAAAAAAACAACGATCAAAATAAAACTTTGTTAATATAAAAAAACCGGAAAAATTTTCCTAATTTTTAATTAAATTAACAGCTATGATGTAGTATTTTTTATTTAAAGTTGCTGATTTCTGTATTTCAGAAATTACAGATAAATACAATTATTTTTAATTAATGAAAAATAAATTACTAAATTTATAGTAAAAATAACCTAATATAAATAAAAAATATATTTATAATTTTTCATTTTATATTTATTTAAAAGGGAAAAAAAGTAAAGACATAAAAAAAACTGAGCAAGAGATAATAAAGTATACAAGCGTTTAATAATTTCTACGAAATGCAAGTAAAAGTAAGCTTATTTAAGAATAAGTGAAAAAAAAAAATGTTTATCTATCTTAATTTATAATTTTAACTATAAAATTAGTTAAAAACACATTTAATTTTCGTTTGCCAGTCTTTAATTAAAAAGGAAGAAAAAAATCTAGACATGTAGAAAATTAGATTCTTAAACTCATTTTATCAAAGACTCTAATGATGATAAAAACTGTTACATAAAAGGAAATTAAACATTGAAGATTTAAATCTACGAACTTTAAGCCAAAAGTCATTATCTCCATTTAAAATGAGATAATTTAAGTTTAGAAAAAAATTCTTCCTTCGAATTTCAGTGTAATGATTTAAATTATTTAATGATGAACAAAACTATTTATATTTTATATAGCTGTTTGTTGTTGTTATACTATCTGGATTTTTTTGCACAGTTATTTATTTAAAAATCTTCAGAGATTTTTATGCATATATTCATTGCTTTTGATATTTTTGAGGAAAAAAAAAATAGAAATGAGCTTAAGTTTTAAAAATAACACATTTAAAAAAGGTTTCTTTTAATTTTAAGACTATTTTGTCAGATGATTTAATGAGATTAATTCACGAATTTTCTATTTTTCTAGGAAACTAGGAATTGCCAGCATTTTTTTAATGTTATGAAATGAGTTAATATCTTAAGATTTAAATTTTTAATGTGTGTAACATTTTAATGTCAGATATATTACAGACAGAATATATGAGACAGAATAAAAATAAAATTTTTCCATTCCTTTTGCAAAATTATAACAAATGTTAACTAAATTGCCATTTTTGTGACATGTGTGAAATGCGTGAAAATTCAGAAATTAAATACGTTTTATTTTTACAATATACTGCTCATTTAAATATTTATGCTCATATAAGATAATTTTTCTTCCCTATAAATTTTTCAAAAAATAAATTTAAGGTATAACAGAAATTACTCAAGTAGATATGTTGTTTTAAAAATGATTCAAGTCTAATGTTTATTTTTATATATACATATTTTAATAATTGTTCACCTTTGAAAATAATTATATCTTTGAAATTAATTTTTTAAAAATTAAGTAAAATATTTATTTACTGTATTAATTCAAGAATAATTATGAAGGATAATGCCAGATTTTAAAAGTTTGTTTTTAGGTTAAGAATATCGGATTATTAGGCTATTGCGTCTACCAAAACTTTTTTAGAAAGATTAAAAATAGGGCATTTTAACAATTTACAAATGGCATTCATTCAGAGAAACCTCGTATATATAAATTTAATAATTTAAATTTTTTTTTTTGTTATAAAAATTTTTTAACTTTAAAAACCATTAATTAAAAATGTATAAAGAAGAAACTTTAAAATCAAACATTTTATCTACAACTAAATTATTGTTTGTAGTCATTCAAATTGCTATTTAAACTGAAGTTAACAGTAATTTAAACTGTTATTTGATTGTTATTAAACTTATTTTAACTGAAATATTTTTTTATATTCCTAACATCATAATTTAGTGTTTAGAAAAAAAAATAGATATAAAATCTGAAAAAAAAAACTTTATTTTTTTCTAATTAGAAAAATGCTATAGCCACTTTAAATTGAATTAAAGATACCTATTTGAATTTCGTAATCTATTTTGAAAAGAGAAAAAAAGTTTTGAACATCGTAATTGTTCAAATTATATTAAATTATTATGAGCAAATGTAAATTAAAGGTTTGTATAAATGTAAAGGTATCTTGGAAATACAAATATAAATTTATGACTATTGATAAAAATCAGAAAGATCAGAAAGAAATCAGAAATCATTATGCTTTTACAGAATAATGTGCAATTAAGTATATTTTTACAGAAGTTAAATAAACTAATTAGTAGGAAGTTTTAATAGAAACTCTTTTTAACTAAGTATATTTTTATAGAATAATGTGCAATAATTAATAATAAGTAATAATTTTAATATTTTTAATATATCGTTATTAAACATAGCTGTATTCAATATTATTTATGATTAAACCCTTGCTAACAGGTGGGATACAAATTTAGATTACTTTTTATCATAAAAATATAATTTTGATATAATAGATATTTTTGCTTAAATGGTGGGGATTTTAACTAATGTCTTTAGCTTTAGAATATATGTAACAAATTAAGCTTCAGTGTGCATCACCATAGGACCTATAACACTGCACCTACATTTTTGCCACCGCAATTATGAACGGAACATTCCCGCCTAATGGAAGAAATTTCCCGCTTCAACTTTCGATTTAGCAACACAAATCATCACCTCTCCACCAGAATGCTGCAGTAGCCTGCTGGCCAACTGGCTAACGCTCTGGCCGTTGGTACCGAAGGCTCCAGGTTCGAATCCTGGCGGTGGCATTAATGTTTGTTGGTGGTTCGAAATCCACGTTAAACTGTAGATCCCGGTCTATTTAGCCTAAAGTGTGCACAAGATGATCGTAGAGCGACATACTAAACCAAATCTCCACATTATTTATCAGACTGTCTCAGTTCAATCCTATAGAAATACTCATATATATTCTCAATAAATATATGAGTAAAAAATACCATTTGTATAAAAAGTAAGCCCTAGATTATGCACAACATGACCGTAGTGCGACATACCAAACCAAATCTCTAGACTCTTAACACGTTATTTACCAGACTGTACAGGAATACTCATATCTATTTTTTTCAATAAATTTATGACTAAAAAAAAAAAATCAGGTGTATAAAAAGTAATTCTGATGAAAATTACTCACTTACATTTAATAGGAAGAAAAAAAAACAATTTTTCGATGCGTCTAGTATTGGACGGCTGGGTGAAAAGGAGCCGGAGGGCAAAATCGATGTAAGTCGTGTAATCTATAGTTAAAGAATAGCTAACTTGATTTTTGGAAACGAAGAGACGAGAAGATAGATGACATCGGGTAATAGGGTCGTCGGACATTTCCCAAGGGGACACTAGAGGATAAGGATAATAATTCCATTTCATTGCGAACGATCCTTGATAAAAAAAAAATCCCGAACAAAATGCTCTAGCATCGGCGGAAATTTCGTCTGTAGTGGCTGATAAAGTTGAACCGTCTGGAAAAAAAAATTATACATCCCAACTTTTAGGTCTGTATTATCCTGTCTGGTTTCTCCCATAAAGATTTATTGGACTTTGGAAACTTTTATCACAGTTTTTATTTCAAGACAATATTTATTAATTAAAAAAATTTTTTAAAAATAATTTTGTAAATCGAGTTTTATTTAATTTATCGTTAAGCAATTTAACTGGCTTTGGCCGTTGGTACCGAAGACTTCAGGTCCGAATCCTGGCAGTGGCATGGTTGTTTGTTAGTGGTCCGGAATCCACTGCAGGTCCTGGTCTATTTAGCCTAAAGTGTGCACAAGATGACCGTAGAGCGACAAACGAAACCAAACCTGCAGAATTCTGATGGCCAATTGGCTAGCGGCTCTTGTCTTTGATAGCCCATACTCCAGGTTCGAATCCTGGCGGTGGCAAGGATGTTTGTTAGTGGTTCGAAATCCGCTAGTAAGTATCGGTCTGTTTAGCCCTAGATTATGCACAACATGACCGTAGTGTGACATACCAAACCATATCTCTAGTAGCCAAACACGTTATTTATCAGACTGTACAAGCTCAATCCTACAGAAATATTACTATATATTTTTTTCAAATTTTTGTAACTAAACAAATATCAGGGGTATAAAAAGTGATTCCGAGGAAAATTACTCACTTACATTTAATAGGAAGAAAAAAAACGATAAATAAAAATTAAGAACATTTCTTTGATGCGTCCAGGTTCGAATCCTGACGGTATCAAGGATGTTTGTTAGTGGTTCGGAATCCACTAGTTGGTCCTGGTCTGTTTTGCCCTAGAGTGCACAAGATGACCGTAGAGCGACATATCAAACTAAACTCCAGAATCCTAACATGCAGTTTGTCAGACTGTACCAGCTCAATCCTATATAAAAACTCATATATAATTTTTCAATAAATTTGTAACTAAAGAAAAAAATACCAGGTGTGCAAAAAGTAATTCTGATGAAAATTATTCACTTACATTTAATAGGAAGAAAAAAAAAATTCTTCGATGCATCTAGTATTGGACGGTTGTGAGAAAAGGAGCCTGAAGGCAAAATCTATAGTTAATCTATAGTTAAAGAATAGCTAACTTGATTTTTGGAAACGAAGAGACGAGAAGATAGATGACATCGGGTAATAGGGTCATCGGACATTTCCCATGGGGACACTAGAGGATAAGGATAATAATTTCATTTCATTGCGAACGATCCTTGATGAAAAAAAAAATCCCGAACAAAATGCTCTGGCATCGGGGGAAATTTCGTCTGTAGTTGCTGATAAAGTTGAACCGTCTGGAAAAAAAAATTATACATCCCAACTTTTAGGTCTGTATTATCCTGTCTGGTTTCTCCCATAAAGATTTATTGGACTTTGGAAACTTTTATCACAGTTTTTATTTCATGACAATATTTATTAATTAAAAAGATTTTTTAAAAATAATTTTGAAAATCGAGTTTTATTTAATTTATCGTTAAGCAATTTAACTGGCTATGGCCGTTGGTACCGAAGACTTCAGGTCCGAGTCCTGGCAGTGGCATGGTTATTTGTTAGTGGTTCGGAATCCACTGTAGGTCCTGGTCTATTTAGCCTAAAGTGTGTACAAGATGACCGTAGAGCGGCAAACGAAACCAAACCTGCAGAATTCTGATGGTCAATTGGCTAGCGCTCTTCCCTTTGATAACCCAGACTCCAGGTTCGTATCCTGGCGGTGGCAAGAATGTTTGTTAGTGGTTCGTAATACACTTGTAGGTCTCGGTCTGTTTAGCCCTAGATGATGCACAAGATGATCGTAGTGCGACATACCAAACCAAATCTCTAGTAGCCTATCACGTTATTTATCAGACTGTACAAGCTCAATCCTGTATACAGAAATATTACTATATATTTTATTTCAAATTTTTGTAACTAAAAAAATACCAATGGTATAAAAAGTAATTCCGATGAAAATTACTCACTTACATTTACTAGGAAGAAAAAAAACGATAAATAAAAATTAAGAACATTTCTTTGAAGCGTCCAGGTTCGAATCCTGACGGTATCAAGGATGTTTGTTAGTGGTTCGGAATCCACTAGTTGTCCTGGTCTGTTTAGCCCTAGTGTGCACAAGATGACCGTAGAGCGACATACCAAACTAAACTCCAGAATCCTAACACGCAGTTTGTCAGACTGTACCAGCTCAATCCTATATAAAAACTCATATATAATTTTTCAATAAATTTGTAACTAAAGAAAAAAATATCAGGTGTATAAAAAGTAATTCTGATGAAAATTACTCACTTACATTTAATAGGGAGAAAAAAAAAACAATTTTTCGATGCGTCTAGTATTGGACGGTTGAGTGAAAAGGAGCCTGAAGGCAAAATCGATGTAAGTCGTGTAATCTATAGTTAAAGAATAGCTAACTTGATTTTTGGAAACGAAGAGACGAGAAGATAGATGACATCGGGTAATAGGGTCGTCGGACATGTCCCAAGGGGACACTAGAGGATAAGGATAATAATTCCATTTCATTGCGAACGATCCTTGATGGAAAAAAAATCCCGAACAAAATGTTCTGCCATCGGCGGAAATTTCGTCTGTAGTTGTTGATAAAGTTGAACCGTCTGGAAAAAAAATTATGCATCCCAACTTCTAGGTCTGTATTATCCTGTCTGGTTTCTCCCATAAAGATTTATTGGATTTTGGAAACTTTTATCACAGTTTTTATTTTGTCACAGTGTATTTATTAATTAAAAGAATTAAAAAAATAAGTTTGAAAGTTAATTTTTATTTATTTTATCGCGACAGCGATTTTATACAAATATATGATCTCAAGTGTTTTGAGTGTTTTGATTCTCAAGTGTTTATGTGACCTAAAAACATAATGCTGCGGTATTTCAACTGTTGTTTTCTTACAGCTGGTCTTTCTGAACTCAGTTCAAATTGCAAAAATGAATTTTAAATTTATACATGCTGTTTCTTATCTCATTTGGTTGATAACACCATCTACACCATGTCCATGAACACGTGTAGTCTCATGGACGGAGGGAAGAGGGGGGTGTAGCTTCTGTTGATATGGTGCACGGATAAAAGTCTGACTTGGCTCTGAGTCGCTGAAGAAGGACAGAGTGCCCTCCGGAAGCACTTTTAGGGGAAACTAAACCGCATTTGAGAAAACCCGAAAACTCTCATTAGGTAGTTCAACGAACGATGCAAGATGCTTAATATCAAAAACGCCATCGAGTCTTCTCGTGTTTTGAAACAGTTTCTACAACAAAGCTGCCAGCGGCTTGGATCTCAGCCTTAATGCTTACTTTAAGCCGTAAGTCCCGGTCTCATATGAGTGTAGAGCGTCACAGAGCCCAGTCAGATTTCTCACCCACATCATTCCCAAACTGTATAGGGGCAATTTAGCGCTAGGCACAGTGATGTGGTGTGGTGTAGTAGTAGTAGTAACCTTAATGCTCACCAGCGGAGCATTTTGTCAGGCAAATTTATAACATGAATTTATTAATTAAAAATTGTTTCCAAATTTTGAAAAAATAAAGTTTAATTTAATTAGTTTAATGGTATTATATATAAACATATCATAAAAGCAATTTATATTTGTAATTTAAAGTGTCAAATACGAACATTATTATTTTTTGAATAACTGAAACTTTATGGTATTTTAATTTATTTTAAATATAAAGCAAATGAGTGCAATTTTCAATGAATGTCTAACTAATATAATGCTTGATTAAATTAAGTATAGAATAAAAATATTGACTATTGTCTTTGATTTAGCAATTTAAAAATGTTACCCGCATCGTTTTATACTGTGCTGGAAAATACAAGATTTAGACAAATATAAAAATATATACAGAAGGTCACTGCTCAATTTTATTAAATTACTTTAGCTTAGTGTCTGAGAAAAGCTTTCAAAGCAATTGCCGAAATAATGCTTCTGAATTAAAAGCCTGCATAAATGAAATTAAAAGCATTTCTTTTTTCTCTTTAGGGATGAAGAACCAGAAAAGGTCGTAGAAAAATGCGGTTTGTGCCATGCGTATCCAAAAGAATGTGCATGTGTGGAATGTGGAGCTCAGACATGTAAAAAATGTTCCAAAGCCATACCGTCTGGGAAGGTAAACAAATTTACGTTTATTTCTTCTTATTTTTCGTTAGAAGAGAAATAATTTAGAACAAATATGACTTATATTTATTTATGAAATATTTCACTAAATATTACTTTTGCTGTAATCGCTTTACTCTAATTTTGATTTAAGCTAAACTTTTATTTTGTACCGTAATTTCTTGCATATAATCTGGAGATTATATTCTAAAAAAATCTCACAATTTTGAAATTGTAGGATTTCAGGCTACTACGTTCCATCTTTAGATAGATTTTGTCAGAAGTTTCATAGGAATCAACTGTATAAAAGAGCCCTCTATGTTTTTTCCCTAAAATAATAAACTTTGTATGGAAAAAAATGAACAATCTTCTAAAAACAAATAGTTGAGGACAATAAATAGTTACGGTTGTTGGAAGGAAACATAACTTTTAGTAAAATTGACAAAATGCGACGTACAACTTACATTATTTTGAGCTAGTGGATAAAAAGGGGTCCGATGGCCAACTGACAAGCACTCTGGTGCTCGGTACCACAGGGTTCAAGCCCCGGCGGGGCCATGTACGCTAGTAGGGGTTAGGAATCCACTTTAAAACATAGATCCCGGTCCAACATAATCACGTTGTATCGGGAGCTTACGGGTGAGCGTAGGGTAGAGCATAGGGGTGGCAACCCTATCCCGTAAAAAAGAAAACATCTCCTGTCTTGAAATCTCCCAGTAAACAAATTGCCTTGGCCCAGCGTGGGACTGTTGTGCTAATGAAGAATAATAATAAGTGGATTAAAATTCCCTGAATGCAGGTATAAATTGTATTAATAAACGCTTTACAGAAGGTCAAGTTAATAAAAACTGTGGTACTGATAAAGAATTGTCTTTCTCTAACTAAGAGGAAGAATACAAATTATTGAAAAAGTTTTCCACAAAATTTCTGATATCCATTACTTTTTTATAATTTTCAATTTCTTAACATCATAACATAAATTTTTAAAACCCTCTTTGAAATAGAAAAACGTTTTATTCGTTTAATGTCACGTATATAAACACGGAACTTGATTGCCAGAAAAGAAAAGAACTTGGTCGTCTAATCAGCCGAATGGTTCAGGTCCGAATTATACGCCCTTTCAGATATACGGAGCTACAAGTTTATAAGTAGGAAATTGGAAGTGAATATATTTGACAAACATGATTCAGCAATTAGTTACAAATTGTTATTAGGTTACGAACATTAGAATTTGTGAAAAAATAGTTAATATGTAGTATATTATGCAATCAAACCAAATGACATTACATACAAAATATGCAGAAGCACGGCAGTGTCAGTGGCAATCAGTTTATAGTGTTTTTAATCAGTGATCCATTTTATTTAAACTATAACCCATGTAATAAAACTTCAGGTTAAAAATATGGCAGAACAGATCCAGCATGCCTTTATTGGGAAAAGAAAGACAATTTTAAATGTGATTAAAGGAATAACAAATGGGAAGTAGAGAACTCGAATTGATGACATCTTGATGATAGGGGATATCGATTCGGAGAATGAATTCCATTTCGTTAAATGGTATGCTTCCGTGACAACATTGTAGCTTAATTGCTCAATTTGCCTGTTTTACTGCAGACAGATGGGAAAAATATTCAACCATGCAGTCCTGATTATTGAAACAATAGTTTATGCCACGACACCTATCCAATCTTCTCGCTTTACAGGGTAACAACTGTACAAATCCTGCAATGCCCTCTTACACATTAAATAGTGTGTCATACTATTAGAACACGAAAGAGTGTCTTTTAAACTATCAAAACAATAAAAGACAGTAGAAGTATATTCAGACTTCGCACGATGTCACTGATAGATAGCACTTTACAATCTATGCAAACCACATAGAATGCATGTACAATATATTCATACATTCAGTATTTACAATCTATGTAATCACATAGAATGCATGTACTGTGTGTGCATGGTTGTATATAACTACTGCATAAAATATATTTAAGACTGAAGACCACATCGGAAATATTTGAAATATGCATCATTTTTATATATTAAACATAATTTAAAATAAAATATTCTTTTAAAATTCAAACGATCGACTTCCTTTTCTGAATAAAATACAATAATTATTAATGTATAATTGAAAATGCATCAAAATATTTAAAAAAATTTAGCTTGATAACAAATAACCTTTCCCACATAAAGCAGTCAAATTATGAATTAACTTTTATGTATTAAATATTAAATCCGCAATTCATATGAAATGCAGTCTATGCTAAATTACTAAAAATATTTTTACAAAAAAGTTTTATCTTGTAAATAAGATTTTTTCCTTTTAAAGTTGGAGGCTTTTCTTTCATTTAATAATTTCCATTTCGTTTGCATAAATTTTGTATAGAATTCAGAGCAAGGGGAAATATGGTTTATTTTTGGTTTATAGCTTTTCAAGCAATTTTACGCAAAAATTAAGAAAAAAAATCATATAAATATATTACTGTGCATAGACTGTGCCACATAAGACAAGAGATCATGTGAGAAGTTTTTAAAAAAAGAATTTTTTATATCCGGTCAATAAATAATCGCTTTTTTGAAATTATATTTAAAATGCAAAAGCAGTCAACACATGCGAATAAATAAAGAGTACCAAATAATACATTCATTTCATTTTCATTTTTATCTAAAAATACAATAATCAATGTGTTATTGCAATGCATAAAACTATTTTTAAAGTTAATTTTGATAGTTAATAAGTTTTTTATAAATAAAGCAGTAAAACTGTAAATACATCTTTCTCATTAAACTTTAAATTCCCCTTTCAATGAAATTCAGTCATTATTAAATTATTTAATTTTTTTTTTAAATATGTTACCTTAATGATAAAAGTTTTTTCATCAAATTACTAACTTCTACTTCATTTGCAGAAAATTCGAATATAATTCAGAAAAAGTGAAAGTATAGCATACTTTTAGTTTCTAGCTTTCTTTTTCTTATTTTTTACGATAAAAATGGAGAAAAAGAATTTTGAATGGAAAAACCAACAGTTAAACTTTTAAAACATGAAATGTTTTTCTTATATGGAAAATAAAATACTGAGATGAATGAATTTTAAAGATTGTTGACGCCAATTTTCTTTTCAAACTAAATATAATTTGTTTTTCTTGACAAATAATTTCAAATACACATTCAATGAGTAAAAATAAACTCTTTATAACATTTATTTAATTCCAAAAAAGATAAAGTTTATTCGTTCTTTGACAATGTACTATTTACTTTTAAAAGGAAATATTTAATCAAATAAATAAACATCGCTTTCAATTATATATATATATAAAATATATTTATGTATATCTATCTATCTATCTATATATATGAATATGAATATGCATATATGCATAGACAGGGTGTTTATAATTAAAGTCCCACATTCAAAATACTGTAAAAAAAAAAGAACCACCCTTCACAATGAGTTCAAATTTGAACTGGGGATACGTGAAGAAGGGGGAAATAGTACGGCGTCAAAATAGTTCCAAAGGTTATTAATAGATGACGCTGTAAGCGGCATAAAAAAAGTAAATTTGACTGCCAGTGATGAATGGAAATTACATTGTATTTAGTATGAGTTGCACATTAAACCAACTGCAATGTTCAATGTGCGTGATTGTTTCCGTTATTTGACGGAAAAAATAATTCATTCAACAGTTGTGACACTGTTAGTGGAAAGTCCATCCACCACGGCAAGGTCATATCAAATTGAATGGAAAAAATCGGTGGAACTTTTTTTGGAACTTTATTTTGAGGCCATACCGTTTTCCCCTTCTTCAAGTATCTTCAGTTCAAATTTGAACTCATTTATTCTTTTTTTTTTTAGAATTTTGAAAGTGGGGCTTTAATTATAATCACCCTGTACACACACACACACACACACACACACACACACACACACACACACACACACACACACACACACACACACACACACACACACACACACAAATATATGTATATATATATATATATATATATATATATATATATATAAATATATATATATTAAAAAATGATGATTATTATATTCCTATGAGTCTGAGATTTAGAAATGAAATATTTTTTAACACGATTAATTTACGCCACAGGGCATTAAAAATATTTCTAAAGGTAAAATTACATGAATATATTACAACATAAAATAAAATAGTATTATTTGATGCAATAGTCTTATCATTGAATCTATATTCTATGTAAAATTGAACATTATAACAATTTTACTCATTTGCAACCTTACTAGAAAAATATTTTAATAATTATATTATCCATCTTTCACGAATGAAACTCAGAATGAAACAGCTAAGATTTGATAAATGGCTGCCATAAAAGTCATGTCTTGACTATTTATGAAAGCAACGTGATTACAATTCAGAAAATGGTAAATCGATTCTGCATTACTCGTTCTATTCTGCATTACACGTTCTCGTTCGGGTTGCATTTATTATACGTAAATGTGTTACGGTTTAAGTTAAGACGTTAAAGAAACTTGTTAATTTACAACTTTCTTTGATAGAAAAAAAATGTTCTTTCAAAGTGACGTTATAATAGAAAAAAATTTGTAAGATTGGGATTATTGAAGAAATAGTATATCAGATCATATTACTAAAATATACTAATAGAAAACTTTATGTGCAGATAATTAGATAATAATAATTTTAATAATAATAATAATAATAGATAATTTCATGGTTTTCTTAATTGAAACTAGACCAACATTTTATCATTATATTATCAAGGAAAAATATAGGAAGAATAAAAATTATATAGTTGACTGCTGCGATACATTTCTTCAATTAATTAATTAATTAATTAGCACCTCGATTTAGAGATATGGTTGTTAATAAATATATTAAATTTATTTCAGTAAAAGCATTAGCCAAATCACATTATTAATTACATTACAAGCTTAATTATTTTTATCAAAAAGAGAATTAAATCATTTGTGTATTTAAACTAAAAATTTATCAAAAAGTAATCATGGAACAATAATTGTAACTTTTTATTTATTTTTAATAAAAAATAATAAGTTTTTATTATTTATTTTTTTTATTTTTATTTATTTTTAATAAAAAATAATAAAATAAAATAATATTTTCTTGTATTTTAGTTTCAAAGGAAAGATTGATTAATTTAAAACGGATAAATAAAATATAAACATATTGTGCAAAAACTATATGGAAATACATCGTGAAACATTTTATTTAATAATATTTTAACATTAATTAAAATTTAACGAAGTTACTCTTTGAGAAAAAGACAAAATAAACATTTATTAGTTCCTATATGTTTCTAAGTATTCCTATTAGTAATAAGATACATTTTCTTGGAATTTTTTATTAATTTGTTTCTATTTTAATAGTAACGACATTTTTATGAATATTGTAAGCTTTATAATATATATAAATCCAGCCTGTCTTAAAATTTGAAACAATAGAAAACCTAGACCACCTAATGAAGTATGAATATTTATTAGATAAATTTCGGGAATATAAATAAAATGCAGAAGTTGAATGAATTTCTGTAAGGAAACAGCTAATATTAACCTATTCAGAGGCCTGAATGAGACTTAGTCGCATTGTTCTGGGTCTAAAATTATCCATTAGCGTTTGAGAAAATTACTGCCTGGCATTCGTCATCTTAATTAAATATATTTAAAGGACTTTTGTGTTATGAAACATTCGGCCAAGCATTCACTTGTTCTGGAAGTTTCTGTTTTAAATTGTAAAAAAAGTACTATTATCTCCCTTTACTGGAGAACATAATGTCATCTTTCAGAAGGTTGTAAGTCCTTTGGGTGCCTAAAAATCCGATACCAAGACGAATAGTAACTCTTCTCCCCGAAAATTGACACTTGTTTCGATTTCCCCCTAATTGTAGCAAACTGATTTCTGTAGACCTATAAATTTTTATTTGCTTATGTGGACATGGCTAAAGTCTGATTGTTCATATCTGGATGCTGTACTGTTGACAAAAGAGAAATAAACTGTATGCTGTAATTTCTTTTTTACGCTTTTTTTGGATTTCGAAGTAGTGATAATTTTTAAACACTTTCGTAACTTACAGCTATCAATTGTTCATATTGAAGCATTAGATTTCTTAAAAATTATAGAGAGACTATAAATAAACTATCCGTAATGAGATCGAAAAATATATCAAAGCATTAATTCAGACACTTTAAGACAAAAAAAAAAAAATCTTGAAAGATGAATTTATAATAGATCACTTCTCTAGACAGTGTAATCATTGAATACGGTAATTGGAGAACACTGTGATTATGGAATAAATTGAGAATAAGAAAAATCATTTGCAGTCTTAAGACTCATAAATAATGAGTGGAAGGTTGATATTCAAATCCATCAGGGATAGGAAATTGGATGACAAGTGGAATGGCATGCATGCAAATCTCGAATCAACCATCTGAATGCATGGTTTCTGCATTTTCACCCGATACGGCATCCAAATGATGGTGGTTATCCATGAAAAACTTCATGGAAGTCTATTTTAGCCTTCGTTATCGCTAATCAGTGGATTATTAATAGAGTATGTTATTGAGATATCCTGACCTAAAAAAAAATTTAAATGAAGATTAGATCAGGATATCAAAATTATACAAAAAATACAGATAACTTATTTCGGATACAGAACAAATTACTGCTAATGGGGATGTAGTATCCTCTTTCAATTCTGATTCTCTTCTATATATAGTAACAGCTGTTTTTATAAATAATAACAAATGAAATATTAAAAATTTAATGTAAAAAATACTTATGTATCAAATTTTTAAAAACTTTTTAGGTATAATTAACATATTGTTACGAGTATGGGTGTTGCATGAATCGAAGCGGCTTAATGGACATCATATTGCGTAAAAAATAAAGTTAAGTAAAATACAAATAAAGACAAAACAAAAACTTCCATAGTCATGCTGGCGATTGACATCATAAATGTATATAAAGGAGTGACCTTCAGTTGAGCTTAACATAGAAGAAAACGGTATTAGAAGAACCAAATGTCCCATTTTAGGAAGTTTATTTAAAACAGGGACAGCAAAATGCAAGAGATCTGTAGAAGACACGCTGTGACAATGGTACTGGATAATGTTAATGTTATATGTATTGCATATCTTTGGTCTAGCATCAAAGGAACTCAGGTCAAAATGACCGAAATTTAAAAACAAGTAATATAATTTTTTTTTAAAGTCAATTCCTACTTTTTTTTCACTCTATTGTAGAAAGTTCTTTATAAATAATTTTCATCCATTTGTTTAAGTTTATCTGACGCCATCTATTGGTAGATATATGCAACTTAAATCTAAAAAAAAATTAAAATTAATTATATTTGATAAAATTGTATTAACATCAAGTGCCATCCACTATAATTTCAAAAAAATGTATTTGAACCTGAGTGGATGAATAAAGAGTATTTTATGAACGATTGAAAATTTGAACAAGATATATATAGGGAGAGTGTGAGCTAATAGAAGGAATTGAATAACAATATGAGCATTGAGCGTTAACTAATACTGGTACAAAATGTTTTTGTTTTCATAAAATTCAAAAATCCCTTAAATGAATATGGAAATTATTGCAATTTATCATTAATTACAATTATTAACTGTAATCATTAACTATATTACTGTAATTTATCATGAACAAAAATAGAATCGTACAAGGAAGATAAAGCCATTTTGAGAATACTAATTTGTACGTATTTATTCACATAGTTCTCGTTCTTTTTATATATATGCTGTACTACAGCAGAATAGATGGTGTTCCAATTGACATGCATATGACAGAACGCTTCTCCAGAAAGGATGGTCTTTTGCTAGCTATCAACTTCCGGAAACTGTCGTCCTCGGTAACAACTGATTGATCTTAAGAGAAACGATGGTGAGTCTCTGCAGAGCCAGACGATTCTGAAGGGGGCATCGGAAAGAGTGTAAATAGAATGGGAGGGGGGGGAAGTGCAGCCGGGAACTTGGCGAGGCAAAAAATCGATGTACCCGGGCCACCTGTCATGGATGGCAAGAATCGATCAAAGTGGTTTCCTTCTTTGACCTGTGTTTCTTTCTATCTCACCCATGCTTCAGCTGTTTTTCCAATTTGTAACCTGGGGGAGCGTGTGTTTTTTCTGGGAAGGAAAAACAGAGAATACTTTCTTTCTTTCTAATAATTCGTCTGCTGGAATTGTATCACAATGGTATCGAATATGGACTGGTTCTTTTAGAATAAAAACATTTTCATGGAAAGATTATAGAATGTAGAATATAAAAATGAAGTAGAAGGTGTTCAAAGTTAAAATAAAACATTATTGATTTGGATTAAAAATATATTTTAAAAGTAAAATTATTTATGGTGAACCATTGTTTTAGTTACGTGCTGCTTATTAATACAAACTTTCAAAAAAAAAAAAAAAAAAAAAAAAAAAAAACTGCATGAATTTCTTTTGTCTCCAATTTTAACCTAGGAAAAAGTTCGCATTTTTACGAAAGAAAGCATAGAATTTCTTCATTCTAATAACTCTTTGGGAAGAGTTGTATTATTACACTGGTATTGAATATAGAATTGACTTGTTTAGAATAAGACATTTTTGTATAAAAATCAATGTAGAATATAAAAAAAGATCAAAGTTAGAATAAAAATATCTAGTAATTTGTATTTCAAATTTATTTTGAAAGTTAAAAGAATTAATAGTGAATAATCGATTTATGGATTTTATCATTTTGAAAATTGAAAAATAATTAATGGTGAATCATCGAGTTATGTATTTTATCATTTTGAAAGTTAAAAGAATTAATGTGTGTGTTTTTAAGAAGGAAAAACAGAGAACACTTTTTTTCTAATAATTCTTCTACAGGAATTGTATCACAATGGTATCGACTATAGAAATGGTTTGCTTAGAATGAAAATATTTCTATGGAAAGATCATGGTATGTAAAATATAAAAATTGAGCAGAAGGTGTTCAAAATTAAAATAAAGCATTTAAAATTTATTTTAAAAATAAAAAGATTTATGGGGAATCATTGTTTTATATTATTTATGTGTTTCTCATTAAAACAAACCTTTTCTGTTTTACATGAAAGGGGGCATATGTTTTTTCTGGCTCTTTTTTCAGGTTTTAACCTGGGAAAAAGTGATAATTTTTAAGAAAGATAAACAGAGAATACTTTCTTTCTAATAACTAGTTTGGAGAAATTGTATCACAATGGTATCGAATATAGAAATGATTTGCTTTTAAAGAAAACATTTCTGTGGAAAGATCATGGTATATAGAATATAAAAATGAAGCTGAAAGTGTTCAAAGTCAAAATAAAACATTTAGTGATCTGTATTTAAAATATATTTTAAAAGTAAAAATATTTATGGTGAATCATTGTTTTATAACATTTATGTGTGTATCGTTGAAGCAAACTTCTCCTTCTTTTACATAAAAAAAAGTGCACATATATTTTTTCTGATTCTTTTTTCCAATTTTAAGTTGGGAAGAAGTGTGCATTTTTAAGAAAGAAACAAAGAGAATAGTTTCATTCTAATAATAATTTTGGCAGAATTGTATCCTTGCAATGGTATTGAATATAGAATTGGCTTGTCTAGAATAAAAAAAAAACATTTCTGTGTAAAAATCAATTCACAATATCAAAAAAGGTCGAGGTTAAAATAAAAATATCTAGTAATTTGTATTTCAAATTTATTTGGAAAGTTAAAAGAATTAACGGTGAATCATCGATTTATGGATTTTATCATTTTGAATATTGAAAAAATAATTAATGGTGAATAATCGATTTATGGATTTTATCCTTTTGAAAGTTAAAAGAATTAATGTGTGTTTTTTGGGAAGGAAAAACAGAGAACACTTTCTTTCTGATAATTCATTTGGAGGAATTGTTTCACAATGTATCGAATATAGAAATGGTTTGTTTAGAATGAAAGCATTTCTATGGAAAGATCATAGTATGTAGAACATAAAAACGAAGCAGAAGGTGTTCAAAGTTAAAATAAAATATTTAGTGATCTGGATTTAAAATATATTTTAAAAGTAAAAAAAAAAAAAAAAAAAAAAAAAAAAAAAATGGTGAATCATTGTTTTATAATAGTTAAGTACTTCTCAATTGAAATAATATTTTACAAAAAAAAAGGTACATGCATTTCTTTTTCTTCAATTGTAACATGGGAAAGTGTGCATTTTTAAGAAAGAAACACAGAGAATACTTTTACTCTTATAATTTAAATTTAAGTTATAAGAATATCATCACAATGATACATTGAATCATCACAATGATGTTGAATATATCCTCATAATTAAATTGTAATATAGTACCACCAAAATGGAATTGTATGACAGTATCATTGAATTGTATGATTATATTTGTCTAAAATGAAAGCATGTTTTGATAAAGACGCGCAAAATATGAATTTAGACAGAAAGTGAGTTAAAAAAAAAAGAAGAAAATATTCATTAAAATGTAACACATACAATAATTTTCCAATTAATATTAAAACATTATTAAGTTACTAGTTTTAATAATGTTTATAAGTTTTAATAGAGTAGTTTTAATAGAGATATAGTATAATACCAGTTTTAATTTTATAATTGAATCTTAAAAAAATTTAAAGTTTTGAAGTAATAATATTCCGCTTTTTTAATTATCGTAATACATATTACATTGATTATTTAGAAATTTTTTTGTGTAAACTTTGATATTAAATAAACGTTAAAATTCAGAAATAAAAGGAAATTTTGAAAATATAATATACAAAATCACTAACTATAAAGGTATAAGAGGAAGAGGAACGTAGATAACAGTTCAAAATAATTAATTAAGCAAATAATTATGAACAAAATTAATGAATTATTTAAAAAAAAGGAATGAGCAAATATGCATTTAAATTAATTTATGAACATAAAGTTACTTCGATGTTTATTAACTTCACTTATCTTAAATTGTCAATTAAAAATTGCACTTTTCATTATATAAGAAAAAAACACTTTTTTACTTTTCAATAACATATATTTTAAATTACAAAAATATATATATATACAAATTTAAATCTTTCATTTTATTTACAAAAATAAAATTATGTTAAAACATAATGTTCAAATAATGATCAATTTGGTTTAATAATCTTATAATAAAATAGTGCATTAATAGATAACTTAACTAGTTTTTAATGTTACTACAAGTTCTTAAAAAATATATCTTAAAAAGATATTAATTTTACTAATTAAATTACATATATGATTAGATAATGAAAAAGTTAACAACTGCGTTAATGATTTTAAATGTATTACAATAAAATATTAATATATTACAATAAAATATTAATGTATTACAATAAAATATTAATGTATTACAATAAATACAAATTATAAGTGTATTACAATAAATAAAAATTATAAGTGTATTACAATAAATAAAAATTATATGTATATTACAATAAATAAAAATAAGTGTATTACAATAAAAATATTAATTTATTACAACAAATAAAAATTACAAATGTATTACAATAAAAATGATTTCATTGTAACTAATGAAAATTTTCAAATGTTTATTGGTTAAATTAATTCAATTAATGTCAAAATTATTACGTTCAAAATTATTTTGAATTTCATTGTAAAAGATTAAAATTGTTCAAATTAATGTAGTAAGGAAACAATTTATTTAAAAATTTGAAATAAGTGAAACATATTATCTATGCCAATTAATGGAGTTGTTATTTTTAATAGCATTTAAATTAGGACACAACTTTTTAGGAATGCATCCATTCACATCTAATTCTCAATATTAAATTGGTAGTAAACTTAAAGTTACTGCGATATTTATAAACTTCATCTACCTTAAATTCTCGATCAAAAATTGCATTTTCTATTATATAAGAATAAAAAATCCTTTAATTTTACAGTAACATAAATTTAAGTTATAAAAATATTAATATACAAATTTAAATCTGTCATTTTATTTACAAAAATAAAACTATGTTAAAATATAACGATCAATTAATTAGTCTGGTTTAATAACCGTATAATAAATTAAAAATTATATATTAGTAAGATAACTTAACTAGTTCTTAATGTTACTATAAGTTTCTTAAAATATACAATTTAAAAAAAATAATTGTATTAATTAAATTTTATATGTAATTAGATTATGAAACAGTGAACAACTGAGTTAAAGATTTTAAATGTATTACAATAAAAATGATTTCATTGTAACTAATGAAAATTTTCAAATGTTTATTGGTTACATTAATTCAATTGATGCCAAAATTATTAAGATCAAAATTATTTTGGATTTCGTTGCAAAATTTCATTGCATCCAATTTAATTAAAAATTGGAAATAAGTAAAACATATTAGCTATGTCAATTAATGGAATTGTTATTTTTAATAGCATTTAAATTAGGACACAACATTCTAGGAATGTATATTCCTTCACGTCTAATTCTCAATATTAAATTGGTAGTAAACCTCCATAATTCCCTAAATCCTGATTAAACAATTAATGAATCGTTGAACCCGTGTTTGCAGCGACTAATGTAACTTGAGACTCGCATCTCGAATCGATTTTAATCCTACTCTCTTGTTCGAATTTTAAATGCAAAGGATTCAGGCCTTGCATTAAAATGCAAACCTGAGATGTCACTTTGCGTTTCACATAAACTATGGATTAAAATTGATCGTAAATGCTTTATAGGAAGCGATTAAAATTGGTTGACATGTTTCATAATGGCAGAGCTGATATGGATAGGTTTAAATATTTATTGAAAATTGTCGTTAAATATTTACCTCGCGTCCCTTCTTGGTAATTGATGGTATAGTTAAACAGTTTTATGGATACTTTACTTTTATTTTATTAATGTTTGTCAATATGCATTGTACAATTCATCAATGATTTTCATAATATTATTGAATAACCATACTTATTTGGGAAATATAAGATTACTGTATTTAATTTCAGATTTTGAATAGAATGTCAATTAAAATTAGTCAATTAAAATAATCCAGAATTTATATAAGGTTTATTAATACTGTTTTAAAAGTTATTAAGGATTTAATTATGTAAATTGTATTTAAGAATGTAAGAGTGTAACATAAAAGGATACATACATACCTAGGCGATTTGATACACAGTTGGCGTTATTTAAATGAGTGATTGGACATAAAATTTCGAAATTATTTGCTAAATTATTTACTTATCATTTTTACCCATGACCATATGAGTATTGCTTTGAGGAGTATGGAATCACGATGTCCTTGACCACTTTCAGTTTTGTTTTAAATATCTTTCACGAGCTTTTTTATACATAATATTTTTAATTTCTTTCTTGAGCTTTTTTATACATACTATTTTTAATTATCTTGCAATGAGCCTTTTTTATATATAACATTTATTTTAATTTTTTCACAGCTAATAATTAAATAATTACAAAATGTACAATTTTTCTTAACATTAGATCGTGTGGTGAAATCAAAGACAATTTTATTTTAAAGTGAAAATGAAACTTTTAAAGAAAAGAAAATTGCTTAGAATTTTATAATTTTTTTTATTTTTTGTGATTGCTGTTAGGCATTTTGTTTTCACATTAAACTCTACATTTTATATCTAACCTGCATATAGACCCAGCCGATTACAGATTCATAAATTTAATATTGATAAAAATAACATATCATTATTTTTTTATTTGTTTGAAGAATCTAGTATATCTTCTCAAGCGAAAGTTAAAACTTTTTTAGGATTATTTTCATCTTAAAATGGAGAATTAATGAACGAATACTTCTTTAATACACTCATGTCCATAAATTAAGGATAATGAAGTTCAGGCAAAGAAAGAGACAGAAGCAAAACAAATTTGACTTATTTGTAAAGTCTATTTATTAAACAAAAGGTAAAGAACAAAAAAGATGCTATATGTTGACATAATTAATAAAAATTGCGATTTTTACTCCCTGGATCAAATTTCAAAAAAGAATCTGTTGACAAAAAACAGTATAAGATGGTTAGTATGATGGTTAATATGGAGTATGTCTCCCGGACGATGCAATACAGGCCGTACAACGCCTAGGCATGCTGAGTATCAAATTATCAATCTGATTTTGGGGAATATTACACCACTCATCAAGCAATGCCCTCCGAAGTTACGGTTGACAGGTGGGAGGGGGTTGGTGGGCTGCAATTCGTCGGCCAAGCATATCCCACACATGCTCTATTGGATTCAAGTCCGGTGAGTATGCTAGCCAATCCATATGGGTGATATACTCCAATTGAAGGCATTCGTCTACAATTTTTGCACGGTGAAGATGGGTGTTGTCATCCATAAACAGAAATTCAGCACCCATGGCGCCCCGAAACAAACGTACATGTTGTTCCAGAATGACATCCCGATAGATGTGACCTGTCATCGTTACACTCTGAACATGCAGGTCAGTTCTGGAACCAAGAATAATTCCTCCCCAAACGAGCCATCCTACACCACCGTAACGGTGTCGTTCAATGGTGTTCTCTTGGTGGTAACGGGTACCTGGCGCTCTCCATATGAAAGTCCGGCGAGAATCAGACTGCAAACTAAACCTGAACTCGTCGCGAAACATCACACCAAACCACTGTTGCGGTGTCCACAATGCATGTTCTCTACTCCAGGTTAATCGCAGGCGACAGTGAGTTGCGGTAAGTGGAACACATCTGACAGGCCTACGAGCATATAGACCAATGTGCCCTAAGCGTCTGTGCACGGTCTGCCTTGAAACTGTCGTACCGGTAGCTGAAGAGAGCTGACGTGACAGGTCTGATGCTGCGCTCCGTCTGTTTCTTTTGGCAGTAACTGCTAAATACCGGTTCTCATTCGGCGTTGTAACTCGGGGGCGACCTGTGCTATAACATCTACTCACATTACCATCTTCTTGGAATCGTTGCCAAAGCCTGGAGATGACACTCTGGGCGATTCCAAGTTCCTCGGATACTTCAAGCTGGGTACGTCCACATTCCAGTCGTCCGATAATTCTACCACGTAAAAAATCATCCAAATTCTTCCTTTGTGCCATAATTATGCGGTTATTGCACTGAAAGGCTTTTAAAGCGCTTGTGAACAATTTTACTTCTTTGCCACCATTCCTTATATACCCCTCTCTTACACTCTCGTCATTGTGACGTACTATCCGCGCCATCTGGTGGTTTCCTGTAATTTGCGTATTCTTCTACAAGATGTGTGTGATAATTCTACAGGTGAAATTTTTATTTTAGAGTGCAATTTCTGTGTGATTCTGAATTATCTTTAATTTATGGACATGAGTGTAATACTGAATGAAAGAAATCTACAATTAAATGATATATGGACATGAATTTCCTACTCCTCTTTGAACACATTGAACATGTACTGGGTAATTGCAAAATTCATTGCAAAAATAAAATGCTATAAAAAAGAATCTGTTCATCGGAGAGACCTGCAAATTTCTGATTAACATTCATCGTGGTACGAGATTTCGTATGACATGACAAAAAATTAGTTCAAAATCTGAATAGTAGAAAGTGTAAAAAAAAGAGAGAAAATACTTTCAATATTATTTACAGATGAATATACTAAATATGTACTTCAATAGCTGCATTACAATTTTGAGAGCAGTAGCAACATTATGCCCCATACATCATGGAACAGTATATCGACGCGAATACCTGCTACTTCATATGGCATCATTTAGTGTTGGTATGGATTAGGGATTTCCTCTATAGACCCTTGATTTGACTTAGATCCCTAATCAGAAATCCTTGTGTGTGAGGCTTAAAAGTCTAATTAAGTCTGCTTAAAAGGCAATCGGTCCAACTTTAACTATATTTACTCCATCATTTAATATGCCGTGTACATGAAAACGATCCATGAAACGATCCACGGTGGTGAATTCCATTGTACATGAAAATGATCATGTTCAATTTGTTGCTTTTCCGTAGATTAGGAAGAAAAATGGAACGTAATAAATCATAATACCGCACACCTGTTAAGGTGAAAGGTCTTAGCACGGTGAAATTACTCCTCTCAAAGTATAATGGACTAATCATGAACGATATAGCAAATTCAAAACATAATCAGTTTCTGATTGCAACGACACTTCTACATACTGAGGTTGCTAGTAGTTGATAATTTACTTTTCTGTTTAGAAAGAAAGTGCCTCAATTGTCATTAAAAGGATAAATTACCACTTATCATCTTCTTCCATTTTTGGAAAATCCCTGCCGTGCAAATGTTTCACGCTTTGGTTAATCGTATGGCAGCAGTTGTAAACATGTTGGAATTTTTGCTTATACTTTTCTAATGTTACTCAGAAGGCTCTCCAATCTGGAGTTTCAGATATTTTTTTCATCATGTCATATGACGTCAGATGAAATTTTTTTTCAATTATAGTATTATCATATGCCATAATTATTTCATTTACACCATATTTATTAAAAACGGGCATTAGCTTCTAAATTTTGCTTTGCATGAGCAATGCCATTTCCAAGGAATTATCTACAATAAAGTTCTTTATTGTTGAGATTTTGAATTAAATTTTTTTCCATTGAAAAACTCTTACCACGATGAATAATATTCTGCAAAATGAAGGTTTCTCTGACTAAAAGATATTTTTTTTATAAAATTTTATTTTTTCATTGAACTTTTGAATCACCCAGTTGTATCATTGCGATATTAGCATAAAGTAAGCACGCAGGGTTCTGTTTTATCATAAGTGAAATGTATTGCAAAGCCCAAGACAAATGAAGTGCTAAATCAACTAAGTTGCTCAAATTAAAGTGATGCTGATTATATAAATTATTTATCCGATAAAAGCAATCATTGTTAAAAGTTAGAAGTGTCCTTTTAATAAAACACTATTATTTTAAAGCATGATTGTATATAATCAATCGTACTAAACATACCCACACCGTAAAACCTAGGGCCAGTGTAACAAGATATTAGATAGGGGATATGATTTGCATGGTTGCGTCTGTCTGTGGACTGAAAAGCAAAAATAACATCTGACAAGATTTTTCTTTCCCCAACAATGATTAAGAGGTATAACTAAGGTCACAAATAAAAATACCAATAAATGCATTGTTATACCAATAAATGCACTATGTGTTGAAACATCAAACTTTTGAAATTAATTAAAATGAAATCATAACATTCATTTAGTAAATAAAAAATATTTATCAACTCTTTAACTTTGAATATAATTTTAATTAAATAATGTTTGTTTTATATTAACTCATTGCCAACATAATTAATTTAAATCCAGACAGTCAAGATTTTAAAACAACATATTTTAAAAATTTGTGAAATTTAAATAAAACAAATTCTATTGCTTCGAAATAAACTTGTTTAATAATTACTTCCAGTTTTATGAATAAATGCAATCATTTTAAATGATTATTTATTCTTTAGAAATTTCCTAATAAAATATTTAAGTGACATATCTTTTAATTAAAAGTTTGTTCATAAAGTGAAAACAACTATAATAATTTCGTTAAATTTTGCATATTTAATTCAGAACATTTATTAAATTACCTTTTAAAATGCTTTATCTCCTTAAATTACATTAGCATAAGGAATGCAAGATTCAAATATAAACAGACTTCGCAAAGGTAAAGTTAATGAAGTTTTATTCTTATTTTATTTTCATTGCTTTGTATTGGAATGTAATAATTATTTAAATTTAGAGATCTCTCTTTAATATATTCAGACACATCATCTTAATGTAAATAAATACATCATAGTTATATTTATTTATTCTGTTTCTATTATACGTAATAATGAAAATTGTTTGCGAATAAATATTGATGTACTTCCCAGACATTTACATAAGATTTAAAGGAAATAAATTCAATATATATGTTGTTGTTGCTTATCCCCTTGATTTAGAATCCTAAACCAAGTCCAGTAGATCATGCTGCATCAATAGATCGTAAACTGTCCTCCCCTCATTCAACAGTTGCCTCACAGAGGCACCAATACAATCGATGAGATGAGAGGGAGATGCGATGGTCGAACAATGACAAAGGGCTTATGTCTTCTCGTCTCCATTGAAGGTCAAACTCTTAATGTGGCCAGTCCTTAGTCTAGCTAAAACCGTCTGAGCAGGTCTAGGACAGGAGCACTGTATGGACATACCAGGATATTTAGCGGCGTACCATGCATGAATTGGTGGCGACCTCCAAGAGGTATTCACTCTGGCTAAAGTCATGGAATGAACCTCTGAAGCTAACAGATTGGAAGAAGCTTTGGGAAGTTCGAACCTTCCCTAAGCAGATCAAAATTTCATTTCCGTAGATGCCCACATGGGAGGGAATCCACTGCAAGCAAATCCGATCTGGTCCAAAACAGCTAGTTTGGAAACTATATCCTGCCCCAATTTGTCCAAGATGCTTGGCCAATTTTTCAAATACTGTATTGAGCTCTAACTATCATAGCTCTCAATATATATAGAAGTAATTAAGAATATTATTGTTTGAAAAATACATATGAAGATATACTTTATTCTTTCTTACCTGTTGGAAATTCTTATCTCATGTTTCAAATGTGTAATATGATTTTCAAAAAATATATAAAATTAAAAAAATATAAATTTCAAAAAATATGTTTTTACAGAACTTTCAAAATTTTATTAAAAATAATGAGACAGTTCATTTGTTGGAATTAGAAGTAATGAATAATAATAAAAAAAAAGTTACAAAATTTAATAAATCTAAATTGAAAACTGTCTATTTTATTTGAACTTAAGAAATATAGTTGAAAATTTTGCAATTTCAATAACTGTGTTTTATGTCTCAAATTGAATAATATTTTAAAATAGGATATTAAATTTAAAAAAAAAAAATACTTTAGATGAAAATTTTGATTTAATGAAAAAAATAATATTTTTTACAATGTTATTTGAAACATTAATTTAAAAATATATAATTTAGACTGTTAATTATATTAAATACATTATTATTTATAAAGGATAATTTTATTTGAATTTAAAAATTAATTGAATTTAAAAATAACAATTACAATAAAAAAAATTTATTTTTGTACAAGGAATGATTTCATGTCTTATATATTCTTTTATATAATTATTAATTATTTATTATTCTTTACATAAGGTATGATTTTATATCTTTGATATACATTTATGTCTTAATTTTTTTCCCGTTTTATTGAAATTTCTAATTTTTAAATTAAATTAATTTAAATACTTTTTATTATATTATTTAATCTTTAAAATTGTATGCATATCTGAATATATATTTTAAAATCGTAAAATTACTGTTATTTAGTAATTACATTTTAATTCATAAGGAAAATTAATGAACGATATAAATAATAATTCTAGAAAATATAAAAAGATAACATAATATATAGCAGTTACAAGGATATTCTGTGTCCTTCTTTTTTCTTCTTTAAGAACATTTTTCATTTTTAAAAATATTTTGCAACTCATAAGCTAGAAAGTAAAAACGTGATTATGCTCGGATATGGATATTTTGGTAAAACTAATTTTTCGCTTAAAAATTTCAAGTGAAAAAATAACATAATTTATAATTTCATAATTTTTTCAGTTAAAAATTTGTCTCTAAAAATTTTGTGAGTGATTTGTTATTATACATTGTCTTTACAATTACATTTATAACGTTTGCGGATCAAATGATTTAACATTTGTGGGCACATGGTATGTTTGGTATTGATAATTTTCTAAAAAATCAAATTTTATGTATCTTTTCCTAAAAATTTAAATTTTAATGTATCTCTTCCTAAAAGTTCAAGTTTGGATGAATTTGTTTCGTAAAAATTCAATTTATAACGAATTTTTTTCTAAGAAAATTTAATGATCTTTTAAATTTTAATATGTGCTTTTCATATTAACTTAAATTTAATTAATTTAATTTTTAGTTTTTTCAAAAAATTCTATTTTATAATAATAGAAAATTATTATTGCTATTATAAATAACTATTAAAAATATTAGAAAAGATCATATGCACCATATTATTTAATATGTTTCTGGAAAATATTTTAAATAATAACTGCATTGGATACCAATCCTTTCATAAAATGCTTTATGAAAATGAAAATTCACCATACAAAATGAGATTAATATAAACTTAAGCTATACATTTCCAATATGAAATATGACGTGCGAGCTTCCTATTAGGTCCATAAACATTGATTAGAAGTCACGTACGTTATAAAATACATTTGGTGGGCCCTAAATGTTTTGTGAGTGAGTTACAGTTGCACAATTACTCACCAATTATCATTATGTTTGGTGTTGATATTTTTCTAAAAATTCAAATTTTATGAATTTTTTCCTAAAAATTAAAATTTTAATGTATCTTTTAATAAAATTTCAAATTTTAATGCATCTTTTCCTAAAAATTCAAATTTTAATGTATCTCTTCCTAAAAATTCAAATTTTAATGTATCTCTTCCTAAAAATTCAAATTTTAATGATATTTTTCCGAAACATGCAAATTTTAACGATTTAAAAAAATATTTTTCAAAATTTAACTCGTGATTTTCGAATTAACTGAATTTTAATTTAATTTTTAATTATTCCTAAAAATTTATATTTTATTAAAAATAATAGAAAAACTCGTATACACCATACTATTTAAGAGATTTCTGGAAAACATTTAAATAACAATTGTATTAGAAACAAATCCTTTCATAAAATGCTTCATGAAAATGAAAATTTACAATACAAAATGAGATTAATATAAACATAAGCTATACATTTCCAATATGAAATATGACGTGCTATCTTCCTGCCAGGTCCATAAACATTTATCAGAAGTCACGTACGTTATAAAAGATACATTTGGGTGCCCCTAAATGTTTTGTGAGTGAGTTACAGTTGCACAATTCCTCACCAATTACCATTACTTCGGAAAACATTTGCGAAAGGCACGTGATCACGCATTTCCAAGGCAACACTGGCATTACTCCCGTTAACGATTCATTACCGTGCAACTACATGTGCTCGCATTCTGTTTACTCGCAAAATGTAAGGGGATTATTTATTTATGTCTTGTATTCTCTGCTTTCGATGCTAATCACTTTTACTACTGCGCCCAAAAAGTAAGACCAAATTGTTTTTTCAAGAACTCTTTATTTATTCTTCTAAATTTAATTCATCGCCTTCAAAGTAATCCCATCCGGCCATTATGCACTTATGCCAACTTTTTTCCCAATCCTCAATGCATGCTGAAAAGTCATCGGCACGGATGGCCTTCAAAGCGCGGCGATTCAAGTTGAATCTCTTCAATCGACTCAAACCGGTGTCCTCGGAGTGGCCTTTTGAGTTTAGGGAATAGCCAGAAGTCACACGGTGTGAATAAGGTGGTTGTGGAACGATATGGGTTTCAGTTTTGGCGAAAAAGTCAAAATGGAATTGATCGATCCGTTTGAAATTCCAACAACGTCTCTAATTATAAGTCGACGATTTGTAAGCGCCAAATCTTTAATTTTTTGGACGTCAGCTTGGTGGTCGACCAGAGGGATCTTCGTCTTGAACGCGTTCTCTGCTTTCTTTGAACTCTTTATACCACTTCTAAACATTTCTTTCCGATATAGGAATGCTCACTGAATGCTTTCTGCAATATTCTATACGTTTCCGCAAACGAAATGTAATGCAAGTTCTTTGCTCACTTAATTCAGACATTTCAAAAACCGCTGGAATCAGTTTTAGCTTCTCACAAAGCCAAGCGTAACTCAAACACTAATGAATATTTTGACGTCAAATTTCACAGAGATGTCAAGGACAGTGACAATAACCTAAAAAAGAAACAAAATTGAAATTCCATAAACCCCGGGAATTTTAAATTAAAAACTGGTCTTACTTTTTGGACACAGTAGTACTTTGAAGAAATGACTGCTGTGCTGTCTTTAAAAGAACACTTTGGATGGCGGCATACACTGAAGTGACAAAAGTCATGGCATACCTCTTAATATCGTGTCGGCCCTCCTTTCGCCCGGCGAAGTGCAGCAACTCGACGTGGCATGGACTCAACAAGTCGTTGGAAGTCTTCTGCAGGAATATTGAGCCATGCTGTCTCGATAGACGTCCATAATTGCGAAAGCGTTGATGGTGCAGGATTTTGGGCACGAACAGACCTATCGATAATGTCCCATAAATGCTCGATGGGATTCATGTCGGGCTATCTAGGTGGCCAGATCATTCGTTGGAATTGTCCAGAATGTTCTTCAAACCAATCGCGAACAGTTGTGGCCCGGTGACATGGCGCATTGTCATCCATAAAAATCCCATCGTTTTTTGGGTACATGAAGTCCATGAATGGCTGCAAGTGATCTCCAAGTAGCTGAACATAAGCATTTCCAGTCAATGTTCGGTCCAGTCGCACCAGAAGACCAAGTCCATGCCATGAAAAAACAGCCCACACCATTACGGAGCCACCACCAGCTTGAACAGTGCCTTGCTGACAGTTTGGGTCCATGGCTTCGTGGGGTCTGCGCCACACTCGAACGCTACCATCAGCTCTTACCAACTGAAATCGTGACTCATCGGACCAGGCCACTGTTTTCCGTTCATCTAGGGACCAACCGATATGCTCATGTGCCCACGAGAGTCGCTGCAGGCGATGTCGTTCTGTCAGTAAAGGCACTCGAGTCGGTCTTCTGCTGGAATAGCCCAAGAAAGCCAAATTTCTCCGCACAGTTCTAACAGACAAGTCCCTTGTACGTCCCACATTGATTTCTGCGGTTATTTGACGCAGTGTTGCTTGTCTGTTAGAATTTACGACTTTTTGCAGACGTCGCCGGTCTCGGTCGTTAAGTGCAGGCGGTCGACCACTGCGCTGTCCATGGTGGGATTTTATGCCTGAAATTTCATACTCTCGGCACACTCTTGACACAGTGGATCTGGGAATGTTGAATTCCCTAACGATTTCCGAAATGGCATGACCAATGCGTCTAGCTCCAACTAACATTCCGCGTTTAAAGTCTGTTAATTCCCGACGTGCGGTCATCATCACGTCAAAACCTCTTCACATGAATAACTTGAACAGAAATGAAAGCTATGCGAAAGCACTGAGCATTTATACCTGTTCTACGCGATGCTACTGCCATCTGAAAATTTGCATATTGCTATCCCATGACTTTTGTCACTTCAGTGTATAAAATCTGTTCATAATTACTGGAAATACGAATGATACATGTTGATGTATTTTAGGTTTCGAATATTTATATTAATGTATTGCATTTTGGTATACAAAAGCAGAGAATATGTTGGCAATCTGTGAAAGAAAAGTGCTACGAACAATTTTTGGTGGTATCAATGGCAATGGAAATCGGCGAAGAGGATGCAATTTTGAGCTATACATACTTTTTAGATATATTGACATTCTAAAATTTATTAAACTGAATAGAATGAGATGGGCTGGTCATCTCATGAGAATGGAAAGTGATACAGCTATATTGAAAGTTTTCAATGCAATCTCTTTTGGACAACGACCAAGGGTAAGACCGAAAAAGAGATGGGTCGACTGTTTAGACTCGGATTTTAATATTATTAAGATTGTAAAATGGAAACATCTCTAAATCTGCTAGAAAGCCTTGGCTCGTTAAGTGGCTATTGCGCCAACGAAGAAGAAGATACTTTTTTATACTTGTTATCAATTACGTGATGTTAAAAAAAATATGTCAAAAAGTATTTTTTGACGGAAAAACTTTATAATAAAATATATACTATATTAGCGCAATAAACATTATAAAATAAACAGTTTGAAATCCTACATAAACGTCTTCTGCTTTGTTTATCCAATTAATACATAATAAACCAAAAAACCTTTGAACTGATCTACAATCAAAGCAGTTTGGTGACCTATGTTTTGTGTAAGACAAATGCAGTAGTTAAATATTTTTGGTAAGAAGGATTAAGCCAGTGTTTCCTAAACATTGAGGTACTATTTTTCGTTTACATATAAAAATTAAGGCAGCGATAAATAAATAGAAAATTAATAATGAATAAAACGGGAGAACTTTTAGACGAACAGAACCTTTATTGGTATGAACTCAAAAATTAAGAACAACTAGTCTATTATTGATTGGTAAATTTTGACTTTTAATATCAGAAATTAAAGTTTCTGTCACATTGAATTTATTGAACTCATTTCTTTCACATTGAATTTATTGACCTTATTTCTTTCACAATGAATTTATTGCACTCATTTTTTTCATAATGAATTTATTGCATTTATGGAGTTTCACATTATATTTATGCATCTATCGATTTTTGTTTCCTATGCTTACTATTAAATTGCGAATGAGAATTTAATAATTTAAAAAAAACTTTCAGACAAAAAAATATTCAAATTAAGAAACTAATAAACTTATCAATGATCATAAACATTTACATACTTGATTAATATCACACTAAATAACCAGTATTTGTAATTAGTTATCGTTAATTTATACTATTGAGTTAATGTTGTAATAACAATATTGTTTTGAATATTTAAGGTTTTATATGAAAAAAAAAACATGCTGCTATCCACACATTATTAAATTCAAGTAAACAGAATAAAGCTTAAACTTACTATGGTAAATCAAATATAAAATTGTCAAAAAAGAGATGACAAAACTTTATTTAATTGAGTAGGGAACGCATGTAAAAAAAATTGCAGTGAATTGAAATAAATAAATTGAACATAGACATTTATTGTAGCACAAGAGTTGATACATGTGCTAATAGTATTAGATTTAGGAATGTATTAACAGCTTTTAATTAATATTAAATTTTCAAATTTTATTTTAAATAAATAAATTTTATCGTTCTATAACAAAAGCAAAATATTTTACTTAATAAATGTTAATTAGTTTTAAAAATTTTAATTACCATGTCAAGAAATTAATTTTAAATTCATAATTTTTTGTTAATATACTAATTAATGTAAATAGTAAACCATTAGGGATAATGAGACATGTTGAATGAAATTTGTTACATTGAGAACAGCATATATCTGCTGTGCAGTAAAAATAATTGCTTTCGAGAGAAAAAAAATGAAAATTTAACTTTAAAAGTTTTTTCAGGAAGTATATTTATTAATGTTTTTAAAAACATATTATGATTGTATTGATATTCATTTCTTTAAAGCGAAATCTTTTAAATATTTACTTTAAAGCTATTAATATAATCTTTAGATATTGTATCATAAATAACAAGATATCTCTTTTGAAACCAATATAGATAGTTTTGTAATTATTCATTTAATTTAGTTGAAAGCATTTCAGTATCTTTTGATAATCTCTGTGTCATTTACTTATAGAAGTCGTATTTTACTATGTTATTTAAATATTTCTATTAGTGGTGAGGATGAAAAGGAGAGAGGCACAACGTTCTTGAACGACATTTATTACTCAACTAAGAAACGATACATGGAGAGAAACAGTTAACAAACAAAAGAGCGCCCTCTTACGGAGAACGAAATATTACATAAGGAATGTAAATACGGTTACGATCTGAACAATTAGGCCTTTAACAGATTAATATTAATTGCATAGAATCAAAACATACAGTGTGTCGGAAAATTATAATATCTAATGCAAGTTTATTCGAATAAAAATAGTCTACTTGGGTACTACAAAATCACTGCAAAAAAATAAATTTCGGAGTGATATCCTTAATTGCCTTTAATGTGTGTATGCTATGTTTTGGTATAGTACGCCCTGCATTAGTAAGCTTCTGAAGATCTATGGAATTTTACGAACTTATTCCATATTTAAGACTGAATTTCTCATTTGTGGTTGCACAAAAGGTTATGGCCACTTATACTATTTTGTAGGGACTGAAGCAATTCCTTACTAAGACTCTCATGCCAGTACGTGGCATGAAATGGAGTATGGCTTGGATGTATTGCAAACAATTAAGTCAACTCATATCGAAATTTATAAACTTTAGCAGTTACAGTTCAAACTAATAAAGATAATTTATTTTTATTTTATACCATTTTTTAAATAATTTTTAAACCAAAAAATTATTGCGCAATGCTGTATTTATTTTAACAAAATTTATCTTGAATTGAACTGTTTCAAAATTTCAATTTTCTTAAGTCGCATCTGAAGGAAAATATTGACTCTGGCTCCATTTGGAAGAAAAAAATATGACGTGAGCCACATTTGAAGAAAAAAATTGACACAGGCTACATTTGAAGGGGAAAAAATGATGTAAGCTACAATTGAAGAAAAAAATTGACACAGTTTATATTCGGAGGGAACAAATGACGCCAGCTAAATTTGGAGAAAAAAATGATGATTTGTTAATAAAGTAAAGTGAGATGTGTTTATACACACACACACACACACACACACACTATATATATATATATATATATGTATATGTTGTTGTTGTTGTTGTTTCTTATCCCACTTGGCTGGCCAAGCCCACGAGCCCATATGGACTCATGATTGAAGGGGAAGGAAGCAGCTTCTGTTGTGATGGAGCACCCGTAGGTAGAAGCCTGACTTTTTCTCCGTGACGCTCTTACAGTCATAGAAGACCGGGACCTACGGCTTAAAGTGGATTCCGAACCACTACAAACATCCATGGCACCGCCGGGATTCGAACCCGAAACCTGTGGCACCGAGCGCCAGAGCGCTAGACACTCGGCCATTCAGGTCCCAAATTTGCCAACGGCCCGCAGTGTTCCCAGGTGGTCACCCACCCAAGTACTGACCGCGCCCAATGATGCTTAACTTCGGTGATCTAACGAGAACCGCTTTATTCAGCATGGTACGGCCGTTGGCTATATGTATATGTATTATATATATAGTAATAAGTTTAAATATACTAATTTCCCATATATTATAATACATGAATCTTTGTCTGTATTTTGGATATTCTTTATCGTGATTTGTGTTTGTCTTGTATATATATTTCTTTTGAGCATTTTTATTGTACATCAGTATATAAAATAAATTACACAAAAAAAATCTGTATATTTATAAAAGCGGTTTCACTTTCAGTTCTAAATTTTATTATTTATTCTTTGTTTTATCAAATACCTACCTTTCAAAATGAAAACTGTTATTTTTCACCCGACTACAAATTACGAAAATTGCACTACACCTTTAATGCGTTGCTTAAGCTGAGAATAATTACTTTGACAAATGATCTTGTAGCTGGATATAAATGGAGATAATACTTATAATGTTTTACCCTTATTAAAAATTCGTTTCTTTACGCTAAAGAAGCAGGTTTGATACCTTATAATAACAACATTAGCTTAAGAAAAGATTTTCACCTTATCAATCATTTAGACCAAAACGGGGCTATTACGACTGAGTGGGGTGTTTTCTAAAATACAAGAATGATAAATCTTTCCTTAAGTATAATGTGGCTGTAAAACATGTTTTTCTCTTTTTTTTACAGTAGAATTTTGAAAAATAGGGTAATTTAGAAAATGCTTTATAATTTTTGTAAGGTTTCAGTGCCAGAATGTTTTTTTTAACTTAACATTTCACATTATTAATATTTTTGAATATGCCTTTTTTACAAATTCTAATTCAAAATTTAGAATCAAGAAATATTATTTTATTGATTTTAGACATTTTTAGAGATGTTTTCATGTTTTTCTTTTAAAATTAAAAGTCATTTTATTTGTAACTTGTATCAATAAATCTCAAATATCCTAATTATCTGAAATATCCTTTTATTCCATGCTAATTTCACTTTTAATATATGCTTTGATTTAATATATGATTGATATTTCATTGATTCAGTTTTTAAATAGTATGTTTAGCATCGTATATATGACAATTTATCTTGATATAATTTTTTTTTATTGAGAGTTTAATAAAACAAGCCTTTGCATTCGTAATTTTGATTTATTTTTATTTTTGAATTAAAATGTGTTTCTTTTTGTTCATAGAAGAGCAAATTATATAAAAAGCTAATCTATGGTAGGTATGTAAGCTAAATGTAAGGTATTGTGAGCTATTGTATGCAAACTTGGCTTGCAAATTAGACACGCCATCAAAAACATCCTAATTTAGCCAAAGACAGTTGAAATTTTTTAATCATACGAAATAATAATCACGTTATTATTTAATAAAAAACATTATAAGTCTATTTATAAAACTAGTTACTATCGGCTAAAATTATTACTGTTTACTTATAAAATATTATAAAATTTATGAATAAGATTTATATAGGTGTATTTTATCACCTAAGATGTTTGCAATTGTGAATCAAGTTTATTTATAATCTTTAGAAACTTTGCATATCTGTTACGTAGATAATTTGGTAATTTAATTTCATTTTCATAAAATTTTTTTATTCATGCAAATAGTTCTGAAAATAGTAAAGAAAAACAGTAAGAATTTTTGAACCTATCAAACTGCTTAGAATTTTACACAACTTCAAACCTATAATCGTGTAATTCACATTTGTTAGAATTTTATATCTACCTACTTCATTTTGCAACATGAATATAAATGTGTAAAAGCATGATTAAATTTGCTTTATCTTTGATGCATAATTTCTTACGGGCCATGCTTAATAAAACATTAAAGAAAGTTATTTGCTTTAGAAAATTAAATATATAATATGTTAGTTTTTAACCCCTTACCTGCCGAGGAAAACTTACGAGATGCGCTCCCCAGTGCCACCGTTTTTCATACAGGCGCGCGTAGTTATGCGACGAATTGGAGGAAAAAAAGAGGTGCGTTTTGCAACATAAAACCTTTTTACTTTCACAAAAAAAAAAAATGTAAAAAAAAAAAAAAATTCTAAATTTAAAGTATAGAATAACAGTGTAATAAAACAGATGTTAGAACGTATCTGCTGTGTGATATTTTCTAAAGCAAGAAGTCTTTATTGTTTCATATGTAAAATATGATAGGAGAAATAACTATTTATTTAAAATGTCTAAATTTGTTTTTTATAAACCAAATCACATAAACCAAAATCACATTCATTGCATTGATAGCTGGTTTCACGACGAAACGGAAGCAAAAGAAGAATAAAAAAAGCACGACCTACTCAAACAGAAACAGAAGTAAAAACTGCACAGCTATGACTCACCGTTTCAGAAACATCCCCTTTACCAATACCCTATCCCTTTTCTCTGAAATAATAAATTCCTTTTCAAACATTGTCAAGGTCATTTTGTGGCATTCCAAGACCGTGGGAGCAGTTTTCTTTATAGCAGCGCAATGCAAAGGATCGTACTTCGGAAAGGTATATACGCCGGCGGCAGTGAACGCATCGGTTGAGTGAGGCGTATATATACGCCGGCGGCAGTTAAGGGGTTAATGATTATAAATGTACATCGCAATGAATATAAATGCACACTAACATGATAAAATGTGCTTTATTTTTGGTGCATAATTGCGTATGTCCTGTACTTGATAACATCTTAAATACAGTTGTTTGCTTTAGAAAATTTAATATATGTTAGTTTTTCTTGTCTTATCTTTTGTGAAACAAATCACTGTAACTCTCACAAACATACAAAACATTTGATTACTCTTGCATATGGCATTACATATTAAAAATGTCCTTCTTTTAATTTTACTTCCACTTCCTTATATTATTTCATGCTATATTAAAACGTGTTTTGCTAGCTTTCATATAGATAATTTACATTTCATTAAAAAAAAAAAAAAAACTTATTTAAATAATAATATATAAGTCAGTTTTCTCTTTTATATTTGTTTAATAAACTAATATTTAATATTTACACAAGATGCACGTATTATATTAACATATTATGCTTATTTACTTATATATTTATTTATATAATACATTTTTTATATCCCATTTTACAAACATTAAAGTCTTTGTTATTAAAACTCAACTTTGTATAATTAAAATACAGCCTCTGTTTTTCATGAATTTATTTCATATAACAATAATTTAAGATTATTGAATTTGGTAATTTCATTTACTAAAATTCAAGTAATTTCATTTTATAATAAATGAAGTATTATTAATATGAGTAGTTTATTAAAATTAAAAAAAAAAGTATTTAAAAAATAATTTTTAAATTAAAATTTTTTTTGAATTTTTTAAAAATAATTAAAAAAATTTTTTAAATAACTTACTTTATTTTTTAAAAATAATTTTTTATATTTTTTTTAGATAATTTTTTTTTTTTTTTTTTAAATTTATTGAAAAATTTTATCATAGTTTTATATCTGTATCTTTAAAATAATTTATTTTATTTTTAAATAAATTTAAAAAATTTATTTAAAAATTTTAACATAGTTTTATATCTAATATTTTTTTCTTAATTTTATTTAAAAAAGAAGCAAAGTGAAGACATCTGATAAAACTATAGAATAAAAAAATTTTTTTAATCTAAAAAAATCCATTTTATTTGAAAAGATATTACCTAATTGACTGAAGTGTATTTAATAAAACTGTCGTGCTCTATGTTAAAATAAAAACGTATCGAACGATTGCACTTTTTTCATTGTTGAACAAAAAAATGACAGAACTTATTTAATCTCTTGCTCGTGACACATACATTTTATACATTTTTTTTGACACTTTATAAAAGAAAAAAATAGAAAAGAGGACAAACTTTACCTTAGATTAGTTTGGAAAAACAATTTCTTTTTTCCAGTCCCAACGGCTGAAATTAAAACAACTTCCAAATAGCCATTTTTTTCTTCTGCCTTTCCCAACGAACATAATGGAGTCTGACGACAAGGACTGCAGTCCCTTAGGCCGCAAATTCCATTGTGAATTAAAAAAAAAGGAAGAAAATAATAATAAAAGAACGTTGAGTGCCATTGGGAATATGGTATTCTAGAGACAGCCACAAAAGAAGAGGGATTATATTTCGAATGGTGCCTTGCTGGAAAATAAAAAAATAAAATGTCTGATGAATTTCTTTCTTTGGGAAGCATTTTGCGAATAACTTTTAAATCGCCAGAAGCATATTGGAAATGAACCAATGGGTGTTCTCCCTTCGCCGAAGATTAAATATTTGGAGTAAGTGACTTTTCAACGCGCTGTGATATATATATATATATATATATATATATATATATATATATATATTTATTCCTGGAGTAACCTTTCGCTGCAAAATATTGATATATGAAGAACTCTGAGTTTGCCAAAAGGCCAATTTCGACACCGTGATTTACGTGGAAAGTTATAAACTCAAATTTAATGTAAATTGTTGCAAATAATTCTGAAAAAAAAATTATTCACATATCGTATTTTTTAATTTGTCAATACTTTTGAATTGCTTATATTTTTTTCGTTCTTTCAAAATTTTTGCTAAATGCCAATTTTTTATTATAATTTGGATTTAAAGTAGATGACAACTTGTAGATTCTGTAGATGACAATTACTTTTCTTATTAACTCAAATAAATATTCAAATAATATTCTAAATAACTCAAGTAAAATGCTGTTTTTAGTATTTTCTATGATTATCTACCTGATAGGTAACGTATGCTTATATGTTATCTCTTATATTTTACTGTTACATAATTATAAAAGACAATTACAAATTTCTAATAGAGGATATACTTAGGTTATTCGAAATTTCATGACAATGTAAGGACAATACTTTCCATATGTTGTAGGAGTCCCAAAGGTGTTGGAGCTTCAAACCTTTTCTTAGAGATTCTTCATTTCACACACTGGCGTAAAGAATTTAGTAGAAACAGTAGGATGTTCGATTACAATATGGCTTAAATGGACAAGAGTATGCAAGGATTTTATTGCTGGCGATCTTGGTCAATGTTGACCTAGAGTTAGCCAATATGTTTCTGGTACAAAGGGATGTTGCCTCTTATATTTTACTATTACAGAATTATAATGGACAATTACATATTTCTAATAAGGGGAGGATACACTTAGGCCATTCGGAATGTTAAGACAATGTGCTTTCCATATGCTCAAGAATGTTGGAGTTCCAAGCCTTCTCTTAGAGGTTCTTCATTTCCCACACTGGTGTAAAGAACTTAAAAACAGTAGGATGTTTAATTACACAAACTTGGCCAATATTGGCCTGGAGTAGTCAATATACTTTCGGTATAAAGGGCTGCGATATGTTATGAACAAGCCACACTTAACTTCTACGAAGAACGTATACGACAATTCATACCCCCAATTCTCTTAGATATCATCTTCAGATAACAATGTATCGGACCTGGTGGTCTAGTGGGTTATCCAACACGACCAACTGGATTGTATTATCTTTGGTTATTTTCTAAGAGCATATCAAAATGTTTATGACACGATGTTGACAGCTCTGAAGAATTTTTGCGTGTATCGCAGCTGCCTCTGAAGAAATCCAATAAATTCGTACCATAATGTTCCTACCTTCAATGCTTCGGGTTTCATCACAACGTATGGGTAAGAATTCAAATCCTTCCGTTAATATAATATGCAGTTCATCTTTCTTACTGTTGACTACGTTGTCTTTGTTGATGTACATTGAATAATAAACAGCACATTCACTTACTAGATGTATTTCCATTTCTGATGTTTTCAAGTCAGAAAAACATTTACAACCCATCTTGCTGCGTGATTATAATTCGTCTAGACGTTTCTTACCCCTACTAGTAAATTATGAACTATTGATGGGGTATCCTGTGTATTAAAAGTTGTTTTATTAGCTTAGCGTCAAGGGAGAACCTATGGGATTTTGGTTTATTTGAAATGATTGAAGCAAAAATAAATGAATGAATGCAGCAAGAATAAATGAATGAATGAAGCAAGGTCATGAATTTCTTCTGTCTTACGGGTCATATTTATGCCACTGTTCCAGCCATTCACTCTGAACTGTGTTTTTCTTCAAGAGGGATTCAATCCAAGTTAACCGAATTAAATATTAATGATAATATATGATGTTTTGTATTTTTTTTTATCAACAATTGATCCAGAATAATCCCTGAGGGTTAATATGATCACTTTGCCAATCATTGGATTAAAGTATAGCAAAATTTTATAGTGAATTATTATAAAAAAACATTAAAGTCTTCTGATAAAAATATATTTTGAGAAATCTTATTTATTAGATTTTTACGATTATTCAACTCAATGCTAGGATGTCAATTTCTGAATAATGCACAAGGATTTGATTTTCGATTCTTAAGTGGCACATGTACATTGCAGGTATTATATATGGGTAAGACATTATTTTGAGAAAAATAATGTCTTAATCGGATAGAGAGTTTTAAATTGGTTTCGACTTTATTAAGATTTAACCTTGTTTTCTTACATATGATATAAAATTGGCTATCGAAACAGTGAAATTTCACCTGAAGGTTAGCTTATAAGTACTATGTACTACTAGGAAGCATTGAAGTAGTGTTCCCTTAATAAAGAAATCATGATAAACTATAATAATTAAACAAATGTAGATAGAGCAAAGGCCACAACATTAGAGAAATAATAACTTGCACAAGAAATAAAAGTTTGATTCAAATTATTTTTTTTGTATGTTAAAAATTTAAAGTTAATCAAACAAGTATACCTTATATAATTTATACATTTTAAAAATATATTTTAAATTATCTGTTAAAAAGAAATGATAGACTGTTTAATCTCTAAAAACAATCCTATTTTTAAATCAATCAAAAAATTAAAATTAAAAAATTATTTTCGCATTAACCTTTTTAAATTTGCTGTCGCATCTTTCATAACATTTTCCATTCATGTGATTCTTAATAATAATAACAACAACAATAATAATAATAATAAAATAAGTTGGTAAGCAGAAATTTTGATTTTAGAATCATTAGGGCTCAGTTTGAAACCTAATAAGTGAAATCAAACCGAAAGCTCCCGAGTCTAAACAATTTCGATACATTTGTTGAGATTGAAGAAAAATAAAATAAGAAAGTGTTAACCCTGAGATGTCACGTCTAGTTGTGTTTGCATTGCGGATTCATATCAAGCTCATTGTGAAACACTCTAGGTAACGCTGAATCTATTATAGATCAACTGAGGAATGACAAGATCAAGTATCCAACATTTGAAAACAATAATATATTAAATATTTAAAATTAATTTTCTATTAAAATAAAGCATTAAAGGTGTTAGAAGAAAATTCAAATTTATTTCTAATTAATATGTATAATTTTAAACATAATTTTTGTTTTTATGCAACTGTCTTAATATATTATTAATGTTATTGGTAGCATTAAAAATATGTTGGACTGTCTGTACTACGTACTACTAGGAAGCATTGAAGTAGTAATGGAACAATAACAACAATAATATTAATAATATAACATGGCAGTTGCAGTTCTCCAACTTATTTTTAATTCTAATAATAATATCAACAATAATCATATATTATTATTATGATTTTTATTAATATTATTATTAGCATTAAAAATATGTTAGAGAACTGCAACTGTCTTGTTATATTCTTAACATTATTGTTAGCAATAAAAATATGCAATTATTAAATAACATATCAACGGATATAAAATCCCAATTGCCTGCAAACACATTAGTTATTTAATCTATAACTTTTTTCAATTATCTACTGAATAGTAGATAATTAAAACTACGTACATGCAGTTTAGTTTTGAATTATGCTTCAGATTGGAGGTTATAAATCAAATTATGCACAATACACTGCTAACAACAGACAACAGTGGATATTTCAATCACTTCCGAGGCATTCTGGGAAATTCTAAATTAGTCCGCAATTAATTAAGGTATCAAGTGGAAGAAGAATCTTACTTTTGCTCGATAATTAATGTTCATTAAAACTTTAATTACCATCAACGCCGAGTCAGAATAGAAAGTTCATTTCTCACTTTGGTTGCTTTTAATGAAGTGCGGGAGCTGATGCATTGTTACGGTAAATTCTCCACACAAATTATTCTATTAAAGCAGTATTTTTTTGCAACTTGCTTCTTGCAATAAATTAATGTCCTTTCTATTTTGTATAGCTATTTGTTATATTTACATATAATATGATAATCTGTCATTGAGTCAATTAATTGGATAAAATTTTTAGGATGATTTTTGTTTCATAAGATTTGAAATTTTAATGTATAGCTCAATGCTTTATTAAATTATATGATAATTCTTCACAGTTAAACATTAGATATTTAATTTTGAAAATTGACATTGGGCCAATTGCTGAAAAAATAAAATAAGACATATATATATACAGTTTTCATTTAAATACAGTTTTTATTTATATCAACATTTTATTTAATAGATCTTTTTAGATCTATAAAATAGAATTTTATTAGATCTTCTCATTTATTTTATAAATCTTTGCAAGTATATAAAATAGAATTTTAATAGATTTTTGCATTTGTTTTATACATCCTTGCAGATATATAAAATAGAATTTTAGTAGATCTTTGCAGATCTATAAAATAGAATTTTAATAGATACGTAGAATTTTAATACACGTATTCTGTTTTATACCTTTCTTGTTTCTATCTTTCCTTTTGTTTTATATTTTAACTGCTATGTAAGTATAAAATTCAATGATTATTATTGCTATTTCGTAAAGAAATATATATTTAAAAAGAGAACTACATTGCATAGGGTTATTGTTTAAAAAAAAATATAAAAACAAACAGTAAACTATAATTTAATTCAAATTTGAAACACGTATTCTGTTTTCTTTTAACTGTAAACCACCAGAAAGGCTTTTGGGTGTAGACAAATCTCATCCGTTCCCACTCTTCAACGGTGAGATGTTTTTTTGTAATGAAAAGAAACATTTTTTCTCCCTAAGAAAAGATATCAACGTCTTTCTGAAAACACAAATGCGACATGTAGAAAGAAGAAAAACGCGCGCAAGTGTGGAAATAATCAAAAGAAAGGCACGTGCAAAGGCTAGAGAAAAAAAAAAAAAAATGAAAGGTAAGGAAAAGAAGAGAGGAAGGATGTCCTTTCGTTGGATTGGAGGATGAGGGTAAAAAAGAAGAAAGGAAAAAGTACCATTCTCCACTCTTCCCGTAGGGGTTGTTGTTGCTTTCTTTGGTAGTATCTTCTTTTCTTATTTGTATCTGCTGCTTCCTTTTGTATGTCTTACGCGGCAAAAAAAGACAAGGCTCAAATTTTTTTGCTTACCTTTCCGTTTTGAGTGACAGGTAACAAGCTTCATTGATGCCAATGCCAATCGGAGATGGCACAAGGAGATACTTCATAAATCTATTGCTGCTTCAAGCAGTTATATCTATTGTGTGATTGGTATAAATCTATTGGTTTTCCCAAACAGAAGCTTAGATTGTTTATTGCGGTATTTGGTGCTTTTTAATGCATTACGTTTGCAAAAGTATGCCTAATGCAAACTTAGTTCATAGGGTAAAACGTAACATATATATATATATAATATATTTAATATATATATATATATATATATATATATTAAATTATTTGCTAGCAGATAGAGCTTCAGTTCCATTTTGAAAATTTTTAATAGTTCAAATTTCATTGAAAGGCTAATCTATGGCTGGTTCAAGCAGTTATATCTATTGTGTGAATGGTCTATTGCTGGTTCAAACAGTTATATCTATTGTATCAATGGTCTATTGATGATTCAAACAGTTATATTTATTGTATCAATGGTCTATTGCTGGTTCAAACAGTTATATCTATTATCAATGAATATTGCTGGTTCAAATCTATCTTATTGTTTTTTCCATTGCTGGTTCAAACAGTTGTTTATTTTTGTAAAATGGTTATTGCTGGTTCAAACAGTTAATCTTATTGTAAGGCAATAATCTATTGCTGGTTCAAGCAGTTATATCTGTTGCATGAATGGTATTTAATATATACACTCAAGCTGGTTTTAACAAACAGTTATATTTATTGTATCATATTGCTGGTCAAACAGTTTATCGCCCGGCGAAGTGCAGCAACTCTATTGGCATGGACTCAAAAAAGAAGTCGTTGTTTATGCAGGAATATTGAGCCATGCTGCTTTAATCTTAAGAAATAATTGTAATCTATTGATGGTGCAAGCAGCTTTTGGGCACTGCAGAATGGTCTAGGTTCGATGATGTCCCATAAATACTCGATGGGATTCATGTCGGGAGATCTAGGTGGCCAATCATTCGTTGGAATTGTCCAGAATACCTTCAAACCAATCGCGAACAGTTGTGGCCCAATGACATGGCGCATTGTCATCCATAAAGATAGAACTCCCATTTTTTTTACATGAAGTTGAATGGCTGCAAGTGATTTTTATATCTGAAAGATAAGCATTTCAAACAGTCAATGTTCGGTCAAAAGCAACCTTAGAGGACCAAGTCCATGCCATGAAAAAACAGCCCAACCTTAAAGAAAGCTTTAATCTATTGCTGGCTCAAGCAGCTTTAACCTTAAAGAAATATTTAATCTATTGCTGGCTCAAGCAGCTTTAACCTTAAAAACTGAAATCGTTACTCATTGCTGGACCAGGCCACGGTTTTCCAACCTTCAAGAAATATTTAATCTATTGCTGGCTGCAAGCAGTCTTTAACTTAAGAAAGGCAATCTATTGTGGCTTCAAGCAGCTTTAACCTTAAAGAAAGAAATTTAATCTATTGCTGTTCTAACAGACAACCTTAAAGAAATATTTATTTCTGCGGTTATTTGACGCAGTGTTAACCTTTAAAGAAATATTTACGACTCTTTGCTGGCGTCAAGCCGGTCTTTTAACCTTAAAGAAAGGCGGTTGCTGGCTCAAGCAGCTTTCCATGGGGATGTTATGCCTGAAATTTCAACCTTAAAGAAATATTTAATCTATTGCTGGCTCAAGCAGCTTTAACCTTACAGTGGATTTAATGTTGAATTGGCTAACGTTTCCTTAAATGGCATGACCCATTGCGTCTAGCTCAACTAACATTCCGCGTTCAAAGTCTGTTTAATCCCGTCGTTGCTGGCTCAGCACGTTAACCTTTCAAGAAATATTTTAATCTAAATGCTGGCTCAAAGCACCTTAAGCATTTATACCTGTTCTAAAGAAATGCTACTGCCATCTGAAAATGGCTGCATATTGCTAACTTTTTTAAGAAATAGTGTAGGTTTTGCTGTAAAGAAGGTTAGATAGTTTCTTTTATTATTGTGGCATTTGATAATTTTTAATGCATTACGTTTGCAAAAGTGTACCTAATGTAAACTTAATTCGTATGATAAAGTCAAATATACTAAAATTTTTTTGATAGCAGATAGAACTTCAATTTCTTTTTTCAAAATTTTTTACAGATCAAATTTTTTATATCTGAAAGAGTTAATCTATTGCTGGTTCAATGGCTTTAATCTATTGCTGGTTCAAGCAGCTTTAACCTTAAAGAAAGATTTAATCTATTGCTGGTTCAAACAGCTTTAATCTATTTTTGGTTCAAAAAGCTTTAATTTAAGAAAACCTTTAATTTATTTCTTTTTCAAACAGCTTTAAACTTAAAAAAAGATTTAATCTATTGCTGGTTCAAGCAGCTTTAACCTTAAAGAAAGATTTAATCTATTGCTGGTTCAAACAACTTTAATCTTAAGAAAAGCTTTAATCTATTGCTGATTCAAGCAGCTTTAACCTTAAAGAAAGCTTTAATCTGCAGCTGGTTTCAAGCAGTTGTGTGAATGGTATAAATCTATTGGTTTTCCCAAACAGAAGCTTAGATTGTTTATTTCGGCGTTTGGTGCTTTTTAATGCATTACGTTTTCAAAAGTATACCTATTGTAAATTTAGTTCACAGACTAAAGTGAAATATATTTTTAAAAAACATATTTGCTTGAGATAGAACTTCAATTTCTTTTTGAAAATATTTCATAGTTCACATCTTTTTTATAATTGAAAGGGTTAATCTATAGCTGGTTCACTCGTTCAAGCAGCTTCAATTTTAAAGAAGTAGCTTTTATCTGAAAGAAAGCTTTAACTGTGGCTGATTCAAGTAATTATTTCTGTAGTGTGAATGTTATAAATCTGTAGGTTTTCCCCAAAAGAATCTTAGATAGTTTCTTTTAGCATTGCGGCATTTGGTTCTTTTTAATGGATTATAAAAAAGTATAAGTATACAAAAGGAAGTATATAAAAGTGCAAAAGTATACCTAATGTAAATTAATTCATAGAAGGTGAGGCCTGAAGGCCGAGTGGGTAGCGCTCTGGCTTTCGCTACCACAGGTTCCGGTGGTGCAATGGATGTTTGTAGTGGTTCGGAATCCACTTTATACCACCACCATATTTTCGGTCTAACATGATTGTGGAGCGTTGCGGGGGTATTGTTACTTCGCGTCTATAGCTTATCTTCAAGCTACACGCCCCTCCTGGTGGTAAATCCCTCCTCCCTAAGTGAGTAACGTCGGTGCAACGTTTGCCTTAAGGCATCATAGACAATTGTCTAAGTGTTTGCCAGCTACATTAGAACAAAAAATTCATAGAGCAAAGGAAAATATCCTTAAAAAATTATTTGCTGGTAGAGAGAACTTTATGTATTTATTATTTTTTTTTTTGATAAATTCTTCATAGTTCAAATTTTTTTATAATTGAAAGGATAATTAATAATCATTTCAAAACGAACTTGGTTTGTTTGATTTTGTATAACAAATTTTTTATCGCTGATGTAATTGAAAAATTCGTAGATTTTGATTATTTTAAAATATTTGTAGTTGATAACTTTAAAAAGTATATGTTTATTAAATTATTGTTTCCTGCATTTGATACTACATTTGTAAGTATTTCATAATCAATTTGGAAATTAAAACTTAGTATGAATAACTGCTTTATTTTTATTCAAATTCGGAAACATTGTAAAAGCTTAAAAGGAATTGAAAGCGTATAAAGAAACTACCAAAACTTTTTCAGTGGGAAAATAAATTAATATTGGGAATTTCAATTTATTATAAGATGAATACGACAGAATGGAATTGAAAATGAAAATCAAACATAAATGAAATAATATTTTACGTTAACTCTCTCGTGTAATAGTTTTATTATTTTAATTTAAAATTTAAAGATACATTATTGATAAAAAAAAAGTTTTCTAAAATAAAAAAACAAATTTTTTAATTTTATTTCAAATTTGTTTTTAACAATAAAAAATGATGAATAGTTAAAAAATGATTTATTTATATACTTTTCAAATAAAATTTTCATTTTAATGATATTGCAATGGGAATTATTGTTTAATAAGAATTAGACATAATATTTATTCATTTTCTTTTAATATTGTCTTAATTTAATTATTGTTCACTTTGATTGCGAATAATTTTTTTTACAAATTTGTTTCTAACAAGACTAAAAAAACTGGCAATTAGTAAAAATATATTTATTCAAAAACATTTTTTTAAAATACTTTTCAAGATAAAATTTATATATAAATGATATTTCAATCAGAATTATTGTTAAATAAGATTTAGACATCATATTTATTCGTTTTCTTTAATGCTGTCTTCATGTCATTATTGTACCCCAAGAATGCGAATAAAATGTTTTTTACAAATTTTGATAAAAGAAATGATGAGTAGCAAAAGAAAAGATTTATTTAAAAATGCTTTATTTAAATACAAATCAAAATAAATTTTTCATTTTAGTGATAGAATGACAGTATTAAGAAAACGAATAAATATTATGTATAAATCTTATCAAACAATAATTCCCACTGCAATATCATTTAAATGAATTTATTTTGAAAAGTATTTAAATAAAATATTTTTAAATAAATCTTTTTAACTATTCGTCATTTTTTTTTATTCTCGTTAGAAACAAATTCTTAAAAATTTTTTTTTTATTCATGTTCTTAGTGCACAATAATCAAATGAAGGCAGTATTAAATGAAATCATTTAATACTGCCAACGATGGGAACTGTTTTATAATATTTAGACACAATATTTATTCGTCTTCTTTATTACTGTCTTCATTTAATTATTGTGCACTAAGAATATGAATAAAAAAAAATTTTTTTAAGAATTTGTTTCTAACGAGAATAAAAAAAATGACGAATAGTTAAAAAAGATTTATTTAAAAATGCTATATTTAATTACTTTTCAAACTAAATTTTTCTTTTTAAAGTTCTTTAAAGTTCTTTTTTCTTTTTGAAAGTATTAAAGTTTCTTTTTAATACTTTATTTAAATACTTTTCAGCATAAATTTTTCATTTTAATGATACTGCATTGGGAATTATTGTTTAATAAGATTTATACATAATATTCCTTCTTTTTCTTTAATACTGTCTTCAATTCATTAGTGTACACTAAGAATGTGAATAAATTTTTTTTAAACTTTGTTTCTAACAAGAAAAAAAAAAAAAAAAACGATTTATTTAAAAATGCTTTATTTAAATACTTTTCAAAATAATTTTTTTTAATGATATTGCAATGGGATTTATTGCTTAATAAGATTTAGACATTATATTTGTTCGTTTTCTTTAATACTGTCTTCATTTCATTATTGTGCACTAAAAATGCGAATAATTTTTTTTACACATTTATTTTTAAAAAGAATAAAAATTGACGAATAGTAAAAAATTATCTATTAAAATTTTTTTTATTTAAAATCTTTTGAAAAAAAAATTTTTTTTAGTGATACTACTGGGTGTTATTTAGACATAATATTTATTCATTTTCTTTAATACTGTCTTCATTTCTAGGAATGCGAATAAAATTTTTATTTTACAAATTCGTTTCTAACAAGAATAAAAAATGACGTACAGGAAAAAAATATTTATTTAAAAATATTTTATTTAAATACTTTTCAAAATAAATGTTTCATTTTAATGATATTCAATGGGGATTGTTTAATAAGATTTAGACATAATATTCATTCGCTTTCTTTAATACTGTCTTCATTTCACTATTGTGTTCTAAGAATACGAATAAAAATGCTTCTTTCATTTACAAAGAATTTTTTAATTTAGAACTTAATGAGTTTTTATTTCGTATCTGCTTTTTCCCTTTTTAATATAAGTCATAAAATGAAACATTAAGGCATTTTTTTCGTACGATTTAGAAGTTTAAAACATCACTGGAATAAATTCTACTCTTTTATCATTTCAGAGAATGTGTCAGGGGGAGAAGACATTTCACAAAATCACCACGCGTTTTATAGTAGCAGCACATTTAAATAAATGTTACGTTTTATTCTAACAAAAAAAAAAAAAAAAAGAAGTTAATGTCATGCAAAATGGGAACGGGGCTACCGAAGCATTAACATTTTCAACACTGATAAAAGTGTATTCGCAAATTTTTTTTTAGAAAAGAAGTTGTGAGGTGTAAAGGCAAAATAATCTTTGCTCTGGCTTTAACACCAGGAAAAAGTAAGAAATGCATGACACATGTCGTTAGAAATTTGAATGTGGACTTGAAGCTTCCCTTACACGGTATACATTTCACTTTTTTCATACAACTATTAGAGAATAATATCCGATGTTATGTAGAATTTTTAGTTCAACAGTTTTTCGTGATATGTTTATTCATTATTATTATTTGTGTGCCTTAATATCTTGAAATGAAAGAAAGATAAACAAGCAATATAAAAAAAAACTATATTGTATAGTCGAAATTTTCTTCTTACATCTAGCGCCATCTATTGGTAGATACATGCAACTTAAATCTAAAAAAAAAAACTAAAATTAATTAAATAAATTTAATTTTTTAACTAATATTTGAAAAAACTGTATTAACATAAAGTATCATCCACTACTTGTTCAAAAAATGTAATTTTAACTTGAATGGAGGAATAAAAAGTATTTTATTATCGTTTGAAAATTTGAACAAGATATATATAGGAGAGTGTGAGCTAATAATAGGAATTGAAAAATGATTAGGCAAAATAATTTTGTATATAAATATTTATTTAAAATTCATAAACATTTTAAAAATAAAATTTTAAAATTTGTTGTATGCAGGTGCGGATGACCTCACATTGGCGCCAGATTGTAGTATTGTGCAGTTGTATTGTAACTAGGTGTGGTTGGGTTGAGACTTGAGACACAGGTTTATTTCTGACAAGAATAATAAAAATGCCGAACTGTAAAATAATGATTTATTTAAAAATGCGATACTTAAAAACTTTTCAAAATAAATGTTTCATTTTAATGATATTGCAATGGGAATTGTTTAATAAGATTTAGATATAGTATCTATTCGTTTTCTTTAACACTGTCTTTATTTCACTATTGTGCATTAGAACGCGAATAAAAGTACTTCTTTCATTTAGAAAGTAATGCGTTTTTATTTCGCATCTGCTTATTCCCTTTTTAATATTAATCATAAAATGAAACATTAGGACATTTTTTTTGTACGATTTAGCACTTTAAAACATCACTGGAATAAATTCTCCTCTTTTATCATTTCAGAGAATGTGACATTTCACAAAATCACCACACGTTTTATAGTAGCAGCATATTTAAATAAATGTAACTTTTTATTCTAACAAAAAAAAAGAAAATTAATGTCATGCAAAATGGGAACGAGACTACCGAAGCATTAACATTTTCAACACTGATAAAAATGTGTTCGCAATTTTTTTTTAGAAAAGAAGTTTTGAGGTGTAAAGGCAAAATAATCTTTGCTCTGGCTTTAACACCAGGAAAAAGTAAGAAACGCATGACGCATGTCGTTAGAAATTTGAATGTGGACTTGAAGCTTCCCGTATACGTATACATTTCACTTTTTAAACAACTATTACAGAATAATATCCAACGTCATGTAGAATTTTTAGTTTAACAGTTTTTTGTGATATGCTTATTTATTATTATTATTTATGTGCCTTAAAATTTTGAAATGAAAGTAAGATAAACAAATAATAATAAAAAAAAAATGTTTTTTAAGTCAATTCCTGCTTTTTTTTTACTATATTGCAGAAAGGCCTTTACAAATAAAGTTGAAATTTTCCTTTTGCATCTGGTGCCATCTATTATTAGAAACATGCAACTTAAATCTAAAAAAAAAAAAAATTTAATTTAATTAATGAATTATTATTTGAAAAAGCTGCATTAACATCAAGTGTCATCAACTACAAGTTAAAAAAAATATATTTGAACTTGTGTGTATAAATAAACAGTATTTTATTAACGATTGAAAATTTGAACAAGATATATATATAAAGAAAGTGTTAGCTATTAGTAGGAATTGAAAAATTACCAAGAAAACAATTTTGTATATGAATATTTATTTAAAATTCATAAATATTTTAAAAGTAAAATTTTAAAATTTGTTGTGTGCAAGTACGGATGACCCCACGTTGGACGCCAGATTTTAGTGTTTTGGGTTGTGCAGCTGGATTGTAACTAGGTATGGTTTTATTGAGACTTGAGACGCAGGTTTATTTCTAACAAGAATAATAAAAATGAGGAACAGTAAAAGAAGAATTATTTAAAAATACTATATTTAAAAACTTTTCAAAATAAATGTTTCAATTTAATAATTTTGCAATGGGAATTGTTTAGTAAGATTTAGATATAATATTTATTCGTTTTCTTTAATACTATCTTCATTTCATTATTGTGCACTAAGAATACAAATCAAAAGGCTTCTGTCATTTACAAAGAATTCTTTAATTTAGAACGTAATGTGTTTTTATTTCGTATCTGCTTATTCCCTTTTTAATATAAGTCATAAAATGAAACATTAACATATTTTTTTCGTACGATTTAGAAGTTTAAAACATCACTGGAATAAATTCTCGCTCTTTTATCATTTCAGAGAATGTGTCAGGGGGAGAAGACATTTCACAAAAATCACCACACGTTTTATAGTAGCTGCACATTTAAATAAATGTTACGTTTTATTCTAACAAAAAAAAGAGAAGTTAATGTCATGCAAAATGGGAACGAGACTACCGAAGCATTAACATTTTCAACACCGATAAAAATGTATTTTTTTAGAAAAGAAGTTGTGAGGTGTAAAGGCAAAATAATCTTTGCTCTGGCTTTAACACCAGGAAAAAGTAAGAAATGCATGACACATGTCGTTAGAAATTTGAATGTTGGATTGAAGCTTCCCTTATACAGTATACATTTCACTTTTTTATACAACTATTAGAGAATAATATCCGATGTCATGTAGAATTTTTAGTTCAACAGTTTTTCGTGATATGTTTATTCATTATTATTATTTATGTGCCTTAAAATTTTGAAATGAAAGTAAGATAAAAAAATGATTAGAGAAAATAATTTTGTGTCTAAATATTTATTTAAAATTCATAAAAATTTTAAAAGTAAAAGTTTAATATTTGTTGTGTGCAAGTACGGGAGGGCCTACGTTGGGCGTCAGATTGTAGTGTTGTGCAGCTGGATTGTAATTGGGTGTGGTTGGGTTGAGACTTGATACACAGATTTATTTCTAACAAGAATAATAAAAATAACGAACAGTAAAAAAAAAGGGTTATTTTAAAATACTACATTTAAATAATTTTAAAAATATAATTTTCTTTTTAATGATATTGCAATGGAAATTTTTTAATACTATTTATTCGTTTTCTTTAATACTGTTTTCATGTCATTGTTGTGCATTGAGAAAGCGAATAAAAATGCTTCTTTCGTTTACAAAGAATTCTTTAATTTAGAAACGTAATGTGTTTTTATTTCGTATCTGCTTATTTCCTTTTTAATATAAGTCATAAAATGAAACATTAGGACTTTTCTTTGTGTGTGATTTAGAAGTTTAAAACATCACTGGAATAAATTTTGTTCTTTTATCATTTCAGAGAGTTTGTCAGAAGGAGAAGACATTTCGCAAAATCACCACGCGTTTTATAGTAGCAGCACATTTAAATAAATGTTACATTTTATTCTAACAAAAAAAAATAGAAGTTAATGTCATGCAAAATGGGAACGGGACTACCGAAGCATTAACATTTTCAACACTGATAAAAATGTGTTCGCCATTTTTTTTTTAGAAAAGAAGTTGTGAGGTGCAAAGGCAAAATAATCTTTGCTCTGGCTTTAACACCAGGAAAAAGTAAGAAACGCATGACACATGTCGTTAGAAATTTGAATGTGTGGACTTGAATCTTCCCGTATACGTATACGTTTCACTTTTTTATACAACTATTAGAGAATAATATCCGATGCTGTGTAGAATTTTTAGTTCAACAGTTTTTCGTGATATGTTTATTCATTATTTTTATTTATGTGACTTAAATTTTTTAAATGAAGGTAAGATAAAAAATTATCAGGGAAAATAATTTTGTATATAAGTGTTTATTTAAAATTTATAAACATTTTAAAAGTAAAATTTTAAAATTTGTTGTGTGCAAGCACGGTGACCCCACGTTAGGCGCCAGATTGTTGTGTGCAAATACGGTGGCCCTAAGCTGGGCGCCAGATTGTTGTGTACAAGTACGGCGGTCCCACGTTTGGCGCCAGATTGTAGTGTTGTGCAGCTTTATCGTAACTGGGTGTGGTTAGGTTGATACTTGGTTACATAGATGATACATAGGTTGATACTTGGTTACATAGATGATACATAGGTTGATACTTGGTTACATAGATGATACATAGGTTGATACTTGGTTACATAGATGATACATAGGTTTGAGAACACACAGCTTTATTTACACGCGCACAAACATAACACATATGCAATATTTAACACATTTAACGACATTAATTGATTCGTGGGAAGATTCCATTTCTAAGCTGAAATTAAATATATTCAGGTACTCGCTGGATGCTCGAAATATAGTACTTCCTCTCCGGGTGAGAGTCTGTTGGCCAACTGTTACACTGAGTTGTGCTAAATATATTTGCTCCAGGGTGAGAGTCTCGAGGCCTACTGTGCATTTCTCCTAAACATCACAGGGGGTGCTCTTGCAGCGGGTAAGAGGAAGCACGGCTACAAATTTTAGTTTATTAAAAGAATTAAGGTAATAAAAAAAATTTAAAAGCAAATGTCATATATATTTACGCATGTATTTTTAAAAAAAATTATAACATAAATAAAAATATATCTATTTTTTTATTACAAAATTCTGAAAATTTTTGTAAAATTTTAATATGTCCAAAACATGTTATCGATAAATAACATAACATATAATCAAATAGTTTGATACAGTTATGCTATTATTAATTAGTGGAGTTAAATAAACAATACTCATTATTCAAGTAGCGTTTCTCACTTTAAAAATTAGTATCATTAGTGTATTTATGAAAAGTAAAAATAATTAGAACTATTATTTCAGTTCACCAGCCTTTCATGATATATTTATTCTTTATTATTATTTATGTACCTTAAAATTTGAAATGAAAGTGACATAATTTTTCTATTATTTATGTGCCTTAAAAGTTATTGATACAGTGATGTCATTATTAATTAGCAGAGTTAAATAAACTATACACCCATTATGCAAATGTTTCCACTTAAAATGTTAGTATCATTAGTATATTTAGGAAAAGTTAAAATAATTAGAATCTATGAAATATTTATTGAAATATAAAATTTCTTCTTTTAAGTCAACAGAAAATTTTCATATTGAAACATTTCTGAGATAATAAAAATGATTCTTGTGGAATATTTCCCTTTAAGAGAACCGAATGGTGACAAATAACAAAGTAGAAGCAGAATTGTGTCTTATAGGATGGTTCTTTCAATTTCACGCCACGTCAGTTCTCGAGACACTACTATACGCGAATGAATACCCTACGTCTTTCGACTGAAATCCCAGCATTCCTCATTCCTATTGCAATGAGTAAAAATAACAAATTTATTCATTTCCTACAACTAATATAGAAAATGAATACATTTTCCTAATTATTAGAAAATGGCAACTATTCCCAGATTTGCTGAAGTTTTAGTTATAGTAAATAAGACAGTTGTTTACTATCTTAGGAAATTAATTTATTTTTAATCTTCCAGAATTACTATAAGTAAAAATCAGGATCTTAAAAATTGATAATTTTCTAGTGCAACAATAATGTTTGAATTTAGCAACAATAATGTTGTTGTTCTAGCGCAACAATAATGTCCTAATAACTAATATATAATAATAACTCTATGATAATGTTGGAATTTAGAACTGGTCTTGCAATATTGAATAATTTTACAATATTTTCTGTAAAACTTGAACATAGAAATAAAAATTAAATAATAATAAGGTGATGGAAAAGAATCATATAATCAATGTAAAAGAAATAATTTTTTCTTCAAAAGAAAAAGACATGTCAAATTTTTTTAGTTCATTTTACTGTACACGAAGCCATTTTAAATCGCTCGACAAATTTTATGTTAAAGAAAATCTAAAAGAATTATTTTATATTTTTTATGGTTTGTTGCAATGCATTTTATATATTCAATAAGTTGAATGATTGAGTTAAATTAATTTAATTTTTTTGCAGTTAAATTAATTTTATAATTTAAATAAAAAGTGTATATATTTAATTATGTTATGTTATTTGTGTTCTTATATTCGATTAAGAACATTATTAAGAACATTTATTTCAAAATGTTTAATGCAAAGAAATAAAAGAAATTAAATCTATATAAATATATATATATACGCGATTAACAAATTATTTGTTAAAGTATTTCATTTAATATTACTTATTTAGAAGTCACAGTATAGCAGAAATTTAACATAACCAATGAGTGAATGGATTATTTACACACACACACACATATATATATATATATACTATATATATATATATATATATGTACAGTACAGTCACATTAATGTGACCCCTGTCAAAAGCCAGAAAAACCACCTTTGACAGAGCTGACCGATTGCAATTCGATCGAAGTAATTAACGTTTGAAATGCTTTCCGATGCCCTAGGACATCTTTTATATACACTCCACTGCAATGTGCTGCCACTTGCCTTTTGTGATTGGTTATTTCACGTTGACGTCGAAAGTAGGTGGTGGTCACATGAATATGACTGAATTGTATATATATATATATATATATATATTCTTTTTTGAAAAATGAATGTTTAGGAAAAAAAATATCAATATAAATTTTATTTTAAGTTCTCAATTCATACTGGAGAGTAAGAGAGTATGCTTTTATATTTGAGAGTCACAATTATTTACGCACACAAAATAAAAACAAAGTTTATTATATTTTAAAATATATTTTTAAGAACTACCCTTAGAACACATTTGGAATCCTGATTTGTGAATGTTCAGGCGGGAAGCCTGGTTTTTAGCTTGGGGAAGGAGTCAACAAAATAAATTTAAAAAAAAGTTTAGTTTGCCCTGTTGAGTCCTATGAAAACTCAATAGGGCAAACTAAACTATAAGTAATAAAAAGGTATACAGTGAATCTCCCTACGTAAATTATTTTACTAACAATATTCAGTGCATGATTTGGTTCAAATACATTAAAAAGAGAACATTTATATTAAGAAGTAATGCCCAAAAATATAAATTAATTTCTAAAAAAAAAATTGCATAAAAAAATTATAAATTAAAAATCAGTTTTTTTTCTCTTTTGCTAGCTCATCAATTACATCATTTATGAAGACAATAGAGAGTTTTTTGCATACCGTACACAAACATAATTTCATTAAAAAAAAGCTAACGGACGTCCTACGGTAACTAACGTACGGTATGCAAAAACTCTCTAATATTTCGGTGAATATTTAACAAAACTAATTCAGAAAATGCCAGATGAATCAACAAATTCAGGCTAGGTAATAAAATTGATATTGATAGAAAAACATTGATTCGTTGAAATATTAAATATTCAAGAAATCACTATTGGACTTAAGTGGCAAGTAACCATACATTGGAACACGTTCACACATTTAATTTATAGATTTGGAAGGGGGGGAGGAAGTCTCAAGCCCACCAGTCACCCCCTAGGTATGCACCTGTTCAATAATAAAATTTTTAAATCACAAAATTAATGCAAAAAAACCCTGTATATCCTTGCATAACCTGTATATGTTTGTGCATATACTTGTTTGAATCTGTAAACCTATATACGTATATAACAGATGGGCTGAAAAGTTCGTAGGCTGACACATATATAGCGCTACCAGTATTAAATACATATGATTTTTAGTTAGCCCTACACTTCAAAAGACAGGTGTATAAATTTGACAGTTGTTGCACTATTAGTATGTGAGTTCTAGCATTTTTAAGTGTTCATCACGTGCAGTCCACTCGGCTGACTGTCCATTGGACACCGGTGTGAAATGATGGAGCCATGTTTCCTCCATTGTCACATATCGGTGCAAAAATTCGGGTTTATTACGATTGAACAGTTCCAAACACTGCTTAGAATCATCAATTCGTTGTTGTTTTGGGTCGATTGTGAGCTCGCGCGGCACCCACTTTGGACAGAGCTTTCGCATATCCAAATATTCATTCACGATATGTCCAACACGTTCCTTTGATATCTTTATTTAGTTCTTTTGATATCAGTTATCTCAATCATCTGCACTTTACGGTTATCAGAAATTATTTTGTGGACTTTTCTGATGTTTTCGTCTGTAACAGCCTCTTTGGGGCGTCCACTGCGTGCATCGTCCTCGGTGCTCATTTCGCCTCATTTAAATTTAGCAAACCACTTCTCTACGGTTGATTTTCCTGGAAAAAAGTCCGAATAATGTTTATCAAGCCAAGTCTTGGCTTCAATGGTATTTTTTTTTCGCCAAAAAGCAGTGCCTTATTAACATACGAAATTCCTTTTTATCCATTTTTTTAAACTAACAAAAGTTGCTTCACTAAAAATGCTATAATTCACATACTAATAGTGCAACAGCTGTAAATTTTATACACGTGTCTTTTGAAGGTTAGGGCTAACTAAAATTCATATGTATTTAATGCTAGTAGCGCCATCTATGTGTCAGCCTATGAACTTCTCAGCCCACCTGTTACTTGCTTGAGTCATTTGTTAAGATTAATAAGATAAACATTTACCGAATAAGATTTATTTATTATATGCAATTATCAATATAAATATAAATATAACTATCAATGTTCAATATTATATGCAATTATCAATATAAATATAAATATAACTATCAATGTTCAATATTATATGCAATTATCAATATAAATATAAATATAACTATCAATGTTCAATATTATATGCAATTATCAATATAAATATAAAATATAACTATCAATGTTCAATATTATATGCAATTATCAATATAAATATAAATATAACTATCAATGTTCAATATTATATGCAATTATCAATATAAATATAAATATAACTATCAATGTTCAATATTATATGCAATTATCAATATAAATATAAATATAACTATCAATGTTCAATATTATATGCAATTATCAATATAAATATAAATATAACTATCAATGTTCAATATTATATGCAATTATCAATATAAATATAAATATAACTATCAATGTTCAATATTATATGCAATTATCAATATAAATATAAATATAACTATCAATGTTCAATATTATATGCAATTATCAATATAAATATAAATATAACTATCAATGTTCAATATTATATGCAATTATCAATATAAATATAAATATAACTATCAATGTTCAATATTATATGCAATTATCAATATAAATATAAATATAACTATCAATGTTCAATATTATATGCAATTATATGCAATATATCAATAATATAAATATAAATATAACTATCAATGTTCAATATTATATGCAATTATCAATATAAATATAAATATAACTATCAATGTTCAATATTATATGCAATTATCAATATAAATATAAATATAACTATCAATGTTCAATATTATATGCAATTATCAATATAAATATAAATATAACTATCAATGTTCAATATTATATGCAATTATCAATATAAATATAAATATAACTATCAATGTTCAATATTATATGCAATTATCAATATAAATATAAATATAACTATCAATGTTCAATATTATATGCAATTATCAATATAAATATAAATATAAACTATCAATGTTCAATATTATATGCAATTATCAATATAAATATAAATATAACTATCAATGTTCAATATTATATGCAATTATCAATATAAATATAAATATAACTATCAATGTTCAATATTATATGCAATTATCAATATAAATATAAATATAACTATCAATGTTCAATATTATATGCAATTATCAATATAAATATAAATATAACTATCAATGTTCAATATTATATGCAATTATCAATATAAATATAAATATAACTATCAATGTTCAATATTATATGCAATTATCAATATAAATATAAATATAACTATCAATGTTCAATATTATATGCAATTATCAATATAAATATAAATATAACTATCAATGTTCAATATTATATGCAATTATCAATATAAATATAAATATAACTATCAATGTTCAATATTATATGCAATTATCAATATAAATATAAATATAACTATCAATGTTCAATATTATATGCAATTATCAATATAAATATAAATATAACTATCAATGTTCAATATTATATGCAATTATCAATATAAATATAAATATAACTATCAATGTTCAATATTATATGCAATTATCAATATAAATATAAATATAACTATCAATGTTCAATATTATATGCAATTATCAATATAAATATAAATATAACTATCAATGTTCAATATTATATGCAATTATCAATACAACTATATCATAGTTCAGTTTATGAAGCATTAAATCCGAAATTGTTACAATTTATATTGTATCGAATTTCAAATCATAGTTGTCATAGTAGTTCACTATGCAATCAATATTATGTACTTCACTGTGCAATCAATATTCATATCTTTCAGGAATCTAATGCGCTAGAGAATCACATGCTACTAGTTCATCTCACATGTAAATCATGCTTTTTGAATCATGTACTGGTGGTAATATTCATAGTAATCATATTTCATTCCCAATGTCTACGTTGAAAATGGATGATTCATTATGACTTTTAACTAATTTCAAATCTTCATTAACCTTTTTAAAAAGATTTCTGCTTAAGATTTGATTACTATTTTCCAAAATGTATAAATTTATATAAATATTTCTGAATTATTTATTATGATTAAGTCAAATTAATATAGGAATAAAAAATTAACAGTAACAAGCCTTGTACATTGATTTGCAACTCTTGGTCCATAAATTTGAAAAATTGACACTATTATTAGATTATATTTTGTTTATAAACTTTATTTATTGTTTATAAAATATTATTGTATGTTATAAATATTATTTTGTTTAGAAAACAATCAATCAATTCGTCTCAGTAATATTATTTATGATTTGTTTTCTTTGTTTTTATCTTTTACATATTGGAAATTACCATAATGTCAAGCTGCAACAGTAAAACGAAATAAGATATATGAGATTTCAGAGACCACGTTAATGTATAATTAAATTAAAAATTTCTTAATCAAAATATTTATTTATTATGTTATTCACATTTTTAATGAGCCTTTGAGTTAAATAAATAAAAGTGTCGTTACGTTTCGCAAAGGAATAAAATATCTCAAAAAAAGCTCCCTTGATTATGATTACTTTATTAAATAAACTTTATTAATAAATAAGCTTTTACAAACTTTTATTATTTTAAATAAACTTTTGATTAAGAATATTACATAAAGTTTTTTTATTTTTTTGTTTTTATTTCCAATGGCAGATTATGAACAGTTACAGCAAAAACATACAACATACAACAACAACAAAATAATACAACAAAACATGCTGAAACAGAGTTCATTAATCTAACAATAATGCCAAGTTGCAGATCTTTTAGCCACTAAAAAGTGTTACCAGGTGCACCACGGGGGAGGTAGATCTTCTGCGCAACCATATTACATAAGTTAGCATTACATAAAGTTAAAATGACTATATCATATTTTTTAATTACTAATTATTTTATATTAACTTAATTCATTGATAGAAAGAATTAATGTAAAAAATGAAGATTCTAAAAAATGTGAAATGGAACAAAAAAACCTTCAGTTATTATTTAAAAAAAATTAATTATCAGTAAGAAAAGGATCAAATATCAGTTCCTTAATTAACATCAACAATGGTTTCAGTACAAGATAATAACTTAGTCATATTCTTGTGTACATTCATGGTATAATCTTTGATTGCATTTCAAATACACAGTCCAGTCACATTAATGTGACCCCCTGTCAAAAGCCAGAATATATACTCTTGTATATTCTGTCTTTAGGGGCCTGCATGACCGAGTGGCTAGTGCTCTGGCGATCGGTACAACAGGTTTCGGGTTCGAGTCCCGGCGGTGCCATGGATGTGTGTAGTGGTTCGGTATCCACTTTAAACCATAGGTCCCGGTCTAATAGGATCGTAGAGAGTTGTGGGGACATTGTTACTCCGCGTCCGTGGCTTATCCTCAAGTTACACGCGCCCCCTGGGTAATGCAAAGTGAGTAATGTCTCTGCAGCGCTTGCCTTAAGGCATCCAAGACGTCCATGTCTGTTTGCCAGCTGCATTGGAAAAAAAAATATATTCTGGCTTTGTGTGGAATGTGTTACTCAAATGGCATTAAGTGGAATTCTTTATATACACTCCACTGCAATGTGCTGCCACCTGTCTTGGTTATTTCACGTTGACGTCGAAAGTAGGTGGTGGTCACATTAATGTGACTGGACTGTGTATATTGATGTTTTGCAACATATGGATAGACTTGTAGTTTTCCTTCTTTTTCTTAGAGAAGCTCTAACACGCATTTCTTGTTTCTCTTTATATAGCTTTTTTATTGTTTAATATTGAATCTTGGGATTTCACTTCTTTTTAAAAGTTTTTCATCGGCGTAAGCAATTTCTGGATTTACTCTTGGATTCTACATTATGTTGGATTTAATTTTAAATTTGATATATCTATTTCTGTTTATATTCAACCATTTCATAATAACCTCTATAATTGGGTATTTCCTAAGAATTTGCTAAATATCTTCAGGATCAACATTTTCATATAATTTTCCATAATATCGTAATCCGTGAAGATGATCAATATTTTTTTCCGGATGACCAATATGGTGAAGATAACCGATATTTAAATGGAGTAGTAAATCTAATAGTTAATTGGTGCTCAGCCCTTGATTACTTGAAACACTTCTGCTACATTAATAATTTTCAAATGAAATGACTTCAATCTTTCCTTATCTATCACTTTCTGAAATCTCAAATACAAAACCCTCATACACAAAGTGTAGTTGGGTTTCACATTTACCCCTAACGTTGTTTCTAACATCAATTATTCTTGATATCTCTCTTGAATCATTCAGATTAGATGATTTTACGGTATTTTTTGGGTCACATATTAAAATCAATGTTCGCCAGCGATCCCATTTATAATGAAGATGACCAATATTATAAATATATAACAGGGGGGCTGAAAAGTTCATAGGCTGACACATAGATTTCGCTACTAGTATTAAATCCATTTGAATTCTGGTTAGCCCTAACCTTCAAAAGACACATGTATAAATTTGACAGCTGCTGCACTATTAGTATGTGAGTTATAGCATTTTTAGTGAAGTTATAGAATTTTTAGTGTTCATCACGTGCAGTCCACTCGGCTGACTGTCGATTGGACTCCGTTGTGAAATGATGGAGCCATGTTTCATCCATTGTCACATATCGACTCAAAAATTCGGGTTTATTACGATTGATGAATTTATTACGACAGCCCACCTGCTATTATATCTGTAAAATGATAACCCTAACACTGCAAAAGACTTTGCATATACGGTACACATACGAAACATATTAATTTAAAAAGTATCGTGAATTGAATATTCCAGTCATACGGAAGAAGTTATCAAATTTCCAAAAGAAGAAGCTAGACACCAAAATTTAATTGTATTGAATATAGATTAGGGAAGATAGAAAGAACTTCTTTAATCGACTTCTGGGATTGAATCTTCTCAGTTATCGATTAATCAATTCGATATCAGACAATTAATCTTCTTTATAATATATTTGTTCTATATCAGAAAAGTGATTTTTAAATGGAGTTTCCACGAATCTTTAATGATTTCTTACACATTTTCTCCAATAAAAAGTTAAACAATTTTTTTTTTCTGAATTTCTTTTTCTTTCTTTTTTTCTTCCGTCTTCTGCGACTTAATGGCAAATTGGTTAGTGCTCTGGCCTTTGGTAACATAGGCTGTAGGTTCGAGTCCTGGCGATAGTATGTATGTTTGTGAGTGGATCGGAATCTCCGTCAAATTGTAGGTCCCAGTCTAATTAGCCTAAAGTGTTCAAAAAATGGCCGTAGAGTGATAAACCAACCAATCTTCGATCTTCTACCTACTATTAAATATATAATGCAAATACAAGCAACTACGCTTAAAAACATTAAAATAAAAGATAAAATGAATATTACGATTTGCACAATAGTAAGGGTGTACAAGACTTAAATATATTTACAAAATTAATAAAAGGAACGAACGTTAATCATAACTTTAGATATAATAATATAAATTGTAGATTATAGTATAATAATTAATTCTTTGTCTTCAAAGAATATTTCCTGCCTCTATATATTAAAGGATCCTCAAGCCTACTATTAACTAAACATAACATGCACTAACCTAACATTTTCTACACACACATACAATATATATATATATATATATACAAATAAAAAATGGATATCCACAAAAGAATCTGATTTCCTATAAAGTCGAATAACGTTGAAATTGCTATTCATTGAAGTGAACACTTCGAAATGTTTCCTCGACTCTTGTATTTATTACCATCCATTTCATGTAGCATTCAACCACAAAGAAAACAAAAACGGGAAAATATCCCTCTTTTTTTCCGGACAATAAACGTGACCGGACCGTCTCCCGAATCTGAAATTATGGATATCCAGGCTTCCTGAGCCGACTGCGTGACTGGGGTTTAAAAGGTTATGCGATACTAATTCTCAGTCACATCCATTCGATATCTGGTCATCAGTCTTATCTGACACATAATTGAAGAATTTTTTAGCTTTTATCGCCTTCAAGGCCAATCAGGGATTCTTTCATCATGGGTAGTTTTCATTGCGCACTTTTTTTCTCTATACTTTTGGAAGACAGATGATGTGGTTATTAAAGGGGACGTTTTAATTCAAAAGGAAAATGTATTAAAGCATCGGCATGTTCTTTACTTAATCGTATTAAATAGAATACTTGTATTTATATATAATTGGTATTAGTAATTCATAAATTAGTTTTATGATTTTTTTCACGTGGATTTCTTTTTTTTTATTTTTCGATAATCATTCAGACTCTTTTTGTATAGGAATATCAAATTATTAATCACCAATGTCCGTTAATAGTAAACATTAAGTAAACTGTTAACTCATAACAAGTGTTATTAGATTAGTATACGTCATTGAAATATTGCGATTGAATAAAAAGAAATCAACATTTAATATCTCTGAATACACTTTGATAAGAGTTTCTTCCCTAATTTAGCAGTAGTGTTCACTAACTAGAGCAGTTGTCTCTATAATGGGGTACTTATATACTAGGGGTCACAAAAAGTGATATGTGGGTATACGTCTAAGAAGTATGCTTATGTAAATTACAGTTAGAACCAGATCTTTGAATTGCATTGACAGAGAGCATCCAACCAGAGTTTTCGGACAGTACTTAACAAATGCAATTACATGAATAAAATTCCTTTCTAATTAACTTGTTCTTTAATTTAATTATTTAATGTATGAATAATAACTAAATTGATTTAAAAAAACACATATGGAATCATATATATATATAAATATTTGTGTATATATTATAAATATATATATTTATATATATATTATAAATATTTGTGTGCTGTGTTAATCCTTGCCGTTCACCTAATTGATGTGTCTGTGCAATGAAATCTGATGACGGCTTTGTTACACAGTTTGCGTGTAGAATTGCAATTTGAGATGGATTAATATATTTGAATAAGAATTTCATTCATAGTGGAAAATTGGACAGAGAATCACACATTGATAGTGTAACTGCCTGATTGAAATTTTAAAACTCTTTTACAAAACAATCAGAAAATGGGAAACAATTACCACCATTTCCCAAAAAACATCACTCCTATTTTTTTTCATTTGTCCTTGCTGTAAACTCATATACTGCTGAAAAAAGAATTTATTTGAAAAAAACAGAAAAAGAATTTGAAACAGAATTTATTTGAAAATTACATAATAATTTATAGTCTTGCTACAAATTTAACCAGAGATTGTAAAGTAATGAAATCGCAGTTTTATGTACATTTCTTAAATAATTAATTTTTATTAACTAAAAATTAAGTTGCTAGAAGAAAAACTTCGAAATAGGGCGTGTTGATTGAATCTAGCTGCGATTGATTCTGATGTACGTTGAAATTAAACGTTCTTAAAAAAACGAATCTTAATTTTTAACTCAAATTATATTGTTTTAGGATATCAAATATCCAATTATTTTTTTAATTAATCGTTTTTGTAACATTTAATATTCGATAATATTCGTTTCCGAAAATTAAACTGTATGAATTTTTATAGATGTAGTAAGCTCATGGAATAATAATCTCTATTCCATGAGAGGATATCCGATTCATGTACAAATTAACTTGACAATTTATCAGTAATTAATAACGTTCAGCATTGAGCGTAAAACTTTTTTATTTGATTTTATATATAAATATTATAAAATTTAACGAGTTTGAAAATTCTTATTTTGTAAACATCTATTAAGCGAAATTACATAAAGCCTATAAAATAGCTTGAAAAACCTTTAATTAAAATTTTCAACCATATGAATTTTAAAACAATGAATTCGATATTTCATGGTATGTGAATTCTTTTTATGTGCTCAAAATGTATTTTAATGATGTATTTTAATGATGAATCTTCCATTTTATATACATTATCGAAGAAGAAAAATTACAAAATAATAATAATAAAATTTCATGTATATTTATCATTACTAAAAGTATCACTTCTTACTCACCAAAGTTGTAAAATTGCTGTGTAATCTACCATTTCATTCCAGTAGACATTTATTTTTAGATTAAAGGTTTATAAGCTAATAGTAGGTTTGCTAGAGTAATATATTAGTTTGTTTTCAAGTCAGAAAATTTACAAGCACTTAGCATGTACAAATGAAATGAGGTTGTAAAAAATAATTCAATGCATACCGAAATATATTGTCGATATCTTTCTGAGTTTTTTTCTGTTGTAACTAATCCTCAATGTCCTACCGTGCGGAATGGACATCTCATGAGTGATCTACTCATGGATGGAGGGAAAGGGGCAGCTTCTGTTGTGATGGAGCACCCGTAGGTAGAAGTCAGACTTTTGCTCCGTGTTGCTCTTACAGTCATAAGGGACCGGGACCTACGGCTTAAAGTGGATTCCGAACCACTACAAACATTCATGGCACCGCCTAGACTCGAACCTGAAACCTGTGGTATCAAGCGCCAGAGCACTAGCCACTCGACCATTTAGGCCCGAGTTTTCTTCTTCTTTCTCTAAATGTTAATTTCGATCGAAATATATAAATGATTAACTGGATTAAATGGGATTAATGATTAAAAGGATAAACTTGTTAAATTCAAATATAAAAAAAATTAACGTGCATTTAAATAATGCAAAAATAATTAAGCAAAACCCTAGACAAAGAATAAATACAAGGAATCATCTGAGGAAAGAACAACTCCCTAAATTGTTCTTAGATTCACCACATAGTATCGACACACTGATTGGTTTAACCAGTGGCGCTATCTTCTAGGAATCTTCTCAGTAGTTAGGTATTACATGATTCTAAGAACAGTTCATAGCTATTATAGGAGTTTCGTGATTGGCCACAGGGTAAACATCGACTATTTTATATTGTAAATAAATATCTTTATATATATATATCATTAAAAGTATATTCTTTACATTTACATTCTTTTTACTTTTATATTTTATTCTACATTTAAACTTGTAAAATTTTTTATGCATTTTTATAACGAAAAAAAAAAAATCATGTTTACTTTCATTGAAGTTCTTTTCCTTTAAACCCAGTAAATAAATTTTAAATTTTTTTTAGTTGTGTATGCTGTAATCCCTATTTAAAAATCTCGAATATATTCGTTGGTCATTATAATTATTATTAAATTATAATTATTGCATTGAATCAGGCCACTTGTCGAAATATTTTGGGTTGTCTTTCTCAAAAAACAAAAATGGAGAGTTGTTTACCTTAAAGTAAATTTAAGAGGTGTCACCTTCGTCAATTGTATATTTGAAACACAGATAGTTTCCTAAAGTAATTAAAAAAATTCATTGAAGTTAAATTGAATTATTAATTGTGATATTATAAAAAAATATATTTAAAAATTTTTTCTCTTAATGATTGACATTAAAAGATTTTTATGAATTTTAATGCCTTTTTTCACTATAATTTGTTAAAAAAATTCAAAAGAAATGTAAAGTTACATTATTTTCAAAGGTAATTCTAATATCGAGATAATAATTATACAACATAAAACGATTCTTTCTTAATATAATACTCTTTTTGTATAAAACATGAAATCCGACTCTTTTTCTTAAATGTCCATACCATTTGTTTCCATTTGAAAAAATATCATATTTGAAGTTGTCAATCCGTGAAAAAACAAGACGAAACTGGACAACTGATATATATTTTTTAAAATCTATTTATGACTGAGCAATTTTACTTCTTTGCTTTTTATGGCTCATAAATAGGAAGTGCAACAAAAAAGTAATGCCTGTTGAATGCTGCCACGGTTCATTTGAGAAAAGGATTTTTTTGTCTGCTTTCAAGTTTCAAATTTATGGCCATTTCAAGGGAAAAAAAGGAAAAAAGGGAGAGAGCGAATGAAATTTGGCAAGAAGTTCCTGCCTTTCCGGTTTTAGAAGAAGGCAGCCAAACAAGAAGGAAAAAAACGAAACAGTTCTGGATCATTGGGTGGCTTATGTTACGAACAAGAAAAATGTCCGATCGATCAGCAAAGTCTGTACTTGGAATATAATAGGGGCTTTGTACCCATTGCTCATTCAAAAACTTTTTCAAAGCTCCTCCAATTTTTTAAGGAATACTTTGAAAACTGCCGGCTTGTTAGTCAAACGAAACCATAGTTTTCTTTTAAATATTTAGAATGCGAGTATTCTTTGAATTTAAGCTTTAACAGCACAGAGATTTCTTTCACATGTGACACTAAAGATTTAAAGTATACTATGTTTATACCAAAAAATAAAATTAATTTTAAATGCATTTTAAGATTACGGAGAAAATGTTATATTGCTTGCACGAAAATTGTAAAATACATTTTTTAGGTTGCATAAAATGTTAATAAATTAATATTTAATTTAATTTCTGTATTATATAAATAATACTCTATTTCTGTGTTGTTAATGATTATAACTTATAGATGGCTTAAAGTAATTTAAACAAACTAATATCGATATTCAGTAGATTTGCAATAATTACAAAACATATAGTTTTCAATTGTATCAATATGTCTTTTTTAAAATAAATTAGTTATTGCAAACATCTTCAACGATAGTGCTACTTAGAATTAGAAATGTACAAATTCTTCGCATAGAAAGATGAATCTATTTCTATGCATAAATGAAATATGTAAAAAAAAGAATATGCAGAGCTGTCTTAAATGCACTTTTATTAAATAACATTTATTAATAATATTGCAGGGTATAATTAAAACATTTATATTGGGGCAATTTACCAACCAGTTGTAAGTGATTTATTAATAATATTGCATGGTATTTATATGCATATATGCATCCATATTTATTAATAATATGGCTTGGTATTTATATGCATATATGCAGGCATATTTATTAATAATATTTCACTGTAATTCATTTATTAATAATAATGCATGGTACAATTAAAAAATTTTATTGGGACAATTTACTAGCCAAATGTAATTCAAATGTCTTGTGATAAAATCTATTGATGTTAGTTTCGTATAATTTTAATTTTAAAGATAGGTACGTATCAAAAAATTAATTTTTTTTTATATCTTAGTGTATTAATTTCTTTTACATCTTAGTTTATTAATTTCTTTTATATCTTATGTACACCTATAAAGCTTTATCTTAAATAAAAAATGCATTGCAAAATACAGAAATTCTAAAAAAAAGAAAGAAATCTAAAAATTCTGAGATTCTTGAAAACACAATTTTCAACATTTAATTTTAAAATTATTTTAATTCAATCAATTGTTTTTCTCAAAACCATTCATCTGAAAGTAAGAGAAATTTGGAATATTAAACAAAATAATATCCAAGAAAATTATTCAAAATTTGAATAAATAAATTGTTGTTGTTCTTCTTCTATTGACCATGGTAAGCCAAGGCTTTCCCGAGAACCTTTTTCCATTCCAATCTCTACTTTGAGACATTTTTCCAGTTAATAACTGAATAAATAAATTAGATATTAAAAATAAAGCTATTGGAATCAATAGAAATTGTTGCGATGTTATAAATAATTATTTGATTACTTTTTAATATGTCTTTTTTGTTTTTGTATTTAATTTAAATGAATTTATTTTTTAACTATATTAAATGCAAAAGTTATTCTGTTTAGCAACATTATTTTCATGAATAACATCATTCATGATTCAATTTACCATTTTTGGTGAAAATATTTTTAATCAGCATAAAATGTTTTAGACTAGATAAGCACTTATTATATCTTATTATGATAAGCACTCATTATGATTTATATTTTTACTTTGTCATATCTTTTTTTTTATTATCAATTCCTGATATTCTACATTTTTAGAAGAACGGTAACGAAAAAGGGGAATTTTGAAATTTTTTTTGAAATAATGCTAGCTATTGTAAAACTACATATTATTTATAAAAAAAAAAAAAAAAAAAAAAACTGTTTTAACACAAGGTTCGCTGAATCGTCCAGTTTCTGAGCATTTCATAGACAATTCCTATTTGAATAATATGTATGATAATTAAAAAACCAAAAAAAGAAATATACATTATATATATTATATGGGGACTTGATGGCTGAGCGACTAGTGCTCTGGCGCTTGGTGTGATGGGTTTCAGGCTGGAATCCCAGCGGTGCCATGGATGTTTATATTAGTTCGGAATCCCTGGTTCGGTCCCTGTCTAATATGATTGTAGAGTATAGGACTGACAATCCTACTCCGTAAAAGAGAAACATCTCCTACCTCGAAATCTGACAGATGGCCTTGGTCCACCATGGGGCTGTTGCCCCAATGAAGAATAATAATATATTATTTTATAATAACATATAATATAATATATTCGTTAGGAATATATATACACACACATAAAATGCCAGACAGATAAAAAAGGATCAAGAATATTTGACCAAAATCTAGAATAAGTCCACTTTCCATTTTCCTTCTTTATTTTTTTGATGGAATTAACTATGACGCACATAGAAATTTATACATAGTGTATGTTGTTACGGATGTGTTATAAAAATTGATCATATGCAATTTTTTTAAGAAGTCCCTTTTATCTTATAGATTTTTGTTTCTGCGTTTGCTTTTTATGAAGTTATTTTATCCTATAAAATTTTATAGTTATGATCTTTATATTTTTATTGTTTTTTTCTATTGGTCTCCTTCTTGAATTCCTTTTTCTCATATTTACACACACACACACGCACCCATATATACGTTTACTACAGTGCCCAAAAAGTAAGACAAATTATTTTTTTTCTCAAAAACTCTTTATTTATTCTTCCAAATTTATTTCCTCGCCTTCACATTAATCCCCTCCGGACACAATGCCCTTATGGCAACTTTTTTTCCAATCCTCAATGCATGGTAAAAAGTCATCGGCAGGGATGGCAAAATTGAATGCAAGTTCTTTGCTCAATTAATTCAGACATTTAAAAAATCGCCGGAATCAGTTTTAGCTTCTCACAAAGCCAAGTGTAACTCAAACACTAACGAATATTTTGACGTGAAATTCCACACAGATATCAAGGACAGTGCCAGCAACCTAAAAAAGAAAAAAAAATGAAATTCCATAAGCCCCGGAATTTTAAATTGAAAATTGGTCTTACTTTTTGAACACAGTAGTATTAAAGAAAGACATTTAAACATTTGATATATCGAATTTATTTAGCGCCAATGCTTTTCTGTCAACTTCCAATCGACACTTGGTATTAAAGGAACCCTTTACAATATCATATTGATAGGGAGCCCTAGGGAAGAAAGAAAACAATTCATTTCCTAAGAAAACAATTCAATTCTACACTGCTTCAAAAAATAATTGTAGGAGGAAATATTAACAATTCATTGTGAGTAGTTAATTTATTTTGTATCAAATATAGGATATTCTCAATTAATATGATTATCTCTTGGAGGTCTTAATTGGATAGTTACTAATTGACAAAAGTGGTGAATAATGCGAAGGATGGCTAATAAATACCTTCAAAAGCTAACTTCATTTTAATAAGGCAAATTTGTTTTTCAGAATTTATGTTACACGCTGTATTTTTCAAATAATTCAGTTGGTGCATCAAATTACGAATGGCGTTCGTTATTTTAAAAAATGTAATTATGTATTGATGATTACATTGCAACTAATAATTGTAGTATTCTTACTAAAGAAGAAGAGCTTAACATGTAAATAGTTTTTAAAATTACTTCTATTATATATTTATAGTAACATGCCTTTTATTATTATTTTTTTTAATCTTTGACATTTAGAAGAGAATGAATGTTTTTATAAACACAGTTTCGAATTTACTAGGTGTACCTAGAAAAACAAAAGGTCTGATTGGCTGAGTGTCTATCACTCTGACGTTCGGTGCCATGGATGTTTGTAATGGTTTGGAATCAAGCCGTAGGTCCCGGTCTCATATGACTGTGGAGCGTCTCAAAGCCCAATCAGACTTCTTCTCACTCACATTATTTCCAAACTGTAAAAGGGCAACTCAGCTCTAGGCGCAATAATGTAATGTAGTAGTAGTAGAAGTAGTCTCATATGACTGCAGAGCTTCACGGAGCCACATCAAACTTCTACATATGGGTGCTCCATCACAGCAGAAGCTATCCCTTTTCCCTTCAACCATGAGTCCATATGGGTTCCTTGGCTTGTTCTAACAAGTGGGATAAGAAACACCAACAGAAAAACGAAACATTTCAAATATGAGAGATAAAATGGCAAGACAAATGCCATCATAAAGACTTTAAAGCGTAGACATGTAAGACTTTTAAACGTAGACTATTAAATTTATTACTTTTTCTTGGCTTAAAGGAAACCATAAAGTTACCCTTACAGCCAGACCAATAACACGGAAACATGTTATCAAAGACAATCCATTTTAAATGGTTATAGATTAGCATATAAGGACAGAACTCGAAACATCCTTCTCAAAATTTTCTTCAATCTTTTATAAACCAAGTCATGAGGAGGTTTAATTTAGAAAATTTATTCTGTATATAAGTGTCTTTGAACATTTAGGAGATTCCTCAGTAAAAATTATAAATTTCTATTCCACTTTATTTTGATGACATTTTATCCTGCAGTCAACTGTCTGCTAATAAAACATGGTCCCTGTGTCTTCAAAATGCGTGTTTTTCTATGGAGATTGGATGGCTTTTCTTATTCCTTTCTCTACGACCCATCCAAGAAAGAGAGATAAACAATCATTCTTTCTTTCCAGATGACGCGGACATGCCATTCTTTTTTTTCCGTTCCTTGAATTTTTGGGTAGTTTCATCATCCCTGGTAGTTGGCATTGATTCTACCTTGGCAGAAATATTTTTTCACCCTTTTCTCTCTCTGGATGAAAAATTCCTTGCTTTATTTGCTCAAGATTGTTTTTGTCGTCTTTTACGCGATTGCTTATTTGGTGTTGTTGGGGATTTTCGATTTCCTAACTTCTGGAAAAAAGGGAGATAAAAAAAAGTTATGTCAAGATGAAAAAAGGGGGAAAAAATTGAGTCTGTTAGATGGCAATTTTATGCTACATATATGAAACGGCGAAAAGGTTTTTATTTAAAGAAATAACGAAAAGAAACGCGACGAGATGTTTAAAACTAAATACAACTTCTGAAATAAAAAGAAGTGTAAATTAAAAAACTGAAACTAAAATATAAACAAGTAATATATTAAAAAAATTTTTAAGTCAATTCTTACTTTTTTTTTCACTATATTGCCGAAAGTCCTTTATAAATAAAATTTAAATTTTCCTCTTACATCTGGCGCCATCTATTGGTAGATATATGCAACTTAAATCTGAAAAAAAAATTAATTAATTAAATAAATTTAATTAATAAATTAATATTTGAAAAACTGTATTATTATCAAGTGGCATCCATTACAAGTTCGAACAAATGTATTTGAACTTCAGTGGATGAATAAAAAGTATTTTATTTACGATTAAAAATTTCAACAAGATATATATAGCGAATGCATGAACTTATAGTAAGAATAAAAAAAAAAACTTTATTTGAAATTAAACGAAAAATTCGACACAGTTTTAAAGTAAATAATTTTTTCGTGTTTCATTTAGAAATATATTTATTTATGATGAATATTCAAACAATTGTTTTAGTATTTAATAATTTAAATATTTATTTTGTAATAAAAATTTCTTCGTTAAATTTGTAATGCTTCTTTTATGTGACTTTTATTCAAAAAGGTTAATCTACGTCGAACAATATGCCTGGAAAAGTTTGTTTTTTAATGATCGCTCGTTAGTAAATCTTACATAATTTGCATTATTTTCTTAACATTTTCTGAGTGAACAATTTTCATATTTCCATCTTTAAATTTTTTTTTTTTTTACATCTTGAGACAAGTAAATTGAGTAAATCAAAATTCTACGGAAATTAATTCAATAGAAACAATAAAGCAAAAAGTAAAAAGCACAACATATACTTCTAATTTTAAATAAAATTAAAATTTATTTTTGTCATAAAAATTTAGCAAAACAGTGCAAAACATGAATTTTATTAATCTATTATGCATGTTTTGCTATACAAATTAAATATTATAATTTTCTTTATTTCTCTTTATTTAGAAACATGTATGGATGTGCACTCCATGTTCGGAAAAATATCCTCGCTTAACACCAAATGTCCGGAAATCTGATATGGAAAATCATACTGAAGTACCTGTTGATGTAAGACGCAGGACATCGGAAAGTGCTATTGCAGTGACTGAAGATCGTAGACAAAGAGTGGGACCTCAAGATGTAGCTCCACCACCAAGAGGACGTTCTGACAGTCTTTCTGGTCAACCTCCTCGTCAGATGCAGCCACAAAAACCTCACCCCATGCCTAATGCCCAAATTAGACACGATCAGCCACGACCTATGCATCCTAATGATGGCCAACAATATAGAGGAATGAGACCAGATCATCCTCAGCAAAATCTTCCGTTAAGACCCCAGCATCCTCAGCATCATTCTCAACCAAGACCTCGTTATCCTGTCGACCAGCAAAGACCTCAACAACCGAGAAATGAAAGACCACATCCAGCCTCTGATCCAAGACAACCTCTTCCATCAGATATGCAAAGACCTCAATACCCTCCAGAGGAACAAAGGCTAGGTCCACCTAATGGTTCAATGCGACAGCAACAAAGACCAGGAAATATGACAGAGCAACAGCGACTACCCAGATCTATGGATCAAAGGCCTCTTCAGCCGACAGATCCAAGATCTCATCACCCAAATGACCAACAGAGGTCACATCAAAACATGGAGCAGGGAAGACCTGATCATCAAATGGAAAACAACAGATCTCAACATCCTGCTGAACAACAACGGCATCAACAAACTTTTGAACATCCTAGGCAAGATCCACAATTTGATCAGGGTAAACAAATGCATCCAGATATGCAAAAAAGACAGCAAATGGAACAGGCTCAGCGACAGCATAATCCTGCGGAGGCTTTGCAAAGGAAAGGGGACAAACCTATTGATCAAACGCACGGTCCTTTACAAAATCATATTCCAGATGATTATGCAAATTCAAACAAAAAATTTCAAAATGTTTCCGAAAATGATCTTGATTTTTCTCCCCAAGCCAAAATGTATCACCACAATGAACTACCGAAGCCTCAACCTCAACATCCCATAGTGCATACACAAAATAAAGGACAACAAATACATGAAGGTGTGCCTATAGTTCCTTCTCAAGATATACCTCAAGAATCTCAGGAGCATATGCAACGGAGACAAATGGAATCTCCACAAAAACTTCCCCCCAAAAGAAACCAGCGTTTGCGCGAACCACCAGAACAGCAGGTCATACCAAGACCGCAGCATCCACAGCAACCTCCACAAGAATTTTCCCCTCATACACAAATAAAATCACAGCAAGATCAAATGCACGTGAAAGAGCAACAGCATCACCAACAGTATCCTTCCGATAAAAATAATCGGGAACAAAAGCACGCTTCTGGCAAATCTCAGCTTTCCCAAAATATATCACCCAGAGGAGGCAATGGTCAAACTCATAATCATGATAACATTAGAGGAAATAATGACCAAATTTCAATGGACCGTTCACAGTATCCTTCTGAAAGACACTTTTTAGAAGATCAAAATAAAATTCGTGAAGATAAACCACACGGAATGCCTCAACAATCCACAAATCTTCCTGAAATGTATCCTCAAGATAAAGTTCCTTATCCACAACAAAGACAACAACAATATCCACAACAAAGACAATTTAATCAAAGTCCTCAAAGAAATGCCTTAGTAGAAGAAGAACAGAATGGTGTTTATGTAAGTCTTTCAGAGCAAAAAGGCCCACAAGAAAGCTCTAATTCCTTTCCATTAAATCAAGATTCTCCCAAAGCATTTCAGAATCAACAACAAGTTGTTCCAGGGTCTGAAAGTTCTGTTTCACCGCCTGCCACTTTGCCTAGAACGAAACGACCAGAGCCTCCTCAACCAGCTGGTAGGACTAGACGTGAAAAACCATCTGCTAATCAAAATCTTCCAAGGACTGGTACTAATCCTTTCAGAACTGATACAAATCCTTTTCGAAGGGAAAGTTTACCTCAAGAAGTATTAGATGCCGGTGAATATGTTACAGTAGCACCACGTAGAGGTAGTCTTGACGAGAGGTACCGACAAATGTCTAGTCAAGACCAAAATCGACTTTCGGAAATCACGAAGGTACAGTTATAATTAATTTTCTGGAGGTTTTTTCAATAATAAATGATTCATACTACTGCAAAAGAAACAAATACATTATTTTCCCTATAAATATAAAAGAAATAAACTATTAAAAATAATAATAGTTATTGTAATCTACTTACCATAACTTTTCATCTTTTTAAAATTAATATAACAATCAAGAAATACACATAATTTACATTTACAGCTTTTTAAAATTTAAATATTATAGTTATACACCAATTTTTTATAAAATATATTCTGTATACTTTGTTAATTAATTTTCTTTATAAAGCACCATCAGCTTGAATTAATATCTACAATAATGAACAGTTTAAAGTTGTCACCATTAGCATGCTATTCATAATAGTTTAGTTTTTGATATGTTTTTTTCTACAAGATTTGCAAAATCTTGTTTCTGAAAATTGTTATTAGTAAAACAAACGCAATTTAATCTTTTGCCTTTTTAATATATAAACAAAAATCAAATTTTACTAATTTTTTATGAAATTAAATAAATTTTTAAAGGAATATTTTACCATATGCTTTTGTGTACTAAGTCAAATATTATTTTAAATATTAAAAATATGCATATATACACAAACTAGAATTTAATTAAAGCCGTAACACTGAATTTTAAAATAGTTAAGTATTAAATAAACCTAATAAAATGGATATTATTACGTTGTATTAACAAATGTAAGAAAAAAATATATAAAACTATAATAAGTTTTCTTAAATATTTTTTACTTTGAATAAATTAGTGTTTTTTAAAGTGTTTTGTAGCTGATCTCTGCTGTCTGTTTGCAACCGATGCTCAATAATGATTTATAATAATTAATGATGAAAATATGATAATTTTGTTATTTTTCCAGTTATAATTTATAACATCAGATGTTTGTACGATATTACATGACTGCTGATTTTATTGCAATTTTAATTTATAAGTTATTACATAAAATATATTTATATATAAAATTTTTTCAAATTAAACGACAATAAACTTAATTTCTAATAAATTAAAGCTAGTTAAGATGGAGGGAAAAAAAACCTACCCTCCCCCAAAAAAAGAAGAAAAACTATGTATAATTATTTAATTTTAATAAGAATATCTACAAAAAATAATTAATGTAATAAATTACATTATACAAACATTTTTCCTTTCAATTATATGAATTTTTCCTATTTATGACAAGTAGTATATGTGCAAATATAGTTCCAATTTCTATATTGTTTTTCAAAGATAACTGTATCAATAATTCTACATTTTTTTATTATTAATTATATATTTAACTAAACACTTTTAATTAACGAGGAATCGAAGTAATTTTATAACTATTAAATGTAAATTTTAAAAAAATAATTTAGACTTAATAACTAACAGAAGAAAATCTATTATTTATCGGTTTTTAAGAACTAATACAATAATTACTAGACAATAATTTTTTGTATAATTTTATTTTGTATTCTTATTTATGTAATGTAAATAATGTTTATTTTAACTTTAATTACTGTTTAAATATTTACTTATTAGGATGTATTCATAATTTTAAATTCACTCTTTTCAGAAAAATTAAGCAAAAGCAAAATTTAATTAAAACTACTTGATACTTCTTTTTTCATCTAGTTCAAAATTCATTTATGTGTTAATTATTTGGGAACAAAAAGGAATATTTTTTTCTTGCATTTTAATAACCTCCATTTTTAAATAAATTAAAATTTTTGTATTGAGGTATGGGGGAATTTGAGATAATATTTCAATGTATTATACTTATTTTACACATATGAATTGAAATTTTTATTAAACTTTTCATTAGCGTCGGAAAAATTCAATTTGATATTTATTATTAGTTTTATAACAAATAAATTAGTGAACAACCATATTAACATAGGAGAAAAATAAAAATATTTTATCCATTTGTGTATCACTATAAACATCACAAATCTATCATTGTTGAAAAATTAATGTATGTAAATGATATATATATATATATATCGAAGGATGTTTCCAGAAAATCTGAAACTCAAAATGAATTGGGGGTAGTGCCTCCAATGAGGATGATCAACTCAAGAAGAATTGGGGGTAATTTCGGGCTAATCAAGAAAAGCAAATTGGGAGTAATTACATACACACGCACACACACACATACGCACACACTAATGCATTTTAATATTTATTAAAATAAAAGAAATGTTATGTAAGTAAATTAACACCTATTTCCAAAAATTACAATATTAGATTTCTGATAATGTTGGTAAATGATACACAAATGTGTAATATATTTTTGATTCTGGTAATATATTTTTCAGTATAATACTGGTAAATAGTATACATTTGATAGAACTGCATTCCCTTTTTTTTTGGTTACAAAACCAATTGAATGCTAAATAATAATTTGGAAATTGAAAAATATTTTTTATACGTATTTGGCTTATATTTTTGAAATAGAGGATAAGATAAGATTATAGATTTTGCATAAAAGTAAAGTAATTGTAAAATGGTATACAATTATTCATTTATTTAAGAAGGCTGTTAGTAAAATGCATCAAATTCTGTAACGAAATAATTGCGCATTTACCACATTTTTGAACATTATTTGAGCTATTATATTGCCATTTGGGGTTAGTTACATACTTTTGAATTTTTATATTGACAAATAATTTTACGATATTATATTTTATAATGTTTAATGATGTATGTGTGTAATGATGTAATGTATATTTATTTACTACAAGAGTTTGCGTAGTGTAAGAAATTTCAGACTTCGATGAAATGCTGAATATAGAAGTTGTCTAAAAATCATTTTACATTTTTAAAAATTCATTAAAAAATATAATAAGTATTGTGTTTTTTACTCAATAAAAAATGATCAAATTTGTTTTTTTTTTGTGACAAAAATCTTTCAAATGTTTTTTTGGATAAATGGAAACAATATTTACGTATCCTTAAATCAATACACTAACGGATTTAAAAGTGAAATTACAGCTATCACCAAGTCTGCTGATTCTCTACTGGCATACTAAACAGATCGCCATGACAGGTTGCATGTGATGAATGTGGCTAAATTGCCACTGTAGTGTGTCACTCTTTTGTTAGAATGGTCTTATTACTATTTTAAATGAATTTTTTAAAAGCGTAAATATAATTTTAGAAGACTTTATGAGATACGTTCGCCTTTCGAATTGAAAATTAACTTTCAAATGCTTGAAATGTTTTATTCGAGATATTCTAATTTATTATGATTTATAGAAAATGACCTTCGTTTATATTAATAATATATCAAAAAATAATATAATATGTCAAGGAATCCTACAAGTCATCTATCCAAATTTTCTTTTATGAAAACTTTTTTTAATCATAAATTTAAATTAATTGACGTGGAGGAGATATATATAATATTTGTAAATAAGTTTAATTTTCATATACAATTAGTTATAAAATAAAAAAAAATTAAAATTTATAACAAAACTTGGTAAAAAAATAATCTTGCTTTTAAAAGAATAATCAACTTAATTTAATTAAAAATATTAAATTAATAAATTACATTATTTTTTTGTCATTGGATTAAATAATTTAAAATTTTTTGTTTTTTTATGAATATTTTTTGTTTTTTATAAATTATAAATTACTGATTTTGAAACACTGTTTTTATTTCATCCTGTATTTTTGAAAAATAAAGTGCGAAATTTTCTTTTTCATTTTGTAAATTGATACGGAAAAAAATTACAAATTTTCCCCATTAATAAAAAAAAAAAAATTATAAATATGGAACAAAATTTTGTATTTATTTGGTAAAAATATATTGTTAATATATAATATATACGGTAACTGTAAGCTTAAAAATGGGAGCCAGAAATAGCTAAATTTTTTTTTAGCATTAAAATTTTTAATATTTAGTAAGATTTTATTTCAACAACACTTTACATTGTTAAGAAAACCAGAATCAAATTAAGATTTAATTGATTAAAGCATTTATGCATTGATTCAAATTAATATTATATTATAAATTAATATTAATATTATTCTTAATTTAAAATTATTAAACTTATTTATTAAAATCTACTTAATTAATTAATATTATTAATTAAAATTTAATAAAATTATTAAAATCTATTTAATTAAATATTATTGTTCATCAAAATCTAATAAAATTATTAAAATCTATTTAATTAATTATTATTATTAATTAAAATTTAATTATAAAAAATAAAAAATTTGGACTGTTTGTACTTGTTTCATTTACTTTAATTCTGTGTTAAATGAACAATACATTGAGACTATTTTATATTTTAAAAAGAGAAGAGCATTTTTTCATCTTGTGTACAATTGAAACCTCACTAAAACTTTGATTTGCTTTTATAAAAAAACAGTAGCATCAATAATTTTTTATAATTAGGATAGAAAAATCTTAGGAAGCTTATACTGAATAATACCTTTCTTGGTGTGTGAAAGCCCATTAATTGGATGACGTTTTCTGTTTTAGGCTGTAGACAACAGTATTAAACCAACTTCTGAAAGACGTAAGTATACAATATAAATTTAAAATTTTTCTTATTAATGATCTACATTTTATGCTTATCTAAAAGGGATTTAATTATAATTATCGATTTAAAATTTTTTAAATTAAGTATTAAAATCTAATACATGGATGCTGACAGAAGTTGGCGAATGCTAACTCAAGTTTCTTTACCTAGATTTAAAAAAATATTTCTTTGATATATCAATTTCTTATAGTAAGAAATATGAGAAAATCAAAAATAATATGGAAGATCAATCAGCGATGTTATATTTATATGCATTAAAATATTTCGAGTTTAAAATTGAAAATTTTTTAAGGAATAATATTGTACATTATTTCTTTTCTTTTAGAAATTTTATCTGTCGGCATCCATGCTCATAAGAATACTAATTTATTTTCATTAATTTTTATTTCGCAAATGGGCTTATGTAATTCATAATCTATATGTTTATATATATATATATATATATATATATGTTAAAGTAATATTATGTAATATAAATATTCTTTAAATTTCTGTTTTTAAAAGTTTTAATGAAGTTAAATTTACTTATTAGTTAATTCTTTTAAAATTTGATAACTGAAAATGCATATTTTATTGCTACACTTCAACTATCTCATAATATGAAAACTGAAGAATTTAGTTTTATAAATAGATCAATAAAAATTGTCAGTAGTGAAATTAATACAATTCTTCTTATTGATAAATTAGTATGCCATATTCAATTATTTTTTAGATTATATTACAGCAGAATAATTTTTTTTACAATTTAGAAATGCATTGGTTAAATAAACTTAATTTTAACAATATCTGTATTTAAATAAGAAAAATATATAAAAGACATTAAAATTAATTAAAAAATATTATAAAAATTACTATTAATAAAAAATATTATGATTAATAAATATTAATAAAAAATATTATTATTAATAAATATTAATAAAATATTATTAATAATAATTGCTAATAAAATATACTTAAATAAATATAATTAAAAATAATTTTCTAATATAATTAAAAAAATATTATAAAGCAATTTACAAATCCTAATAATAAAGAAGTGTGATAAAGTTTTTGCAAACGAATCTGATAATAAAGCTCTATATCAAAATTTTCTTTTGCTAAACTTGAATTATTCAAAATTTTTCTATAAAATGACATAGTAATATTACCATGAAAATTTAAATAATAAGCAAATATTTATACATTAAATATTATCTATTGCCAAGATATGCTATTGCACAAATGCAAACGTCACCAGAAATAGCATAATGGCTTTGGATCTGCCAGGAAGTCATAAAAGCAAATAGCCCCTGTACCTTCATCAATTATTCAGATTCATAGTCAATTGAGAGATCGCGTTCCTCTTTGTTCTAACGGTTTGCAAGGCTTCGGTCGACCATGGCTGAACTCCTGGAGGCAGCCATGCCGTTTTCAAGCTGGTAAAGGTACCAGTAAAATGGATCTTCCTGGCATTCCAGAAGAGAAATTGTTGGTTTTAGATTGCATTGTCGTTACGATTCTTGGCTGGGATTCCATTTAGGGTCTTCTATCGATCCAGGGATGCAGTAGTTGAGCTTTAAAAGTGGGCATTCCACCGCTCTCTTTTGAAACATTCATTCTCATTAAAGAATTTATTCCTTGTTTTTATATCGGCGCGGCGTTTTCTTTATGTCTTTTAATTAAGATTACACGCTTTTGAGATAAGAGGTAATTCCACGATGCTTCAAGGGAGAATGTCTTTCAATTAAGATTCAGTTAATTTCGTCATTGTTGGCTGAGGTAGTTTCCTAATTGATTTTTTTTCTTTTTGGCAGGAAAAGTATTTGTAGAGAGCGATAATCAGAAATAAAAATAATTTTATCATTTATAGTAATAAAACACATACTTTTAAATTAATTGTAATAATTAAATGCCTCGAAGAAAAAGTTTCTAAGGCATATTTAAAAGAACAGGCAAAATATTATAAAAAACAATTTATATTTAAATTGCAAGTTTTGAAAGCAAAATGATTTAAATAACAAAAATAATAAGAAATAATTTTATGCAATTGAAAAAAAGAGCATGTATGGCATATTTAAAAGAGCAGAGAACAAATTTTATACTTATTTAAAACATAATAATGAAATAATTTGTCTTCAATACTTGTTTAATAAATATTATGAATTAGAAATTACTAATTATTACAATTATATGATTTAAGTACTTAGATGGAATTTAATATTAAATTAAAGGAGCTGCTGTATATCAGCATTAAATAAATGCACTGGTAAAGTTAGAAAGCTGCTGTTTAAGTTATTAAATTTTATATTCATTTTTCATTTAAATTAATAAACAATTGCAATAGATGATAAAGAGAAATAACAAAATGAATGAAATAGAATATCAAATAAATTAAGTTTTGAAAGAATTTTTAAATCAAATTTTGTCCTTTATTTTAGAAATTTACTTAAGTAATAGAAAGTAGGCAATTATTTAACTAATAAAATATATATTAGGTTAAATTATACATTCTTCTTTGTTATTTCTCAACAAAAATAATGGCATGAAACAAATATAGTGTATTCAAAAACAATATTAGCTTTTACAACTAATATTAGCTTTTTTTACTAGTTTTTAGTTTTAATACACATTATTGCTAAAATTGAATGAAAGTTTTGTTATCAATAATTAACTTAATTCATGAAATATAACTATATTTTAGTTATTTTTCATTTTGTTATTTCCATAAATTACAATTTCTTTTATAGGTTTGGAACATCAAGATTCGTTTGAAAAACAAAGAAATGGTGTCCCTAATCCTGAAGATAATTCCAATTCTAACTCCTATATGGATGAAGAACAAAGAAGAAATGCAATAAACAGTGGTATTTGTCCACCAGAACCGAGCGCGCGACGTCAATTGCCTAATCTAGATCATAGAAAACAGAATGCTCCTATAAATTTAGAACAAGGACTTCCACCACCAATTCCAAAAGCACGTACCTCATTATCAGATACCTCCACTTATACAGAAGGTAGAAATGGTGGAATACCAAGAACTGTTCCTTTGACATCCTTAGCTCAGACATTAGAACAGCAGCAGGACATTCGAGTTACTACAAGTAGACCATCAGATTCATCAAATGAATATACCTTATATAAAATGGAGAAAAATTTTATTAACGATTTATCCCAACAGAAACAATCAAATAGATCTCAGGGACCAATGAATCAAGAACAAAAGAAAAGACCTGAGGACCATGTTCAACCTAACATTGTAGAAGTTAATATGGCTGGTGGCAAAATGGGAAACCAAAAGTCCAATGGGGATAATACCACTAAATTACGGACACCACCCACACAACCACGTCAAAAGAGTGATAAATTACGAGAACAACCTGTGCATCCTTTTCAAAAGGAAAGGAATGATCAATACCATGAACCTGATGATGGATCCTCTCAAGGATGGAGAGAAGGCAGAAGAAACAAACCTATGCCCCCTGAAGAAAATTTTCAAGATTTGGAAGGGTACCAGGATGAAGAAGAAGAACAAAACATTGATGATTATTTTGAAATGATAGAAAAGGCAATAAGTCGCCCACAACAACAAACCATTATTGGTGGTAAGAAATCAGCAGAAATTCAAAGGCAACTTTTGAATAGGGAACCAGAAACGAGTCATTCAATACCTGGAAGTTCCGATTTCGGTTCTTCGAAAGGACAAGTATCAGCTGTACTCCGCCAGATAGATGCTTATAACCAAAATCATATGTACCAGACTAAAAACGTATCCTCATCATCTAAGACATATTCTACAACTTATGACCAAAGAAATACACAAGATAATTTAAAAGATAAAAACGATTTAAATATGTATGAACAGGATAAAATATTAGCATCCAAAAAAGATTTTTACGAAATGGACGATGATGATAATCCTCGAAGAGATAAAAATGATTCACAATATATTATCCAACCTACCGACCAAAAATATGGTGGCATTCCAAGTACTGAAGACCTTGCTAAACAGAAAAAAGATTATGTGGCAAATGCATATGAAAAATTATTATTACATGAGCTCACGCCAGATACTAGACAACCATCTGCAAAGCATTATCTCGAAGAGCATAAGACTCAGCCTGTGTCATATGAAGCTTTTAGTTCTGCTAAAGCAATGCAGCAAATACAACCACCTGAAATCAGGCAAGATCAGTTTTCTACTCAAAATCAGAAAGGTTATTCCCAGCAAAGTAAAGAAAATGATAATAGAAATCAAGCACCCTACTATTATTCTCAACAAACTAGTGGAACTTACTATCAGGGTTCAGGCCAAAGTAACGAAGGTTACGATAACGGAGATTCATCTGTAAATGGACAATCATCTGCAGGAAACAAACCCACATCCATAGACGTACAGAATCAGAAAAAATCAAAAGCCCCAAAGCCAGATCCACAGGATTGGTCGCCAGTGTCAGATTTGTCACCCATCTTAGATGTGTCTCCTTCTGTTGAAGCAGCTGAGCAAGAACTCATGGAAAAGTTCCAAGAAAAAATTGTTATCGAAGAAGTAGAAGACGACATGTTGGTTGATGAAGACTCGAGACTTTTGAAGGCTGGTGGCATACCCAGGGCTACAAGTGGTACTATTTCTGGAATGCTAGAAGAGTTTAACAGAGCTCTAGGGCTTCCAGGTACCTCTCCAGTAGATGACTCTGGGATCAAGTCAGCTGTATCTCCGACTTCCCTAGCCATGAGCCCTATATCTAACATGAATATGACATCCATCTCCACTGTTTCATCTTTTCAAAAAGATTATCAAGTGAGACTCCTTACTTCTTGTGGAAAGTATAATCCTTCAGTAATGCTTTATAATGCGATGTTAATATCAAGACGTTGCTTTAGCATTTTTTGTAATAATGTGCAGAGCATGCATTGTACTGAAATAAAATAATCTGCTGTAGTGGGAAATAATGTGAAGTCATATATTTTATTTTATAAGTGCTTTACTTTATTTTAAGAGATTTCAATATCTATATATATTTAGTAAATTTTTAAATATTTTTCTTAACTTTTTTTAATCAACAGAAACTTGAAGTATAAAACATATAAATGTAACTCAGAAACATTTTAAAATTTCAACCAAAATATTAAATTTACTGAAATATTTATTAAATGTATTGAAGCCCTTGAATAGAATACTTTAATTGATCAAACAATAAACAAAAAAGTAATAACATTAAGCTTATAATTTTTATTACTTGTTGTTGTTGAAAAGTATTTAAGTTCAAACAATATAACCTGGGAATAATCTATATATCTAACATATTAAGTAAGTATAATAAGTTATAAGTGAAAAAAAAAATTCAATTTTCGCAATTCATACAGTGCGATGAATCCTTCCTGAAAAAAAAATATTTTAAAAGGTATTAATTGTATGAAATTTTGTTTTTATTGCAATGGAAGGAATAATAATTTTTATGTTTAAAATACATGGCTTTGGTTTTTATATGTTATAATTGTACTAAATACAAAATTTAACATTTTGTACAATAACTTACAATAATGGTAACCTTTTTGGCAAAGTGCTCATTATTAACTTTTATCTGTAATAAAGTGGAAATGCCCCATCTATTATAAACATTTGCAACGTCCCTGAAGTTTGCTTAAGGCAATTAGTGAATGAAATTCAATAGATTTAAGAAGGGTAGAAAATAATTGCATTGTAATTCAATTTGTCCATTATCATTAATAAATTGTGAGTTTCCATTATCAAGCTTCAACATACTTTTCCAGTAAACTGTAATAAATATTGAGATAATGACTATATACTCTTTTATAATACCTCAAGTCTTTAAATCTATTAGAAATGCAGCAATAGTGATTGGGCTTGTTATTGTGTAATAGTCGACATGATTCCTTAAATAGTGAAACATGGTTTATCACCGTATTATATCAATCAAATTTGAAAGGATGGAATTAAAGAATTTAGAATCAACAATAAGAATTGTAAAACAGTCACAATTTTCTATTAACCAAACTCTCATCTACAATATTCAATCAGTATTTTAATTGATTCACCTAGCAGATTCAAATAAAATTATTAATTTTATTTTATTTTTATACGTTTTTGCCTACGTCACTTTCGTCGTTACGTCATTGCAAAGGGTTTGAAAAGTTGTATACAGTTTTTCCATTAATTCAATATTTCTGTAGCCCTCATTTTCTCTCATTTTTGTTACATCTTCTTACATCATGGGCCTCATGAAAGAACAACATCAGATTTATACATGCTAATAAATGCGGTATAAACTATAAATTGTAACACTTACTAATTATATAAATACAACATGACTGAGGAAAAAGAAATTGGAAAAAATAGTTAAAAATCATGGAATATTAATGGTTGAGAATGAGAATGAATTTAATAAGCAGAAACTATTACTAGTAAGTTAATGGATTACATAAAATTTAACGAAAATTAATTAAAATAATAGAAAATGTTCCCATAAAGGATTCAAGGAAGTAATTGAAAACTTTATACATCATACAACAAAATACGCAAACACTGTCCCTTTGTGTAATATATAACATTCCCAATTATCATGCTACTTTTAGTATATAAAAAAAATCGGTATAACATCCTTCTGTTTCCTACGTCAATAATAAATTTAAGTAACTTTAAACTCCTCATATGATCTGTAACTGAATTAAGTATCTTATCACAGATTCATAATAACTCAATAAATTTTTTTGGAAACCATATTTTTTTTTCTCTTTCCTACAAGAAAATTTTTTTTTCCTTCGCTACTAAACTTTTCTCCTCTCTAATTTCCTCACCAAAGGCATTGAAATTACTTTTTGTAGATACAGCTTTTCCACTTTATTATTGCTAAATTCATGTTTTTATTTGAGGATCTTACCAACTTTAACTTCGATCATATATAATACATTGCTATGAGTTACATCAAAATAATTTTCAATTACTGATAATTATCAAATATTTAATCTCTGTCATTCCACCATACATAATATTCTATATTCTTTTACCACTTTTATCTTTGTTAAGCGATACTGATTAAAATAACCACGAAAACCCAAAATCTTATTTCTTTACATGCGCTTTAATTCTGTCTTGTTAAGTCAATTTGCTTGGTAAATGCTTCAATTCCTTGGAGAGACGAGTTGGCTAACGCACTTAATTTTCAGGAAAGTTTCGGGTCTCCCCAGAAGACTGCCCCAGGTGGTTCTCCGCAGAAAACTCCTGCCCAGCCCACAACACCCAGACGCTCCCACCGGAGGCTTCCACAACCAACAGTCGAGCAGATGCAAGCCGCCGTTGCTATGGCAGCCCAGGGGCCGAGAGAAAAGAGCCCCCAGCCCCCCAGGTAAAGTAATCTGCTTGTTAGGGGAACACATGGTAATGCATTTAAAAGGAGCTAGTTTATGGGGCATTGATCTGGTTGGACCACCGGTACTCTACAAAGTCAAGTCTCTAGCTTGTAAATTGTATTTTGTAGTGATAGTATGGAACACTAGTAGAGTTCTATTTAATATTTAATTATTATTTATTATATTTAGTATTTAATTTTTAATTATTTTTTAAAATTAGTTTGAAATAAATAAGTATTAATCAGTGATAAATTTTATTGATTTTGTGACCGATAGTGCATTTATAAAATTGAGAATAAAAACTCTGTAAATTTCCCCCAGCCCCCCAGGTAAAGTAATCTGCTGGTTAGGGGAACACAGGGTAATGCATTTAGAAGGAGCTAGTTTATGAGGCATTGATCTGGTTGGGCCGCCGTTACCTTACAAAGTCAAGTCTCTAGTTTGTAAATTGCATTTTGTAGTGATAGTATCGAACTCTAGTAGAGTTCTATTTAATATTTAATTATTTCTTATTTAATTATTATCTATTATATTAAATATTTAATTTTTAATTAATTTTTAAAATAGTTTGAAATAAATAAGTATTAATCAGTGGTAAATGTTATTGCTCTTATGATCGATAATGCATTTATACAATTGAGAATAAAAATTCTGTATAACTCTAAATTGATTTTTCCTTAATAATTAACAATCATTATAAATTAAAGCTGATTAATTATTTTATGAGCAAGTAAAACTGCACGCTTTCTAAGAAAGGAAAGTGTATTAGATATTTAAGGTGGTAGAGTTGGTAAGGAGATTAATTCATTATGAGAAAGGCTATTAATTATCGTTAATGATTATATAAATTATTTGGTAAATTTAATCTTTAAATTTAACAATTCTTAATTTTTAAATGCATGGTTAAGTTAAGTACATGAATACTTTACTATATAACAGACTTAATTTGAACTGTAACAATATATTTATCGGGCGACCTACCAAGAGAAACGTTACATTTCTGTGTTTTATTTTCTGTACCCAACAATTGCACCAATTATTTTTTCATCTACAGAAAAATAAGTTTCTAATTCAATATAATGAACTAAATTAATTATATAACAGAATTTTGAGGTTTCTTTCTTAAAATTTTATATTAAAATAGATATTTTTAGAAAAGGCTTGTTAGAATTATTTAATGAGATTGAATATGTTGATTAATTAAATAAAATAAATGATTTATTTATAATTATAAAAATATTATAGAAATTAAAAAAAAAAGATAAAGCAAATAAGGATTTAAATATATGATGTTTTCCGTACTTGAATATTTATAACTTTTTTTTGAATGTATTTGTGAAAAGATGACAATCATAAATTTATGTATGAAAAAATTGATCTGTTGATCCATCTAAAAATGTATTCTCGGTTAAAATTAACACTCTTTTCGAAGAAAAATCTTTCCTCCAAAAGATTTTTCTATAAAAAAAAAAGAGGAAAGATAAAGGAGATTCATCATTGATGGTTTCAACAAGACATGTTGATAAAAAATTTAATAAAATTGATGAATTGAAACAAAGAAAAAATATGTGTATGATATGATATCGTATGCATTATATGATATCGCCGCAACCTATCGTATTTTTAAGTTATTAGAGCAATCTCATTTGCCAAGTATTCATTGTAATATGTACGTATAATTTAATCATTCAAAAGCAATTAAAAAATAATAAAATACAAAAAAGACCAAACAATAAATAATTAAATACTAACTATCAAGCGATATACACAGTCTACCGTAGTATACACAGAGCACCTGTCAAAAGCCAGAATATACAAGAGTATATATTCTGGCTTTAGATGGAATGTGGTGTGGTATTAAGTGATATTTAAGTGTTATTAAGTGGAATTCTTTATATACACTCCACTGCAATGTGCTGCCCCCTGCCTTTTGTGATTGGCTATTTCACGCTGACGTCGAAAGTAGGTGGTGGTCCCATTAATGTGACTGGACTGTGTAAATGTTTAATAAGAATGCTTAAAGTTTAAAATAGGCTGAACTTAGGTGGAATCCAAAAATAATTCAGCCGTGATTGTGATAACTAAATTTAACTGGAGTAAAATTTAACACAATTCTGGATAAACATAAGCATTTCCCTGTTCAAGAAGTTGATTTTTTTAATAGGCATAAATTCAACTGCTAATATCAAACCCTTGCTAACCTGGAGGGTTGAATCGACTTGCGTGCTATTCCTAATTCTACCTACCGTGAAGAATGGTATGTAAAATAACCTCTGAGATCAACTGTTAAAAAACCGCCCCTATCCAAACAGTTGAATTCAACTGTTGACACAAATAGGCTTCTAACGCCGTCTAGCGTCAAATTAAAGTTCACTGCTAAAAGTAACCGTTAATCTTTTGTTTTGTCAACTGGGGTTGACTGCTAATTATCATCAACGTAGTTAAACTAATAGTTACATTAATATTTGTACAAGCCTAATATGCATATAAGAATTATGGTGGAAACAAAACAGGAGTATTCATTTAACATATCGCATTGAAATAAAATAAGACAAGTAAAGATAAATAAAAGAGCTATAAATAATGAAAAAATCTATATTATTAGGAAATAAAGAACATCATCCATTCCATTAAGAAAAAATAAAAGACTCCATCCATTCCACCAAGGAAAAATAAAAGAGACCCTCCATGAACCATGAAATGGTGGAAAACATTGATGAAATTTAATGATGAAGCCTAAGCAAATCAGTGTATCATGGATTTGATATCAAAGCTGAAGAAAAATGGTTTCAAAAGCTGACTTGTTTTGCAGACGAAACAATATTTAATCACTTTTGTAGCACAGTAAGCATGCAGAAATTTGAGATTTTAGGACTTGAAAAATCTGCATGTGACACTGCAGCATGAGCAGAATCTTTCAGAGATAAACTTTTTCTACTCCTAGAATTAACTGAAATATATTTAAGCCTTTTGTTTAGGGAAATATCCGGTTACATGATTCTTTTTTGAGATGTTTTGCTTCAGAGGAAAGAAAATATCTGTTTCTTCATTTTGGAGCAACATGGTGCTAAAACACAGTGACACAACCACGTACGTAGTTACCTCAACAATAATCTGCCCCATCATTATATTAGCCCAAATGGTGTGTTATTGATGTTGGGGGTCCTTTATGTTACTGGCAATTGGCAACTGGCGCACCTATTACGGAGTACCAATGGGGATAGACCCCTTAACCTCCTCATCTTAATTCATATATAAATTTACAATTTTAAATTGCTGCTTAAATGATAGCATTGGATAAAAAATAAAGTTTCAAAAATTAAATAAACGGTACTCTAAAAAAATTAAAAAATATTGAAAATACGGAGATACAAAATAAAAAAAAATTAAATTAAAATTAAAAGAATTTAAGTTTAAATTTGATACAGTTATGGACCAAGCCTTTATGTCACCTAGAGTCTAACTCCTTGTGGTATAGAGGGATGTAGGTGAAGGACAATGTGTTTCTATTTCCCCTTCTCCATGACCTACAGTAATTAAAACAAATGGATAAATGCTGCTATTAAATCACTAACTGTGCAGACGTCAGCTGAGAAAAAGTTGCAACACTGAGAAAATGAAGAAACTTTGAAAAATTTGTATATTTCTATCATTCATTTTAAATTGCACTGTATTTATTAACATGCAAATTAAAGTGTATGTCCAGAATATTTTTTCCAACAAAATTTTTTTTATTATAGCACAACAGGAGCTATATTGTTTGGATTGGACACTCCACAGACATTAGTAGAACCACAGGTGTCACCAGCATGGAAAAGTCCAGAAGTAAATCAATCATTCGAACAAGCTTACAACCAACAAACACCTACAAAACCAACAGTGGATAATCAAACGGTAAGAAAACTTTATTATTGTTTTCATTTTAAAAATTAATGAATATTTTAGGAATTTTTTATATTTTTAATGACAGTTTTCTTTAGTTTTCCTTTAAAATTGTTTAAATAAATACGTACAATATAATATTTGTCAAATTTACTTTGTCTTTTAATTTTTCAACTAAAAAAACTTTTGAAAATTTGCATCATTCTTTACTATAAAAGTATGTTTTTTTTCCCTCTAAAATAATTAAAATAAATAATATTTATAGATTAATAATTTTAATAATTAGAGTATTTTTAAAAGCTCTGAAATTTACTTTTTTAAAGTTCAATATGCATTTTTACTGAAAAAACCATAAACGATGTTTATAATTTTTTTAAAAATAAAATTATTGACACTATTTATAGAATTTGAAAAATAAAATCATATGCTTCACATCAATATCAAACAATAGTACGGATCATTTTTGAAAAAAATTTTAAACTTAAGAAATATTATTTTTGGTATTTACTGGAAAAAAAAAAAAAGTGCAATTTATGTTTAATTGCATTTTAATTTATAATTTACAAAAAAATCATTCGATATAAAAAAATAGATATGTTTCTAATATTAAGAAAAAAAAAAATTATATGATGGGTATTTACTAAAATCATGAAAATTCCTAAATTCATGAACTATAACACACATTTTTTAAGACTAATAATTGAAGGGGAACTGTAGTACAGCTTCTGTTGGGATGGAGCACCCGTAGCATAGAAGCCCATGACTTTTATATATATCTCCAGAGCTAAGACGCTCTTATCAGTAAATCATAAATAAGACTTGGACCTATTTAATTATTTTACTTTTAAAAAAGTGGATTCCGAACATAATTAATTGAAAAACAATCCAATGGCACTTTAAAATAAAAGGAATGCAAAATTCGGACCCGAAACCTGTGGCACCGAGCGCACTATGAAACAAGGAAATAATTTTTTTTACTCATATGATTCGGCCATTCAGGTCCCAGATTTAAAGCCAACTGCACGCGGTGTCCCCAGGTGGTCACCCACCCAAGTACTGATTAGCGCCCAGATGCTGTACTTCGGTGATCTAACGAGAACCGGTATATTCATATAAAAGGTCATGCGTTGGCAAAATAGATATTTATGAAGTTGGCAGATATGATTCTCAATGAAGTATATTCGGATAAAACCTTGAAATAGTTTAATTTTCCTCATTTTTGTGTAAATAAGAAAAAAAAAAAAGGATTAAAATTAATTTGTTTAGTTTTATAGCAATGCAAAACTTTTACTAATATGTATCAAATTTAAAATCAAAAGAAAGTATACTAGTTGAAAAGTTTTATTGAATTAGTTATATGTATAGGAGGGACCTCATGACCAAGTGACTAGCACTCTGGCGCTCGGTGCCACAGGGTTCGAGTCCCGGAGGTGCCATGGATGTTTGTAGAGGTTCGGAATTCACTTTAAGCCGTAGGTCCCGGTCTAATATGACTGTTTGGCATAGGGCTGATACCCCTACTCCATAAAAAGAACAGACCATGAGGCTGTTGCACCAATGAAGAAAAAGTTATTTATAAAATTAAAAAATGTCTTGTTAAATTGAGGCCAAGGTAAAAAATGTCATAAAAAAACCATGCATATTTTGCATGATTTTTAATATGCTAACAATTTATTTTAATTTTCATTGTAGACTATACCAAGTCCTGCTCCTAGAAATCAATCCCGTAACAACAATGGACAAAAAGTATCAGAATCAGTTCAATCCAACAACTCTCAAGACGGTAATAACAGCATTTGTTTTTAAGTGTTTGAAGTACTATCTTTATCAGTATGTAATCAGAGATTAATTTACTTATTTTTTTGACTAGCCGTTCCAACACCTCAAGCTAGGAGGATTCGTTCAGCTTCATACGGAGGGAACAATTCTCCAAAAGCTTCTGATGAACTTTTAGCACGACTCAATGGTGGCCCACCTATTAGTCCTCATGCTATAAACAATGTGTTTTCAGAAATCGCAACAACTTCAGCTGGATCTCCTCTTACACCTGGTACACCACGTGATAAGGTAACATACCAAAAAAAAAATAGCAAAAATATAGAATAACGCTTCATATTCAAATGATTGCCAAAATATGAAATTAAAAAAAACTTTATTAGAAAAGTCAAAAATTTGTTAAAAATTCTTATTCTGTAATTATGCTTTATGATTAAAAATGACAAGAGAAAATAAATATTTTTTCTCATAAACTAAACGTGCATAAGTATATTTTTAATCTCGGTTTGGGTTTCTACAAAATTTAAAATAGAAATACATTCACATAGTACATAAATTCATCGAAATTATTACTAGCGAACTCTGCTACTTAGAAAAATGAAGCAATATAAATATACTTATATTCTTCTTAACGTTAAAGAAATTTACTCTCACTTTTATTAATTTTTACAATCCCATTAAATTTCACAGTACCAATCTTGATCTTTCGTTTCTCGTATGATGATTTAATGCAGATCAAATATAAAATTTTACTGATTAAATGTTACTATCGTCATCGATATATTGATACTGTTATAGATACATGTAGCATAAATAGAAACATTTTGTTTACCAAGCCAGATAAAAATAAATTAAAACCAATATGACGATAGAGATTCATTTATTTAAAACATTGTGTTATTTCGGTTTGAAACATTGTGTTATTTCAGTTTCCACTCAGAATGTGCTCCACAAATACGCATAACATTGTCACTTCAATGTCCTAGTCACTAACTTCTAAATTATCATTAAACTAAGGGTTTTAGTTATTTTTAAAATTCAAATAACATAATTATTTACAGAGGCTCGAGAGAATTTCCTAACATTACTTAATACTTTTGAATGATTCGTACTTAACTTACGCTACATTAACTTATACTTACTTTAATAAACTTGAAACTTATAAACTTACTTTAAACCGTATTTAAATATGCATTTCCCCATTGCTGTCAAATTGTAACTAAAATTTACTTTTTACTTAATAGGTTGGTGGAGATTCATCAGATACTCAAAGTGAAGCAGAAAGCATAAAATCAGTTAGGCTTCGACGCAAACTTCCTAATCTTCCTCCAGACCAGTGTCCATCTCCTAGTCCAACAAGGAAATTCGCTGACCGCACCAAAAATGGTTTTATTGATAGCCAAGATTTCATGGATTCTGAAGCTTCCAGTCCAGCACCACAACTAACTCCTGTTGCAGCTCTGACAGTAACTACGAGTGTTGCAACAACAGTCGAGAATTCAAAACAGTATTCTCCAGCATCTACCCTTGGCACTCCACCAACTACTTCCTCGGGAAACAGTTTATCTCCTCTTCTTGGTAGAAAAGGAAATACATCCAGAACACCAAGTCCAGGAAGTGATACATCTGGCTCAAAACTACCACAATACATGCAAAATCTTAAGCAACAGCTCAGAGACGAATTGAAAGCTGTTACCGAAGAAAGAAAAGTTATGCTGGAACAAAGAGGTAAAGTTGGAGGAGAAGGAGAACGTTCTGTGACTCCTCAACCTACTGTTCCCTCTGAACAGAGAACGACAGAACAAAAACAAGAAGAAAATCTGAATTCAACGATTTCAAAATCTCTGGCAAATTTCCAATCTCAGCAGGCTGCTTTGCTTAAACAGATACAGAGTCAATCAACATTTCAAGCTCAATCACAATCTCAATCACTACCTCAAATGCAGATGTCAACATCAATTAGTTACCAAGGCCAAAGTAAGCCTCTACAACAAATGCAAACGCAATCTTCGCAAAACCAAAGCATAATACTATCTCCCTATAGAACTCAGCCTCAAACGTCTTTACAAAGTCAAGCCAGCACTCCCTTGCAAGGGCAACAGTCACTATCTTCTTATCAAAGTCAACCACAGATGCTTCAGTATCAAAACCAACCTCAAATGATTCAGTACCAAACTCAACCGCAGATTCCGTACAAAGCGCAGACTCCGTCATCCCAGTATGCTAGCCAACAGGATATGTTTGTGCAACAAGCATTGTCTGAATCAGGACGCAAAACTCCGCAAATTTCACGAACCTCACTTCCCGATGCTGTACCCAAATACCCTGGCACGCGACGACCCTCTGACGACGACATCACCATCATGACGACCGCAACAACAACGGTGGTGTCCGCCTCAGAGCAATGGAACGACGGTTCAAAGCGACATCGTCAAACCCCAACGACAACGATCGCACCGTCAGCGGCTATTTTAGGGTCCAGCGTGGAATCGTTGCGGCGACTGCAGCCGAAAATGTCTCCCCAGCCTTCTCCAAAGAAGGGACGGCGCAGACACACCAGCGAGATCACGGTGCCCCCTTTTGCACAGATAGAACAAGCTATGCATTACCAGACTATGAGGCACCACCAACAGCAGCAGCAGCAACAGCAGTTACAGCTTCAACAGCAGCAGCTTCAACAACAGCAGCTTCAGCAGCAGCAACTAATACAACAACAACAGCAAATGCAACAGCAACAGTTACAACAAGCTCCACAATACATTCAATATTATCAAAAGACTCCACTACAGTCGCCTGGTAAGTCGAAATTCAATAGCATAATATTATAAAAATTAATTAAACTTATTCAATATTGTGCTAAATTTTATATAATGCATTATATTTTATAAAACTACAAGAAATGAATATAAAAATTTAACACATTACTATTTTTTATAACTGAAAATTTAACACATTAATATTTTGGCTTTTTTTCTAATATTTTTAATATATTATTCGTCTATATTGTTATAATGATCATCTGAATCCTTAACTTAAAAATAAATATGCATATTCATTCTTTGTCCTCAATTTTTAAAATATAAAGACACGTGAATTAAATAAGATAAAATAATGTTAATGAATGTAGTTAATTAGCAGTAATATTTTATTAATTAATTACTATTTTTGTTTTTTAAAGAAAAATTTTACTAAATGTAACTTACTATTTACTTCAATTATTACCAAATTACTGAAATTGTGACTTTTTGTTCCATATATGTACAGATTTTTCAATATAGATTTCTTTATAAAGCTTACATTTGTGAATATTATCAGGAAAATATCTATTACGTATCAGAAGGGAGTTATCGGATTGCGATTCAAGTGCTATTTGAACTACAGTTTGCATCCCTTACATAGGTTAAAGCATAATTGAACATTAAATTTTATTTCATGAAATAAAAAAAAAAATTGCATTGATGAACTATTTATCTGGACATTTTCTTAGCTACGACTTAAACCTATAATATAAGCACTTTTCTTAGTTACGAAGTAAAATCTTATATCAAGACTGAACTTTATACCAATACGATTAATAAATATTAGCATACAATATTTTGAATTAAGAATAGATCTGTATTTTGAGATATCTCAAATACTGAAAATATTGAGGATAATGATAAAGATTAACATATTGTAGACAGTGAAATTACAATTAATGTACAGTTCAGTAATGTACAGTTTCTAAAGTGTTGAAAATACTGAATTGTTTTGTTATATTTTAGATTTATAAGAATACTAACAGATAAGACCTGGCATTGCCGCCTACAAAATCAAAATATTTTTAGATTTTGTACACTTTATTAGAAAATGATATCGGCGAAATGTGCTTAGAAAACAAGAGAAAATCTCAATTGTGGGTGAAAACATTGATAAAGATGAAAAAATTATTGTTTGGAAAAATGTAAAGAGAAGTTATATAAATATGTGTAAATGAACAAAATTCAAAATTTATGCCAAAAACGAATGTTAAGCTTATATTATAGAATATAGAAACAAAAAAGTTTACTTAAAAACGATGAATCAAATGATGAATTTTCTAGTTTAACTTCTTTACTTAATTTTACTTTACTTACTTTTTCTTACTTTAATTTAACTTCTTTTATTCACTATTTTAAACTATATTTTTTTAGTGCCACCAGATGGCGCCACCCGGGGCTCTAAATAATTTCAATTTAACAATACAAAACATTATAGCAAATACATAAACATTATTATTTATTATTTTTATCTACGTATCAGATAAAAAATTGGACTTCCAAGTGTATGAATTTTAAATTATGTTGCAGCAGTCACATATACATACTATGTCAAATATTACATCAAACTGACAGATTGATATTTTTAAGATTTATATAGGATATTAACTTTTTTGTCAAATAAAAATTTTCTAACTTAATAATTTTCTTACAAACGTTTTTTGGGGGGAGGGGGATTTTTTTAATGCTAATTGTCAGATACACATTTTTTAAATCATGTTATGCCAGATTTTTATCTAGCGAAACTTCATTTCTCGGTACTTATATTTAAATATACGTTTCTGAATTAGAACTAAAGAAGAGCATTTTCTATTTTATTGTTTTCTATAAAGATTTCATACACGGGAAATAATTCGTTTAAAAAAAAAAAAAAAAAGTCAAGAATTGCATTTCTTATTCTGAGTAGGTAAATTTTTTCTAGTAAAACTATTTTTATTTTTCTAAAGTGGAATGCAATGCTTCAAACCACAGTTATACTTCAATAATAATTTTATCTGAATTATGTATACAGGTGACAGATATTGTCATAATCTGAAATGATCCATTATCATATTTCAGAATTAATTTTATTAACAAATGATTAAATTGATATAGTATAACATAAAAATAGTGCAATAAACCAAATTGTGATGCCTTAAACAATAGTCACAAATAAGTATTCTTACTCGTTTATATTATGTACTTAATACATGCCCCAAGACCACAATGTATGTTTCTAATAAAACTTTCCTCATATATTCATCTGTTAAACTGTATAAATATTATATAACAGCAATTAATTTTTTTAAATAAATAAAAAAAAAAAAAAAATGGAGAAATTCTCATATTTTATTTTGATTCTTTTTTTTTTCAAAATGAATTTTAATGAATTTTATTTTAGTTTTCAATGTTTAGTTATTAATTATGTTCTTCCGTACAGTATACATTAGTTCAAAATGTAATATATTTTTCCATTCATAATTTACACCAAAATTTTGTTTGAATAATTGTGCTGCGATTTTTATTTTGATATTTTAATAAATTTTCTTAAAAACGCGTTTTAACAAATTAAAAATTTTATTAAAATAAAAATCTAGAAAATATTCTAAAAATTATTCGTTTTTATACAAGAATATGTATAAAAATGTTTTATCAGTAAATACACGTGTATTAATTAATAATTTCAAATATTATTTAAAGATGCTTGTGCAAAAATTGGGTTTCTATTTTCAGGATAAGAGGTTACAAGTTCGTACTGCTTAAATAGCGTATCTAAAAATATTATTTATAGAACATTTAAATAGCGCATGGATTTAATAGTTACATAAATAATTTCCTTATTTAAAAACATGCAAATCAAATAAATTCCATTTTTTCTCTAAAGACTTCTAGGAAAGTAATTCTTCCTTTCAATGTATTTGAAAAATAAATTTATATTTTTAATTTTCAATAAAAATATTTTTATTTTAAACGCAAAAGATGCATTAGGTCACATGATACGCACAAAACACATCATGTGACACAACACATAAAAAAAAGTTTAATCCTATTTAATATTCTCTGATATTTTCGTTTTGAGTTTTCTTTCTTTAATAATCTTACCTTCTTTTAAAAGTAAATGAATAGAAAACTTCATATCTCAGATATTCCTCTTTAAAATAATTCTTCGCATTTTTTTTTTTATTTCTGCCATGATATGGATAGATTAATTTTTATCTCTTTTTGGAAAATGTTTACCTTATTACGCTCCAGAAAGCCTAAAACAAACAAGTTATTTTTATAAACAGTTTTCAGTTGAATGTATTCAGTTTATTTTGCATTTATTCAAAATCTGCTTAAGGATGCATAGAAGATTTTGGTGGTACTGTTGAATGTTTTTTGCTGGGCTTAAAGGATTTGGTATTTTAAATTTACTCATTTTTCAACTTTTAAAGGAGAAATAATGCAGTGAAAGGTTTTTCCTGAGCAATAAATTTTTATAATAAATATATGCATTTTATTCTACTTAATTTTTAACTTTTTAAAGCTGAAAAATAATATAAAAATAATAAATATAAATTTCGTTAAAAAACTAATATAGAAAATTGTCTTGCCTATCTACCACTATTGACGTTCTGAAAAACGTAAAGGCATTCTTTTAATTTTTATTCATAGCTTATAATAATGCAGAGTACATAATAACTAAACAGAAATGTAGTATCATTTCTAGTAATAATTATTTATATTTGCGTTAATTGCAATATATTGATTTACGACGACAAATTTATCTATCAGTTTAGCTAACAATTTTAGCTATGGAAAGGATAATTTTTTAATAAATATAAATTTACAGCACAACATTTTTGAATAATTGTGCTTCGATTTTTATTTTGACTAGTAAATTTAAAAAAAAAATTGTTTTAACAAATCTTTACAAAATTTTATTCAGTTACAAATCTACCTTTTGATTAAAAATATAGTGTCGAAAATGTCTTACTTTATTTAAAATTGTCACATCCTCGTATAATCATCTATATTCTCGTGGAATGCTATTTCCTATATTGTTTGAAAATCATAGTTATAAAAAAATAATCGAGAGAAATAGTTTTTCAAAGCAGTATACAAAAAGAAAACAAGCAAAGTATTTCTCCATTCTTATCAACAACAACAACAAAATTCCACTTTTTTTAACAGCTGAAATATGTATAAAAATGTTTTAACAGTAGATGCATGTGTATTAATTAATAATTTCAAAACATTATTTGAAGTTGTGTATGCAAAAATTAAGTTTCGTACTTCTGGGATGAAAGGTTACAAGTTGTTACTACTTAAATAGGGCATTTAAAAATAGTAATTAAAGAACATTTAAATAAATCACTGATTTACTATTTACATAAATAATTTCCTTTTTTAAAAACATGGGAATCAAATGAATTCCAATTTTTCACTAAAAATTCCATGAAAGTAATTCTTCCTTTCAATATATTTAAAAATATAAATTTACATTCTTAAGTTTCAATAAAAATGCTTTTATTTTAAATACAAAAGACGATGCGTTAGGTCACATGATATGCATGGACATCATAACACAAAACACATAAAAAAGTTTAATCCTACTTAATATTCTCTGATATTTTCGTTTTGAGTTTTCTTTCTTTAATAATCTTACCTTCTTTTAAAAGTAAATGAATAGAAAACTTCATATCTCAGATATTCCCCTTTAAAATAATTCCTCGCATTTTTTTTATTTCTGCCATGATATGGATAGATTAATTTTTATCTCTCTTTGTAAAATGTTTACCTTATTACGCTCCAAGAAAGCCTAAAACAAACAAGTTATTTTTATAACCAGTTTTCAGTTCAATGTATTCAGTTTATTTTGCATTTATTCAGAATCTGTTTAAGGATGCATAGAACATTTTGGTGGTACTGTTGAATGTTTTTTGCTAGGCTTAAAGGATTTGGTATTTTAAATTTACTCATTTTGCAACTTTTAAAAGGGAAATAATGCAGTGAAAGGTTTTTCCTGAGAAATAAATTTTTATAATAAATATATGCATTTTATTCTACTTAATTTTTAACTTTCATACAGCTGAAAAATAATATAAAAAGAATAAATATAAATTTCGTTAAAAATGCAATATAGAAAATTATCTTTGCCATCTATTACTATTGATGCTTTAAAAGACGTAAAGGCATTCTTTTTATTTTTATGCATAACTTACAATAATGCAGAGTACATAATAGCTAATTAGAAATCTAGTATCATTGCCAGCAATATTTATTTACATTTGCATTAATTGCAACGTTTTGATTTATGACAAACAATTTAATTATCTGTTTTAAAAAATGACTAAAATATACGAGTTGCTAATAATATAATATTATAATATATAACACAAAAATATTAAGTTATACTTAGTTATGATAAACTATATCTAATGTAATTAATTTGGATTTTAGTAAGGTTTACACTTTAAAGGTTTTATACTTAGTTATGGTAAATTATATCCAATGTAATTAATTTGAATAATAGTAAAAGATTTTTCCGCGAGCAATAAATTATTATAATTAATCCATGTATTTTATCCTACTTACTTTTTAACATTCTTACAGCTAAGAAATAATATAAAAAGAATTATTTTATAGTAAATATAAATTTCTTTTAAAATATAATACAAAGATATGTCTTCTTTATTTATTATTATTGATGTTTTATAAAACGTAAAGGGATTATTTTCTTTTTTATTCACAACTTATGATAATGCAGAGTACATGACAGTTAATTAAAAATGTAGTGTCATTGTTAGCCATAATATTTTACATTTTTTTAATTGCAACGTATTGATTATACAAATTTAACTATCAGTTTAAAAAAATAACTGAAATATACAAGTTGCTAAAGACATTATATAAAGAATACTTAATGGTAAACTGTATCTAATGTAATTAATTTGAATTCTGATGCAATTAAATTTGAGTGTAGTGTTTTTACATTCATTTTTATGCATAACTTAGGATAACTTATAAGAGTACATAATAGCTAAATAGGAATGTGACGTCATTGTTAGCAATAATTATTTACAATTGCATTAATTGCAACGTATTGATCAATGAAGAGTACATAATAGCTAAATAGAAATTTTGTGTCATTGTTAGCAATAATTACTTGCATTTGCATTAATTACAACTTATTGATTTATTATAATAAATTTAATCAACTTAAAAATGACTAAAATATAAAGCATACTTAGTTATGGTAAACTATATCTAATGTAATTAATTTGAATTTTAATGGTATAGTTTGTAATGTAGTATTATTACATTGTTATAATACGTTTAAAAAAGAAATGTAACCTGTGATTTTTTTTCAATTATGATAATGACTTCAATTTTTATTATCAGTAATTTTTACAATAATACTGGTTGATTAAAAAGTAATTCTATTTTAATACATATGTTTCGAAATTTAATTGGTCAGAAATCGAACACATGTTAAAAAAAACATGAAAATTTAAACTAATGTTTAACATAAATTATTGCATGAAAAACATAAATTATTGAGACTATGACGTAAATTTTTACAAAACTAAAATAGAAATAAAGCAATATCAAAACTGAAGGAGTACTACTTATATATACGATTGTTGTATCTGCACAATTGATGAAATTATATTTAAAAAAAAATTAAAATGTGTTTATTTTTTCAAAATTTCTATTATCTCATTAGAAAAGACAATGCCTTAAAAATTACTTTTTAAATATTTAATTTTACAGTTTTCAATTAATTTCCGTTAGTTAAAAGTCGAAGTTTATATCTACTCAAACGTGGACAATGATTAAATTTGGATTATTATTAGGATTAGATTTGCTAATAAATAATAAAAAATCAACAACTCTCATTTCCTTCTTTTCATGCATATATTTTAGATTTTTTGCATTAATTTTATTCGACGAATGATGATTCTAATTTATTCTCACCAAAATACCACAGTCACGGACATCTGTAAGAACCAATTAAACTTAATGGAATTAATATCTAAATTTGTTACTCAACTATGAATGTTCAACTTGATGGTTAACCATAATTGTTAAATCTTTTATTAAAATTTGCCTTAAATATTCTACAAAAACTATATGCTCACACATTTGACAAACACTAAAGTGCACAAGTAGGCTTTTTTGGCCATAAAAAGAATAGAAACTCACCTCATTTCCATGATCCGATAACCCCCTTCAGTGGAGCATTTGTTGACGAAACTGGTGCATGCAAACAACCCTTCTCCTTTCTATGGATCCTTTATTGATCTTGTGCATTTAAATCTGTGAAGCACATGGGTTTTCCCCCTCAGGGTACAGATCGATGGACTTCCCCTCCATTGACAGCCATGTGAGGGCAACGGACCTGCTCAGGTCGAGTGCCAATCGCTACGGAGGCAGTTTGGGAAGTGGTCTCAGCAACACGGAAGCGATCTACCAGAGTCGCAAAGCTCTCAGCAACAAAATACAGGATTATCTGGCCGAGACCAGGATGGTGGAGCAACAGCAGCAGAGGATTTATGGCTCGGATGCATATTTCCAGACTCTCAACAATGAAATAAACAGGTGAGAAGTGTTTTCGCGCTATTTTGTGTAGTTAGCTTTTGCTGTACTTTCAATGTTTGCTGCACAACTTATACTTAAAGTCTAAAAATATTATAGAATTCTTTATTTACAAGTGGACATGGTTAAAAATGCAAGAAATCATGTAATGTTTCAGAAGATTATTTCGGCGTCTGCAGAGAAATCAGGGAGCCCTTCCATTATGTAATTACTTATCATCTAACAAAATCATGGCACCTTAAAATCTCCTCTAGAAAATTTTACTTTGCTCATGGATAAGATGGAAAATCATTAATTTTATAAATGTTATAGAAGAAAATGAAAATTCTTCATTTTGAGAATTAATTAATCCTGAAATATTAACTGAATTCTATGTGTCTGTTCTTTAACTTTTAACAATAACATTTTGTCCTTTTATATATCGATTGAATGTTGTCTTAATATTTATATATAATACCATACCGTACCGTTGTAATCATATCATGTTTACAACTATTGTTTATTCTTTCTGTAAAGCATATTTTACATTTCACTCCTTCTTATGCAAGTTACACTACTTTTTTTTTATCTGTCTTAAGATTCAATGTATTTCTGTAATTCTATGATTATAAGTTTTCTTAAATTAAAATTTTTCACATTATTTTTTATTAGTTTATTATAAATTTTAATATTATTTTTGTTAGTGCTGGGCTAGCAAGCCTTCGATTCTGGGGTGGGATATAGGGTAAAATAAAATAAAATTGCTTACAGCAGGACACGTTTATTAAGACCAGAGTTACATAGAATAAAAATGTCACAGGAAAAGAGCACGAAGTATCTATAATTTATGATTTTTGGTTTAAAATTCCCTATATTATAACACAGAAGGATAGTTAATTGGATATTTGGCAATGTATAATTCAACTCAATTTTTCATGTTGGACATTTAGGTTCTTATCAAAGATTTCTTTTACTTCACGGTATCTTGAGTTTATTTATATAGATGATGGTTTTACTGACATCCTTCTATATTATTTGATAGTAATGTAAATTTCTATATTTGTATTAGGGTCTATTAAAGACAATTTGTTTAAACTTAAAAGTGTAAAAGGTTTAATCATGTTGTATTGCTTGGGCAATCCAACTGAAATTGCTAAGACAGTCATGCATTAATAAATAGCTATAATATTTTGTTTGACTTTTGATGCATTAAAGTTCAAAACTGATTCTAAATTCTCATTAATTAAAAAGTTCTTAGTTTCATATAAAGTAAACTCTTGGATTAAAAAGTGGTAAATGTGTGCCATTGTGTTATAATTTTTTTCAGTTTATACAATCTTAAAGGTGATATTGAATTACTCTGAAATTTGAATTTTTGCATTATTTTACTACTATCTGTAGCATGGTGGTTACAGTTATTATAACACTAATTCAGATTTTAGCAAATTAACAAAATTGATGTTGTGGGTTTCTTCCAGAAGATTTTTAACTGCAAAAAAAATGCTGGCATTATATGTATTAATAATATTTAAATGTCGTATTCCTTATGACAGAGTTTGACAAAAATTGATGCAAAATGCTATTAATAAATGGTAAAAAAAAATTCTTTGCACGTTGGATCTGGTAGGATTTTGGATTGCTTGTTTTGCAATCTAAGTTTTACTAGAAGCGCAAAATGCATCCTCTCTTGGAAGGAGGTTGGCTCCTGCCATAGCAGCATAATTCTGGCATGCATAAGTGACATTTCTCTGAAAATTTGCACATTCATGGTTCTGCCACGAGGGAAACAATATGTTTTAGTCTTGTTTTAAAATAATGTTACGATACTACATTGTTTTTAAAAATAATTCAATCATTTAACAAGTAGTGATAAAAATGTCTTATTAAGGCATGCATTAAAATTAGTACGTATACTAAAATATTTGCAAACTGATTAATTAATAATTAGTTTTAGAAATAAGGGGTTTTCATTACTTTTGTTTTACCTGTTACTTATATATAACCTACAATAAAAAAATTGATGCAAAAATAAATTAAAGGAATAGAATTCATGAGTGAAACTTGAAATTTAAATACCTTAGAAAAATGCTAACTTAAAAAAAAAAAATGCATAAATATTTAAAAACAAATTCATTTTTATTTTTATGATTATTAGTTTAGCTACATAAAACTGTAATCCAATTTTAACAAGGCAGTTTTAATTTGAATTTTTAATCACATTGAGGTAAAAAACTGATAATAACAAAGGTAAAAAAATATTCTTTCATTTTAGATTACGACGCTCGTCTGAAAATCTTTACAGAGACACGATTTACGACAAACCAACATGGGGAGGTCCTGTCGTACAAGCTCAAACTCCTGTTCCAGAGATTCGAACGAGTCCCCAGACGACGGAGAGACGTAAAAGGTAACGTTATGACTTGATCTAAACCAGGCAGTAAACCCTATATATGTTGTACTGTTTATCGAAGAGTGTTCAAATAATGTTAATCAAAAATGCATATTCAAATTTTGCTTGGTAAAAAATTTAATTTTTTACTAATAAGTTGCTAAATTTTTATATAAAATGCTAATTGTTATAAAATAACTGTTCATCATATTTTTTATTATTTGATAGTAAAAATAAACATTTGCTCTATCGTGAAATTTCTTTACTTCAATAAGAGCTATTGATAATAAGAAATAAATTATCTTTACATTTCATTAAGTTACATTTTATGCACAAAATAGAATAAAAGCATTTAATAATATCGAACATATAAAGGTAAATTTAAAAAAAGTTATCATTGATGTTATAAATCCAGTTTTATAACAGATTTACCAAATACTAAGCTGCTAAAAAGCTCTATCGAAGGAAAACACCAAACGAGAATTAATTGATAAACTAGATTATTTAGAAATATCGTCAAAATGCTTTTGGTTGTAATATGATTTTTGCACAAATTGTTACACATGTAGCAATATGTATTTTTAATGATGGCGAGCAAAGATATTTGACAATGATGCAAAAATTGGAACTTAAAAAAATATTCATGTTTTCAATTGTTTACCGAGGGCAAATTGAGCAAAACTTTGAGCAATCTAGCAATTAATCTAGGAAATTGAGTAAAAAAAAGCATAAACTTTGACTTGTAGAGTTTAGAAAGGAAATCCTTTTTATGAAGAAAGGATAAACTTATGTTTATGGGAACTTTTGAAAATGGCAAGTTTATTTTTGCATGTTTTATTGAAATTCTGTTTTTGAAAGTTTATTTTACCTTTTTGTATATTTTGAGCTTGTGTGCTGGATATTTTAAAAAAAATTAATACAACTAAAATGTTAACATTTGTTATGTACCTTAACTATATACTTTAAAACTTATACGTCAATTTATTGCCAGATAATTAGTTTGTAAAATATTATTTTTCTAAAAAATTAAACGTGTAAAAATGTAACAAAAATTAAGATTAAAATTAAAAAAAAAATATTATTCAAATTTTTTATTGGTATTAATACATGTATAAAACAAAGTATATTTACCTAGGAATCTATTACAACTGATTTGTATTATTAATATAATTTTTTTGGAGTATTTCATATTCAATGAATGTTAATTAAGGATTGTTAAGGAAAATATTCGTATACAATTGTAACTATTGTTAAATTTTAATTCATTAATAAATTGTTCTACAGCTCACTTTATTTATTCCTATATTAATTATAGGCTACAACACTTTTCAGGAGCGATATCTTTTTTTTTTTTTTTTTTGACTTCCAAAGTGACGGGGAAAAAAATTAAAAAGTCGTCATTTAAAAAAACATTTTTTCATGTTAAAAGATAATCTTTTTATTATTAACATTGTGGTTTTCTTCTTACAAAACATTTTTTTGCAATGCTGTAAGCACTATAATAATTTTGAATAAAGTTTTAGTTATTTTGATTCTTTGCATACATTTTTTAAGTAGTTTTATTACATTTATGTAATAAAAAATGAGCCTTACACAATGCTGTTTATAACTTTTTTTGCAGATAGATAAAAATTTTTTAATTATGAAAGGGGGTCGAGAACTAAATAAATTTAAAAAACACTGCTTTAAATGTGCCACAATTATTTGTTTTTCTGGATAATATTAGGTGATATATTTCTCAGAATTTTATAATGCTAAAAACATCTGAAGTATGAAAGTAAAAAAACTATAAGTTACAAAAGTATCTAATAATTTGAGGTACTCCATTATACATAAGTGTAAAAGAAAATAAATAAAACAAAACAAAATCTCCTCTTAATAATTATTTTCTCTGCAGACCATACACATTGCTTTATTGATATGATCAGAAAGCACGATAAATCTTGTTAAAAATTTATTTATTCAGACACTGGTGAGTCGACACGTTTGTTTTAGGTGCAGACAATATGTGTTTTGTTAAGAAAATGTCAAGCGTGTTAAAATAAAACAATTTTTTTTACAGGAAAGAAAAGAAAACTCGAAAACCTCGTTCTTGGCATCCTTCACCCTATGTGTCTGAGGATGAAGACGACCAAATGACGAGGGAGGAAAAGAAAGCAAAAATCAAAGCAGAGATCGCTCGTCGTCGACAACAAATTGAAGAAAACATGATGCTGCACGAAGAACTTTGTAAACTTGCGGAGCGCAGAGATAGGATGGAAGCGGGTAACCAACATTCATGTGTTTTGTTAATTCAGTTATTTAAAGATGAGTGTTAATTAAGTAAATAAAAAATGACCAAGAAATGTATTGCTACTTTATGTGTGATAAGACTTTTAGATTTTTGTCCATGCCTCTTACATCAGTTTTAAATTTATACTTAAACAACTATTTATTTGATATTTTTGTGCAATTTATAAATTAAAACTATATTCTATCAAAATTTTAAATTATTTAATTTATTATTCAGGTTTACATATATAAGTGAATATTGAAAAAGAGAGCGTGAAAAAATAATAGTATAGATGTAGTAGGGGATGTGTGCACTAAAGAACAGACACATAGAAATTCAATAACGCATAGTTCTTATTTAAGAAATTTTAACCATATTTTTGATTTTTTGATTATTTCATTGCGGGTCTGTAAGACGTGATAGATAATTGTTTTTATATAAGTATTTTATATTTTGATTTCAATCTATTTGAAATAATTTATATCTAAATGCATTCTTTCTTCTTGTAGGTCGGACAACACCTGTGGCTTATGTCCCTTCACCTACAGGTTCCGTTGCGTATCGCACTTCTGAACAGACATTGGTTGCCCAAACTAGGCCGGTAGTGGATAATGATGATACCAGCAGCGTCTTGAAAGCTATAGATGAAATATTGCGTAAAGATTTATATAGTGGACCGCTATCGAGAACTGCTGCTTGGACCAACTACGGTGCTGCTGATGCTAGGTCAAATGATTTCTACCAATCAGCATATGTTACCATGCCGCGAAATAGGTATTGTAAAAACAGTAGAAATTCTTTTCTGTTGAAGTTTAATATTTATTTTATTAAAATGTCTTCTTTTTCTCCAAATTTAATTTTAGTATCCATTCTGAAATGTGTTCATCTGCTTATTTCATTAAATAATATATAAAATAATGTAAATAAGATGTTCTTTACGCCAAAATTAACACTCATTTTTTTTTTTACTATAGATACGAATACTCAGTTAATTCTGATGTGCATAATATGGGTGGTCAATGGTATGAAGAAGAACAGGTTCAACAACAACAGCAACAGCAACAAGTTGGCTATTACCAGGAGACGGCTGCAGTTCCAGAATCGGCGATGGATGAAAGTATAGCTAGAATAGCTTCTACGTTTCCTACAGATGAACCGCCTGACATATTACTGTCAGCTACGCCGGGTCATTTTTCACCAGAATCGGAAATGGCACCTGCTATGCCTCTTCTACCGGACATGCCAACCCGATCCCGGAAATTACTGGAAAATCTAGGGAGTTCTCCGATACAGCCAAGCAGAAGTGGATCAGGTACGTTATTAACAGCAATGTCATCATCTATTTCTGGGAAGAATAAATCCAGGTAATAAACAAATTCCAGCTGTTGTGAAGGATGATTTATTTGAGATAATTATAAGTAAGCTCTTGATATTGTTGTTTCTATACATTTCGTTATGAAATTTCTCCTTATATCATTGTAAAACTTAATTACACTAAAATTATATATCCATATTGAGAGATTATGGCTTTTAAATTTCTTAATAATTCACACATAATACACGATACATGACAGCAAACAGGATAGATTGAGTTAATATTAAAACTTAAGAAGTTACCAATTATTAAGATTAACCAATTGTAATGAAAATTGCAATTAAATATTTTTAGTGGAATATTAGAAATAAGTTAGAAATCATGCAATTAAAATAATACTATCAATAAATATGAATATCAATGTAATATTTTCTATTCAAGCTAATAATGAAATTTCTTCATGGCGGCTAGTATATTGAGTACTTTATTTGCACAACATGTTAACAATTAGGCATCTCCAGACTCATATTAGAATAATTCAAACAAATAAATTATTCAAAAACAGACAAATACGAGACGTTTTATTTTATCTACCATTCTTGTAGTTCAATGTTTTTAGTTACGAACGAAGCTTGACGTATATTGTTTAAAATTCTTTTTGCAGCTCAATCTCTGTACCAGGACCACCACAGGTCCGAAGATGAGAGTAACGAAGACGATTCCCTGGGTCACCGGATGCAGGAATCTTCCTCTTTACTCAGGTCTCAAAGAAAAACTGGGGTAAGGAAGAAGTTGTTGGCATTTTTTTTTTTAATAATTGTGTATTGTAATAATAACTAATGTTTTATTTTCGGTATAAATATAAAAAATATTCTTTCCAAACCAATTCCGTTCATATTTGCAATCAAAATGAAAAAAAACGAAAGTTTTTTTTTATTTTTTAAATATTCGAATATTTTCAAACGAAGAAAATTTGTAATCTATTTTCAATAATTGTTTTGAAAACAATAATGCCCATTTCCTAATGTAAATATTATTTGAACGTTTTGTAATCCTATTTCCCATAATAAAATAGTAACGTTATTTTTATAGTAATGTTATTTCACCATAGTAAAATTGCAATGTTATTTTTATAGTAATGTTATTTCACCATAGTAAAATAGTAATGCTATTTTTAAAGTAATGCTATTTCACCATTGTAAAATAGTAATATTGTTTTTATAGTAATGTTATTTCACCATTGTAAAATAATTTTGTGATAGTATTTCATCATTAATTCATCTTATTGATTGACTAACTGAGTTAATTCAGTCATTGAATCCTTAATTGACAGAGAAAAAGTATTATTTTAAGAATTAATGCTGGATGTTTTTACCTTTACTTTTATGAAACACCATTACTGGAGAGAGTTAGTTCAAACTATGATGATTCTTATACAATTATTTTCTTGTATTTTACTTTTGTCTATAAATTAGCACACTTAACCTTTTATAAATAAACTTTTCAACGATATATATTTGCATATTCCTTTAAGAGAATATAAAATCATTTAATTGTTAACTTACATTATTTAACATAAAGTATATTTACAGGATTAAAACAAATTAATAACACTTACAATACCAAAAATCTTCTAAAGCATGATTCTTATTGTAATCATTTTGAATATATGCTTCTTTTGATGTAGAAAGATAAAAATTGATTTCTTTCCATGTGTTTTTGAGAATCATATTTGCGGATACGAATTAACATCGGATCAAATGTTTTTCGCGATTCTCTATATAAATATATTCATTATTATAAACCAAATATGAGACATCCTACAACCACAATGTCTTGAATACCTTTTTTGGTGAGTTTGTCATTCGTATTCGCAGTAACTTTAAGTATACTCAATAGAATTAAGCAGAAGGCTTTAAGGAGATAAAATTACTGTTTCTGAATTTTTGCAGGGAAGTTATTTCTCAATAATAATTTCTAGTGCCGTTTCTTAAACTATTACAAATTATGCATTTATGAAACTATGCATTTACATTTTAAAACTATGCATTTATGAAACTATATATTTACACTTGATCATTATTCATAATTTTACTTGTTTGTAATTTCAGCGAACACCCGTTTCAAAGACCACTCAAAAATACGAATTTCCCGTAAAGAGGATACTCCTCACCAGGGACCCCAAGGATCGTTCTGTCAGCGGTAAGCAATGCAGTAGTTTGATATCTTAATATCATGTTAATTACTGAGACATAATAATAGTTTCAAACCTGTAATTCATTGCACTATTTATGAAATTAATCATTTAAAATGAAATTAATATCCTGTCATTTCATTACACCATATGAACTAAAAGGACAAGGAATAACATACTGATGTCCTGTTAACAAAATCATGTTATCATGGAATCATGTTACCATCATATGGAATAACACCATATTAACTATAAGGACAAGCTACAAATGAAATAAGTTAATACATTAAAAAAATTGAATCATGATTTTAAATTCTTTTATTAAATTATAATGTAAAGCTTTTAGGCTTAGTATAAGTGGAAGATGTTAATGTTGCTGTTGTCGTATCCCCTGAAGAGTACGAGGGAATCATCGTGGTGCTCTCGAATAATATTGGCTATGTTGATTGCCAGTTCAGAGTATAAATCTCCTCCTAGTAACCTCTTTTGAGGGATGGTTCAGATAATGTATGCCGGCTGTAACAGCTGGACAAACAAAGATATGACGAGTACTAAACTCGAAATCAGGGAAGTTGCCACATTTTTGATATTTTTTAACGCCATCAGCAAAACTTTTCATAATTTTGTGTTGCTTCGTCCTTAATCTTGTGAGACTGGTAGCTGTTTTTCTGTCGACCTTCAGTTCTCTAATTTGGCATTTAGTTTTGATCTCAGAAGGAGTGATAAGTTTAGATTTTTCCAAGGCATTTGTATCTACAAGGGAAGTAGGAATGACAGTCTGATACAGACTTCTTGCATTCTTCGTCAAAAAGTATGCAAATTCATTAAATTCCAAATCTACTTGAGCAGGTATTCATTGCAGGATACACATTCTACCCAAGCAGGGGATTTGTTCTAAAAGAGTTATAACGTTCAGAGAAACCTTTATTAAGAACATGTAAGGCAGACCTTGTGTCAGTGAAGTTCACCGTTTTAATTCTTTGTAAAATTAAATTTCTACATATATATATATATATATATATATATATATGCATAAAAGCTTTGGCAAGTAGGAATTTCTATATGACAGAGTAATATCTGAGCGAAAAAAACAATATTTTAAAATAAATATTTTCTATTTAATACTTTACTTTTGAAAATTTCTAATATGATTTAAGTGTGGAAACCAATAACTTTATGCCTTACAAATTATTTAATTTTTAAATACAATAAATTAAAATCGTAGGAAAATTATAGCGACAAATTTTTTAAAATATAGATGTTAAGTAGGCTTTAATAAATAATTAAGTTACACATTTCTTTAAATAAATAGACATTAATGTTTCAAAATAAAGTCTATTCATATAATAAAAATATCCTGAATATCGTAAAATAAGATTTTTATTATAAAATATTAAATTTATGAAACGAATTTCTAAATTGTCTTTGAAATAAAAAGTATTTTTGCGTTTTTAGAGTATATTTTAGAGCAGCTATTTAATGAAATTTACTTTCGATTGAGAATCATTTAACATTTATTGTACATTCCAACTATGTAGATACTTATTATTCATACTTTATTCTATGATCTATAATATAATCTCATTATTTACAATAAATTTAACCTTGTTTTTTTTCCATAATATTTTGAAATGCTCTCAAATTTATTTAAATGGCAATTATTTCATATACAATAAAATAAACAAAGATTTATTTTAACATAATCAAAATTTCTGTTCAGATATTATTATTTCTATGATTTTTTCAAAATTACCAAAACGCTTTTATTAAAAATTTCTTTCGTTGTACTTTTCTGTGTACTATATATTTAATATAAAGTGCTTTTAAAAGGGTCGTAAATGAATAACTGTGTGCAATTTATACAACTTAAACACAAATTTAATTTTTTTTTATGTATGTAAATTAAATACGTGTTTATGTGAATGAAACAGTATTTTGTTTCACATATTATAAGAAATCATTTTCATGAGAATGTTTCAGTTAAATGTTTAAATGTACAATACACAATGCCCAGCATGTACAATGTACAATGCACAACATGTACAATGTACAATGCATAACATGTACAATTTAATTGAATGCCAATTTTTCGTATTTTAGGAAATGGTTTAGGCATGAAGGTTGTTGGAGGTAAAGAAGTGCCTGGATCTAATGGAATGATAGGAGCTTATGTCGCCAAAATATTTCCCGGGGGAGTTGTTGAAACCCTTGGAGAAGTTAAAGAAGGTATTTATGATTCCTATTACCTTTCTAAAATTGAGTAAATTATTGTTCTGTTTTAAAATGTAATCGAATTTAAGAAAATGAATCATTTAAAACTTCATTTAGTGTAAAAAACATTTTCATGTATTAAATAGTTTTTGTTTGTAAGAAATTATTCAATGGAAATGTTTGGGAGATTTATTTTTATTTAACCTCTATGTGTTTAATTTAATACGTGTATTTTGTTGTCGCATTTTTCAAGAAAATATTTATACAGCTGGTAGAGAATTCCCCAAAATAGATTGGCTGTCATAGCATGAAACACATTATTTATTAACATGTGAAAATGTTATCCTATTTTAAATTTGTCGAAGGTGTAATTTCTTCTAGAGTTAGATAAATATTATTTTGCTGACATATTAATAAATCCTATATATTTAAATAATTTTATATAATTAATATTTAAATAAACATATAAGTTTTTAATATTAAAATTGCATGACATGGTTATTTTTAAACATTATTATGCTCTTATTTATATAATAATTGTAGTAAACTTTAAATACTTAAATTTATCCCAATTATAGTATACTTGTATATACTGATATTTCAATTAATAGCTTTTTATACATAATTTAGAAAATGAATAATAAATACAAACATTAATATGTAAATTAAAAATTTTTTATGAAGTTTCTGAGGAAATATATACTGTGTAGACATCTATTAATCTATTAAGAATTATACATGAAAGTCACAATTACATAAAATACACGAATATTTTTTATTTTATGAATATTTTTTAATTCGATAAAATTGCCTAAAATGATCTAATTACTAAAATGTAAAGAATTTTAATTATTCATTTAAATTATTTATAATAATTTATTAAAATTTTTTATAATACTAATAGCATTATTTAATTACTATATCTGTTTATTAAAGTACATTATGCGTTTTAATATTTTATACTGTATTTCAATAAATAAACTCTGTGCTTCTTAAAGGCGATCAAGTGCTGGAATGGAATGGTATTCCTTTGACTGGAAGAACTTATGAAGAAGTTCAAAGGATAATAGCATCTTCGGCAGATGAAGTGGAGATAGTAATCAGATGGTAAATGAATTATACAAATTCTATTAAACTTCTTTAAATGTAATTAATTAGTTAAATTTAATTAATTTTATACATAATATGACTACTCTGACTAACCTATTCTATTCTATATATTTCACTATGACATGAACCATAAATTAACTACATCACGAGAAAAGATAAATTGACTCTAATTTGCCAAAAATGAAACTTTTCGCTGCAATTTAAAACAACATATTTTACGGTCAAAGTTTGTATAATTTATACTCCAGTAGTAACCAGAAAGTGAAACGTAATGAAATTTTGAGTAAATTATAGCTCTCAATTTGTAATATAAATCATTTAAAGCCCATAATAGAAAAATATCCTTATTTACGTTATATTTAACATATTTGTAACCTACTCGTTAATTATTTATTGACTTTAGGGAGCAAGATGGGAGTAGTATGTCACTATTATTGGAGATTTTAAAAATTTGACAAAAACTCAATCTTTAAAATATTCCAAAAATGAACGAAGGAATTCTTGTGGCATTTGAGATCTGTTCCATTATTTATGAATCAAACATCATGTAAGATAAAAACAAATACTGACATACTAGACAGAGCAATCAACGCCTGCTTATATGTTCTATTCACAAGGTTTTTCAGAACAGTCCACATCTGTTGCACATCTGCTTGAAGCTAGAACAAATTTATCTATTTTTTATTTTTCAAGTTTTCAATTCAACGGGATGTGTGTTAATCTTTCAACTATTTTCTCAATTAATTCAAACTATTATCTCAATCTTAAAGCAAATTTCATTTTTTTGTACATGATTAATTTTTTGTTTTTCAGTGATCTCAACATGCTCGAAACGATGAACCGCCAAAGAAGGAGCAGTCCTGGGATGGGGACAAGCGGCGGCTCCAGGGGAGGGGGTTTGGGTCCAACGGACCCTTCCGGCGGAGGAGGTCCAGGAAGGGGCAGCTCCCCCGCTCACAGCCCCTACTCTCCTGCAGACTCTTCTAGGGGTCACAGTCCGGCACTCACCAAGAGAACGATGGGAGGTGGAGGTGGGGGCGGTGGGAACATAGTCAGCAACAACATACGAAACGCACTCACAGCAAACCTCAGTCAAGCATCTTCCTATGAGAACATACAGTCTCCAGACAGACAAGATTCTGGTAAGCACTTCTAATAAGTAAGGTAATTCTGAACATTGTTAAATTCTTCAGTACATGGTTAATCCAACACAAAAATGTAATACTGAACAGTATTGCATGAAAAAGCATACTTCGTTTATTCTAATTAATAACAATTTTAGAAGGATTTATGAAAAGATTTCGTGGCCTTTATAAGGTATTAGATATACGTAACATATTATGGCATTAGATATACGTTGCATATTAGGGCATTAGATAAACGTAGCATATCTAATGCCATAATATGCAACTATATCAAATGTCATTATATGCTAGGTCCTAATGATCGAAAGAGAAACATTTTTATATTTTATTGATACAGTTTTTGTTACTGGATCCTCTACAAAATTAGAAAAAGTTTTACAATTTAAAGTTTACTCAAGTTTTTTAAATTGTTTAGAATTTCAAAGAATTGTAGTGTCAAATTCCTTCGTATTTTTTATTTAAGGATTAAATTTGAATAATACTTATATACTAAAGTTTAAGGATAATATACGTGTTTAAGGATTTCCTTTTAAAAATTATTTAAAAATTTTTAAACTCAAAAATAAATTCTTTTCTATAAAAATTATTATTTAATTTTCGGAAATGCTACGGAAGTTAATTTTTGATTTTAAAAAGGAAAAAAAAAAAAAAACCCCACAATTATTAGCAATTTACAATGAATAATTATTAGCAATTACTACATACTTACCTAATTATTAGCAATTACCACATACCAACCTAATTATTAGTAATTAATAACAAATAATTATTAGCAATTAATAGCAAATAATTATTAGCAATTAATACATACGTACATAATTATTAGCAACTGCGACATATTTACATAAATATTAACAATTACTACATACTTACATAAATATTAGCAATTACTAGCACATAAGTAAAAAAAAAAATTATATGGGTATAAATTTTTTGGATTTGATAATATATAAAATATGAGTATTCTATTAAAAAAAGCATGGTATGAGATTTATGTATAATGTGTATAACATTAGATATACGATTAGCAATTAATAGAAAATTAAGTAATAGTAAGTAATGTATTTATTTGATATTATTATTGCTGTAAAAACTAGTCATTGAATGATACGTCACACACATTATAAATAACGTTGAGTCTTAAATTCCAGTTTTAATGTTGAGTACAGATAAAATACAAATACTTAAATCTGAATCGAGTACATACCTTATGAGATGAACTCATTGATTAAATGGCGTAGTATTAATTAAAATTAAATTGAAATTAATAATATTTTTCTAATACAATTGCAAAATATATTTATGCTGCAATTTCTAGTATAAAACCCTTACTTTAATAAAATTAATTATAATTAAAATTTACAATTTTTTTATTTTTTCGTAATACGTAATTCTTTCTTCATATTAAATATAACAACTTAAAAAATTTTTTTTTTTTTTGAAAAAAGTTATACACATTATACATATCTAATTTATGTATAATGTGGTTTTTTTATTATATTTAAAGTATTACTGTAAAGTGTATAAAAAAATCAGAAGTAATTTCAGTTTACTAACTACATTTTCATATTAATTTTTAAAAATTGTTTGAATTCATTCCAGACTTCGGGCCCCCTTACGGGCGACGAGGGCTCGTCAGCAGGGGCCAAACCTCTCGCAGCGTGGTCAGCGTCTTTGCTCCTGGGCCTGTCTCAACCGATTTCTCAGAGCTTTATGAGCCCTCATATTTCTCATCGCCTCCGTCTCCCGACGATTTTCTAGAAGACGAGTTTCAGGTATTTCTCATTTTTCATTTCCGTTTGAAAATAATTTTGTCCTTTAATGGTTTTTCTTCATGAGAAAGCAAATTAAATCTTGAATATTTGTTAGTTTTCATAATTTCATAATATAAAATGTCATTAAAGTAGATTATTGACAGTAAAAACCATACTATCAATGGTATTTATTTGATATTATTATTGCTGTAAAAACTAGTCATTGAATGATACGTCACACGCATTACGAATAATGTTGAGTATTAAATTCCAGTTTTAATGTTGAGTACAGATAAAATACAAATACTTAAATCTGAATCGAGTACATACCTTATGAGATGAAATCATTGATTAAATGGCGTAGTATTAATTAAAATTAAATTGAAATTAATAATATTTTTCTAATACAATTGCAAAATATATTTGTGCTACAATTTCTAGTATAAAACCCTTACCTTAAAAAAATTAATTATAATTAAAATTCACAATTTTTTTTATTTTTTCGTAATACGTAATTCTTTCTTCATATTAAATATAACAACTTAAAATTTTTTATTTTTAAAAAGTTATACATATTTCATACAACATAATATAAATATTCTGACATTTTTTATTCATTATATAATGATTTTTGTCTCTGATCGATACATAACTAAATAGGTTAAAATAGTTAATAGAATATAAATTCCAATTATTACTCAAGCATGATTTTTATATGAAATATTAATGGAATAGGTTATATTTTGAGTGATGCTTTTGATAACTGTTCAATAATTATTTAAATAATTACATTTTTTTTTCACTTTCAGAGTCGGTGGCGACATGAAAGTAGTGTGGAACAAGTACAGGTACAAATATATGTCTATTAAATTTTTTAATAACTAATTCATAAAATAATATATTGACATAATTTTATACAATTTGTCTTGATCTTGCCTGATCTGAAAGTTTTGTATAGAAAAATGTATTTTCGAAAATAATAAAAATAGACACATGTGTTACACGTAAAATAGATTTGAGTGATCTTGTCTTTCCTTCAGTGGTGAGGAGATATGAATACCATTTTTCAGCTAATGCTATTGTCTCACCAATAAATGTCATGTTGGAGATCTAAGTCTGTTAGGTGTATCACATTAGCTATCTTGAGTGATCTTGTTTTTCCTTCAGTGGTGAGGAGATATGAATACCATTTTTCAGCTAACGCTAATGTCTCACCAATAAATGTCAGGTTGGAGATCTAAGTCTTTTAGGTGTATCACATTAGTTATCTTGAGTGATCTTGTTTTTCCTTCAGTGGTGAGGAGATATAAATACCATTTTTCAGCTAACGCTATTGTCTCACCAATAAATGTCAGGTTGGAGATCTAAGTCTTTTAGGTGTATCACATTAGTTATCTTGAGTGGTCTTGTTTTTCCTTCAGTGGTGAGGAGATATGAATACCATTTTTCAGCTAATGCTATTGTCTCACCAATAAATGTCAGGCTGGAGATATAAATCTTTTAGGTGTATCACATTAGTTATCTTGAGTGATCTTGTCTTTCCTTCAATGGTGAGGAGATATGAATACCATTTTTCAGCTAACGCTATTGTCTCACCAATAAATGTCAGGTTGGAGATCTAAGTCTTTTGTTTTTCCTTCAGGTGTATCACATTAGTTATCTTGAGTGATCTTGTCTCTTGAGTGATCTTCCTTCAGTGGTGAGGAGATATGAATACCATTTTTCAGCTAACGCTATTGTCTCACCAATAAATGTCAGGTTGGAGATCTAAGTCTTTTAGGTGTATCACATTAGTTATCTTGAGTGATCTTGTCTTTCCTTCAGTGGTGAGGAGATATGAATACCATTTTTCAGTTAATGCTATTGTCTCACCAATAAATGTCAGGCTGGAGATATAAGTCTTTTAGGTGTATCACATTAGTTCTAGAAATCCAAACTATAACGCAAAAGTTCCCTAACAGAAATCTTCTTAAGTTTTTCATCTTTGCTGTATTGTTGGTTCTGCATTCCAAAAAGGATTATAACTGTAATCGGTGATACTAATGTAGTTTGTGGTGTTTGTTACCTTGGAGTTCTTTGAAAGTTAAAAAAAAAAAAATGCTTATTGAAAATCAAACTAAACACACATGAAAAAAATAAACTTTTAAATTTTCTATTTCAAATGCTGCAATTCTAATGCGTTTTATTGTAAATGTGAAATATTTTCACTAAATAAACTAAAATGCTTTTAATATTCTTCTATTTTAGTTCAAATATATCATAAATATTTGTATTAAATATAATATAAATATAATGCACTTTATTATGCATGAAAATTGATTTGTTCAGTGAATTCGTTCCTACATTTGTCTCAATAGTTAATTATTATCTGTTTTCAATAGCAACAAATTTATTGGAAATTTACTGATTTATAAACAGTCTCATAACAAATTGATATTAATATAAAGAGAGATGCATATATTTTTAGAATCATTATGAAATTTACTTTTCTTCAATAAAAATAATTAGTACTATTGTCGTTCTTCCAAAGCCATTTTTTCCATTATACCTTACTAATCCATAACACTTTAGAGAAAATTGTGTATTGCATAGAAATAATACATGTTTATATTGATCCAACATTAAACCGAATGTTTTCATATGGTGTTTTATGTCGCCCAATACAAAATACACATAAAAATTGAACCATACTATGTCAAAAAGTATGCTTTGCTTTCTCTATCTTCATCATATTGAATATAAAAAAAATGAAATAACATGCAGAATAATTTATTAATTATTCCAACAAAATAGATTTTTTTAAAAGCTCATTGTAATAAATTTTATTACCAACTTCTCACATAAAGAATATTTTGGACTGTATACGATTATATGTTTGAGTTATAATCGTAACATTTAAATAACGTTAAATGTATACATTTAAATGTTGTAACATTTAAATAACATTAAATGTATACATTTAAATGTTGTAACATTTAAGTAACATTAAATGTATACATTTAAATGTTGTAACATTTAAATAACATTAAATGTATACATTTAAATGTTGTAACATTTAAATAAGATTAAGTGTTGAAACATTTAAATGTTGTAACATTTAAATAACATTAAATGTATGCATTTAAATGTTAACTGCATACATTTAACACTTTAACAACTGTAAACATTTAAATATTCTGTAACTGTATACATAAAATGCATACATAAATGTATAACAATAACATTAAAATTTTTAACATTTAAATGTTCGAAGTTTACACAAATTAGATATTAATTTTAGAACTATTGTAAATGAATGCATAATAAAACAACGTTTTTATTTATAAATAATTTAAGAGTCATATATAAATGTTTTAATTATTCAGCTTCAGGTGTGTTGCGGTCCAAGAACGGCCATTGTGTATGTACCTATCATCCCAAGCAGACCTTTGTTAAAGAGTGCCCCTCCTGCCTTTCTCCACAGGAATAACTTCACGAGACGAAGGTAATATTCCCGATGTAACTCATCTCGTTTAATTAGTATTAGTATTCAGAAACATAAGCTCTTTGTAATTTAATACAATAATCAATAAAATTCATTGTGAATCAACATTAAAGGTTTTAGAAAAATGCAACTCTATTTTAAATCATAGAATTATAACGTAACTGGTTTGAAGAATGTGTTAGTACATGATAGATAATTTATTTTTATTTGTATTTGTAAAAATTGTGGTGTTTTTGGTATAATTTTTATTTCAATAATACATCAATAAAATATGTAATTTTAAATCAGTTGGAAATAAAGTCAAATTCACTTGCACCATCATAATCTATTTGAAGTCACAAACGCACTAAATGTATTATTGAAATATGTAAATGATGACATATAATCATTAATAATTGAAATATTATTATATTATCATTAATGATAATATAACGATAATTAATTTCATGTGGAGGACACATTTTGAAATTACTTTATAAACAATAATTACTTTACATAATTACTTTTAATAATTTATAATTCAATTAATTAAAATTACTTTATAACAACAAATTACTTTATAATTTAATATATAGAAATATGAAAAACAATTTGGAAGGCTACATATATAAATTGACATGCAATATATATATATATGCTTATTTATATATGTAACCTTCCAAATTGTTTTTCATATTTCTATACATCTGTATGGAAATATGACTATACTTATAATATATTCCTATGCCCCTCTATATAAATAAATATGTCTACGACCGAAATAATGTACATATTACTTTGAAAATAATGAACATGTGTCTTCTAGTGTGGACCATATAAATGAATATGAGCCACTGCTGAAAAACGGCTGGAGGACGGAAGAGAGGACTTTGGGTTTCTACGACCTTCTGAGGCCGCGCTGTTCCCTGGACAAAGTTAGCCTTTATCTCAACAGCCTCAAAGGTAATTCTTAGGAATCCTATCTCTGCCCGCAAATATTTAAGAAGATATGCACAAATATTTAAGCAAGTATATTTCCCACATTTGTGCTTTATCAAACCTTAAATTAAAAGAAAAATAATATATATTAGAATATAAATGAAAAAAAGGGTGCTATAGAAAATCTCAATTAAATACTAAAGGTAATTGCTAGAAAATTATTCTTTATGCACATATTCTTTATAAGGCTGATATAAGGTATGCATTGATCCCTTATTTTATAGCTCCAACATTTATTATTTAAAAAACCATAAATAAAAGAACAATCCTTGATATCGACAAAAAAATATGGGTGCCATTTGAAATATCCTGCAATGAGTTTTTATAATTGAATATAAATGTAAAACAGAACACTTTTAACAACGTATTTCTCTTATCAAATATCATTAAATTAATAGTTAGGCTGAACTGGGGATTACAATGAATATCCTTCTGATTTCTAGTCGAAGTTCTCTACGACATACTAAACTGGCTTTGGCTGGAGATAGAATGAGTATAATGCAGATAGCAGGACCTTTCGCAAACAAACACCTTATATGTAATCTTCAGAAAACCGTAATTTTTGAAACTCTGCTCTTGTGACACACAGAGCTCATGAGAGAGTTGAGAAGCTATTGCACTTCTCTAAACATATGTGATCTTGCCTTTCTGGAAAAGACAAATTTCGCCATCATAGCATTTGAACGACCTTTTGTTTTCAATTTATCCATTATAAATGAACTGCTCCCATAGGTTGGATGATAATAAGAAAGCCAAGAGTAACGTTTAAGTCTTTAGAAATTTGTACTTGATGATAACCTGCTTTCAGTCTCCATTTACCAGCTCATTCAATTCATCCAAATAATAGTGATTATTAATTTTAATGTTCTCTATTGAATTTAACTGCATTTAGCAAAACATCAATTTAGCAAAGACAAAATTCAGCTACGTGTGTGACCAAACAAAGCGGCAAAATTACCATATCATCTTATTATGCTGTTTCTCAAAATACATATCTTAACTTGCATATATGCTTATGCATTTCACGCTAGAGATTTTCATTTGTGTTTGGAAATAGTTTAATCTTTTCTTTAATACTTTGTGCGAAAATCAAGAAAATATATGGATTTTCTTTTTAATTTTGAACAACTGTGTGCATAAATATTACAAAGAAAAAATAAAATAATACTTTATAACACAAATTAAACAGGTAATGCATAACATAAAATACACACAAATTAAACAACAGGTAAACATTGTTTGTCAAAGATAAGTTTTTGTTTCACACAAACATAGTCAGACTATTCAGTTCTAAAAAACCGAAGCTACTTTAAAAAGAAATATTTTAGAAATGAATAATGTCAAACTTTCATAAATAAATCAAATTTTGTAGACATATTATTTTATGTACTGAAAATTGTATAGCTTCTTTTCTTAACTTCCGATTTCAATCTGTATTTCCAGAGAGGGCAGAAGTATACGAGCTGAAAAAGAAGAACGGAGTGAACAGATTGTCCGAAGAAAGAGAAGAAGAACCCCGGGAGAGACCGCGAGCTCCTTCCGACCTACCAGGTCTGAGGCCGGTATTCGTTAATGACTGGAAGAGGCCAAAAAAGGTCACTTTTTAATCATTCTTCTACGAAAAAAGATTGCAAATGTGTTTGTAATATCAAAACTTTTTTTTAATTTCTCCTACATTTCCTATTTCTTTTTTAATTTCTATATGAAATATTTTTTCTTACTACTGAATTAAATATGTTTTTTTATGAAAATGAAAAACGTGTAGCTAGTTCAGCTTCTAGTCACTTACAAGAAAAATAAATAATTTAATGTTGCAAAAATTTATTAATTTACATTTTCTAATTTGTTAAACAATTACAGATACGTTCGTAGATTGTTCTGTAAATAACGTAATACACTTTCCTTGAGCAAGTTTTGTTTATCGTTTCAAAATTATATTTAAAAAAAATCAAAGAGTTTAAGATATTATAGAATATTCCTAAACAGATTTTTTTATAAACAGAACATTGATAAATGTAATTAATCTAATTAACATTCATCATCATTTTAAATATAAAACAAAATCAACCAATATACGAAATATTTAATAAAAAAATTGTTACTACGACTTAAAATGAGAAAATAAAATGATACAAAAAAAAAAAAAAAAAAAAAAAAAAAAAAAAAAAATTAAACGGGAAAAATACATTAATATATAAAAATATTTAAGCATCCAAAACAAAACAATAAATAACATCAATCAATCCATTATCAATTAGCGTATCTGATTGACAGTATCTGCTGATTTATATGTTTGGAAGGCTTTCAGAGTTGGTCATATGTTAATTAGCATTGTTATATGTCATATCATGTAGGCCTGAATGGCCGAGTGGCTAGCGCTCTGGCGCTCGGTAACACAGGCTTCGGGTTCGAGTCCCGACGGTGCCGTGGATGTATGAATTATTTCTACTTATTTTACATTTGGAATCCACTTTAAATCGTAGGTTCCAGTCCCAATAGGATCGTAGAGCGTTGCGGGGGCATTGTTACTTCGCGTCCGTGGCTTATCTTCAGAGTTGGTCTTATGTTAATTAGCATTGATATATGTCATATCGTGTGGGTCTGAATGGCCGAGTGGCTAGCGCTCTGGCGCTCGGTAACGCAGGCTTCGGGTTCGAGTCCCGACGGTGCCATGGATGTATGAATTATTTCTACTTATTTTACATTTGGAATCCGCTTTAAATCGTAGGTCCCGGTCCTAATAGGATCGTAGAGCGTTGCGGGGGCATTGTTACTTCGCGTCCGTGGCTTATCTTCAAGTTACACGCGCCCCCTGGGTAATGCAAAGTGAGTAACGTCTGTGCAGCGCTTGCCTTAAGGCCTCCAAAACCAAGCTGCCTAAAGTGTTTGCCAGCTGCATTGGAAAAAAAATATGTCATATCACATATGTGTCGTAGAACCTTAGTGTACTTAGATTCTTTTATTACATATTTGCAATAGAAACTCATGAATGAAACTATTTATAAGAAATAATATCAATATTGAAAATGATGCATGTTTATTGTATAGTTTGAAAATAATAAAATCCGACCTATACTGATATAAATGCAAGAAAAAGAATTATTATTTTATGTGAAAATTTTTTTTTTTACTGCTTCTTTGGAAGTAATAAAAGTCTACTTATTTTTACATTCAGATATTTTATATATTGAAAAAATTGAGGCAAAATCACTAGAGCGACCAGTAAATGATGTTTTATAATTCATAGATGTTGATAAATAGTATTTCTAATTGATTAAGAAGATTTGTATTTAAACTCTCAATCCTTTTGAAGCTGCTTTTTGAAGTTACTTAATTATGAAATATCTCTTCAAAAATTTTAAATATGTCGTGTGTGAAATATGATACATGAATAAGTTCTTTTATATTATAGTTTTTTTATTTCAAAGGATCTGATCAAACATGTAACGCCAAATATTTCTGACCAGATGACATTTTATAAAATAATTCTTGTTCGATTAAAAAGATTTTGTTCATTCTGTTGCCATGGCCATTCTACTTTTAAAATTTTACAGATGTTGAAAAAGTTTTAAATGAATAATATGAATTGTTGTAAAATATTTGAAAAAACAAACACTCTACAAATAAATACCTATTTATAATATGAGATATAATTTCAGTTTAAGAATAATTAAAAACAATCAATTATTTTTTGAATGAGTAGAATTTTGAAATAAAATCTTTCTTCATTTGACAGGCAAAAAACGAAGAAAGTGATGACAATAACAACAACAGCAAGAGTAGCAGCAACCAGAATGGTAATGGTGAAAAGCAGCGAAAGCCACACGTGGGTTCGAGTCCCGATGCCACCCCTTACAATATCCTACCCAAAGGCTGCAGAGGATCATTCTGCGTTATCCTTTAAGTCTTACAATTATCCGCAACTCCGACTGGTGAGAAAGTATTCAATTTCTTCACACACATTTTCTTTTTTCATACACATTTTATTTGTAATAGAATAAATTTGCAATATTACTACTATAAACAGGATTTGTATTCTTTTTAAATGTTATTAGGGAATTCATAATATTAGGCAGTTAAAACTTTGAATTTTTTATCTCATGTAAAAATGATAGTAATCAATTGATAAAGTTAAGAATATATTTAAAATAATTTTTATTTGCATTCTTAATAGAAAAAAAGAGGGCATCATTGCATTTATCATTGCACTCTTGCTCATATGAGTGCAATGTTCACTACATCAATTCTGTTAAACTTTCATTGTATTGACAGAAGAAAGTTTGCGATAGGTTGTGTAGCACGTCTTCTGTCACTTTCAGGCAAATAATTGAATCACAGGAATGTCTTCTGCCATCCATGATCCCTTATTGAAAAGATGCTATAAATAATCACGAAGTATATATGGTAAAATATGGGAAACATATGAGATTTAACACGGAAAAATGCTTTGCAGTGGTTGTCCATACCTCGTTTAACCGGAGCTTCTTGGTTAGTAGGAATTGGATTTTCTAACTGAAAAAATTGAGTTCAAATATATCCAGGAAACCAAAGTATTCCATTTTCATGATAGGAACAGCTAAAATAAACCTGCTGGAATTATACTGTTTTTAATTGGAATATCTGGGAATATCCATTCCATGATGTAGTCACACAAATTGTTAACAATGTCTCAGCCTCATCCCCATGTTCTAGTAAAAAATGACCATTTGCTACTTAGCATTTGAAAGCTACAATATGTCAATTGTATTGTTAATTTGATGATGTGTTCGCCTTTTACTATACGTATTTTATATAAGAATAATTGAAAAATTAAAAGATATAAAAACAAGTTACCTGACATATTTAGTACATTAATTATATAATACAAAATCTTTATTCATTAAAAGAAAATAAAGAACCATTAAAAAGTTGCCAAGAAGTAAATATATCGCAAACAATTTCTTATTTTAAATTGATTAAAAGTTCATTGTACGATACTAAATAAATTCAAAACAGAACAGTAAAATAGCAACTGCTTTAAAAAAGAATTCAAATTTCAAAATGAGCAGGGTGAGTGAATTGTACTGAATTTCTTGTATTTACTTATTACCATTTTATGAATTACTAAAAATGCATCGAGATTAAATTTCAAAACTGCAAATTCCAGTTAGTAGAACATTTATTATATTAAGTTTCTAAGCTATGCGTGAAATACCGAGTACTTGATATGATATCATTCAGGCTTTGTAGATTTGTGGAATATTAAGTATCTTCCAAGTGCTACATTTTTTTCAGTAAGAGGAAAACGTAAGGAAAAGATATTTGAAGGATTTTTTTCACAAAAACTGAAACACTTTACTAAGGTCTTTGTCTTTCAATAAGGCATCAAATTTTTGTTACACATTTAATTATTGATAATTGACAACAATATAATTGAATTGGTTGCAATTATTTTTATACAAAATATATTAAAATTTATGTATATAATTTTCAGATACCGAATATTTGAATTGATTCCATTCAGTGTGTTAGTGTAAAATAAATAAAATCTTGCTGAAAGACAGTATGACAAAACAAAGGCTCTTCTATGAAAAGTCCTTATATAAAATAAAAATTTCAACCAGTGTGAAATTGCAGAAAAGATCTATAAAATAAGACATCTACTTTATAAAACTTAATAAAATGTTGTTCTCATTTATTTAAAAAAAATGATTGTAGATTTCGAAATCATGTACTGTGACTTAATATGTAATTATTTTCATATTGATTACTGTGTGACAAAACAAAAGTTCTTCAAAGAAAAGTTCTTATATAAAATAAAAATTAAACCAATGTGAAATTGCAGAAAAATAAAATAAGATCTATAAAATAAGGCATTTATTTTATAAAATATAATAAAATTTTGTTCTGGTTTATTTAAAAAAAATGATTTTAATCTTCGAAATCATGTACTGTAATTTAATATGTAATTGTTTTTATACTGATTGATGTGTATTAATACACAGGTGTGCTTGGACCTGCTACTTCCAATGGTTCCCTGCACTTCCCGCCGTCTGCGTGCCTACTTCGTCACATAGTGTACATAGGACAAAGGACTCGATAAACCCTTCGCTTCTACTATGTTCAATTGACCTAATTAGGCACATTCTCAGTTCCTGTTTAACAAAAGTTGAACTAACGTTTTGAAGGCCACTGGAGATACTCGTTTGTTCAACTTGGCTTGAATCGGTGGCTACATCCAGTAGCTGCTTGCCGACAAAGTAATACTGATTGCTGTTCATCTGATAGAACAACAGCAACGGAAAAGTTCCAGGAATACACTATTATTAATTATCAATTAGTTGGTATTAGTGACAGGTTGATAAACCGGAGGACTGAAGTTTATTGAGTTTATTTTCAAGTTGTTGTGGTGACTACTTTATAACTGTTATTAATTTGTATAGAGCGCATGGTAAAAAAGTGTAAGTGGGTCAGAATCAATTTCTTCTTGCAACCACGTTGTTTTTGGTTGATTATCATTAGGTTCAATCGACATATGACATATCATTATACGTATCAATTTTACGCGTATCTCATGCCTTAAGGTACGATTTGAAAACAAGGGCTGTTGCAATAATTTATTAGATTATAAAATTTGAAGTATTATATGTGTTGTAACGCTTACTTATAAATATATACTTTTTGTTGACATAAATTTGTATGAAAACTTTTGTGGAATTGGAAATTGTCTTTATTTTGTCTTGAAATTGTCTAAATTAGTATAACTGTATGAAACAAGAAATTCATTTCATAGAAAATTTTTTTATCATCTATATATATATATATATATGATTCAATTACAAAAATATTCCAAATTTACATAAGGGGAAATAATAATGAAATATAGTATTTGGTGTTTTTCTAATTGACAAAAATAGTAAAATTTAATTAATACATGAAATTTAAACTGTTTTGGTAATTAATTTGTGAGGTAGATATTGGTAACATTTTCAATTAGCAAACCTGTTTTGAAAATAATAATAAAGAATGTTTTAAATTCACTTAAAATATAAAATGAATAAATGAATATACAATCGTTTGATAATGACAAAAAAATCATCTACAGTTATTTTGTAAAAGTATTTCACAATTATAACGCACAAAACTTGCAAGATTAAACAAAAAAAAAAAAAAAAAAGCAAAATTAGTTAATTTAAAACGTATAAAGTAATATGTTAAGAAAATTCAAAATTAGTACTAACATCATGGGGTAAGTGTAACATTTTAACTATATTTGCATTGATATTGAAATGATTCATCTGTATGGAATATTAAATTATGGTTATTTATTTAATACTTTTTCTTTGATAATGATAATATGAGTTATCCAAATGTGAAATTGAGCTGAAGAAATTGTTTTCAGTTCATGAGATAAAACTGTTATCAAAATAGATTAACTGTAGATAACTGCTCGCAAACATTTGTATATATTGTACTCAATATTAGGTATCATAACGGAATTCCCAAAGATACTTTAAAAACATTACTCAAAAATAAAAAAAAGAAATTCCTGTTATGAAAAGTTAGGAACTTATATTATGTTTGTATAAAATCTATAGTATATTATTATATTGTGGTTTATGTATTGAAAATTTACATATAAATGCTTTCATTTTGTTAAAAATTTGTAAATTTTATTCGAAAGTTTAAATTGAAAAGTGAAATTATATGAAATTTCACATGATACAAATGAATGAGATTTTTCTATATTAATTAAACATTATAAGTATTGACTTTAGGATTTAAAAATGTATATACTATTAGAATTTCAAAAGAAAAAAATACTAATTGTGTGATATATGTATAAGATCAGTTTGGGTTTTGAATTCTCATTTTTAAAACAAGTTCTAATAAAAAAAAATGTTTAATGTTTTCATAATTCTTTTCTCAAAGTAAGATGTTTCAATATTAAACCAGTGAAAAATAATACTCAATCACTTATTTTATGACTCGGATAACTTATTAATTCAATATTTAATAAAAATTTAAATAACATTTGTTGGATGCACTTAATTTTGAAGAAAAAATAATTATATATTTTTGAAAAAACTTTATAAACATTTAATAAATTTGTGAGGGAATAAACATTATATTTAATTATTATCATTATATTCGTATTATTATATTTAAACAATTTAAAAAAAATAACATTTTTGATAACATACTTCATTTCTGGTATCAGTAGAAAGATACAAAATTTCTTAAAAAATTATGTTTGAATTAGTACAAAAATGCTTATGCCAAATTCTTTCCATATGCTAATGTAAAGTTGTGTTTATTACTACTTATTGTTTATGTTCAATTCATGCCTTATTTTTTGGTTTATTTACCATTTATTATTGTTAAAATTTTTGCTAATACATGCTGTGTTTATTTTATGCCTCATTCTTCATGTTTACTTCATGCCATATTGTGTATGTTTACTTTATGTCAAGACAAAAAGTTATGTTTATTATTGGTTGTGTTTATATTATATACGTTAAATATTGTTTAATTTATTTTACACCATACAAAGTGGCAACTTCAAGAAGTTTCACTGGGAACTCTATTATGTTCCTTAAATCTTTCCCGTGTACATACACACTGTGGTGTCATTTACAACTTAGAAACTGCTGAGTAGTTATCTTAGAAAAATAAACAAGTCAAATGAAAAAAAAATAATAAATCGTGTGCATGTGTTTTTCAGAGGTGCTCACGAGCCTGATTGCTGGCGTCGATCAAGGCCCCGTTGCGGACCAATTAGAAGTCTAAACATATCACTTAACGTAAACCTTCGTTCAGTAAAAACGGTAGAATGGTGTTTTGTCTTCGGTGGTTTTGGAGACATAGTTGCTGAATTTCGTGGCAAACAAATCTAACACTAGATTACATTCTGTCCGTCTTGATTGGTGTATGATGTGGTTCCATTTTTAAGAATATATGCTGATGTTAAGCATCGAAGGTATTTAACTTGGTTTGAAGGTTCGACGGTTAGCAATCTGGGGGTAAACATTGGTACACAATTCAAAGATCTTGGACGCACTTCATAATGGAAATGAAATTAACAAAATGATTTGGAATGGTTGAATTAAGCAAAGCTTAAAAAAGGAAGTTTCAAAATATTTTATTAGAGAGCTTTAAGATATTGTTGTACTCATTACTCTTGAAGCTTACAACAATTAAAGAGAATGATACTAAAAGAATGATATATATATCTATATATAATTTCTTATTAAAATTTTTAAAGTTTAAATTAATTATAAACTATAACGTGTTCGAAATCAATGTAGTTCTTCTGTTAATGGAGATAAATCAATGATATAAAATATTTATAGATAAAGTAGGATATTTTCTTAAACCATTGATTGAAAATTGAAGTTATGTTCTAAGTATGTAATTTATGAATTCTTTAATCTATTTTTCATCATTCATTACATGCTCATTCTATGATGTAATAGTATTTTGCCATATATATATATTTAGGATTAAATTTGGGTTGTTTATTATGATTTTTGTATTAAATATGATTAAAAAAGGCAAGACATGCATTGTGAAAGAATAAATTTTATAAAAATTATGTAAAAAAAAAGGTTTCTGATAGAGAGTGAAACAATATTCCCAACGAAAGACACTGGAATTGCTATTGAAATGTTGTGTAAATAAAGTGATTTAAAAAGCATTTATATGTACATAGAATGTTTTGCAAAGCAAGTTTTTTCCTGCTCGCAAAACTCAATATGAGAAAATGCGAGAACTAAATTTAGGAATAGAATGTTTGCGATAGATGAGGTTTAAAAAAAATTCGAATTTTACGAAAATGATTTCATTCATACGTTTAGGTTTTCTTTTGTAATGTTTTCATTTTTGATATTAATAGTGAGTGGCTTTTTTATGTGATTTTTTCCAAGTTGGTTTGACAGTTTTCGTCAACGTTTGTTCTACTAAATTTTATACTTGTTAGTTTGAGAGAAAAAAATGAGCTCATTTAGTATGAGCTGGTCACTGTAGGATGTGCACGGCATTAAAATTAAACGTTTAAAAGACTGTTTTATTTCGAATATGAACTGGAAATTGTTCAGAGATTGATCATCATTTAAGAACTTTGATTCTTCTTTTGTTATTGAAATGGTTTAAGAAATTTGTAAAGCTACATTCAAAGCTATTTATATATTATTGGACAAATATGGAATGCTCTTCATTCAAGACCTTGTTGTTGAACTTAAAACTGTGCAATTGATATCTTCAACTGGCAATAAATGTTAATAATGAAATGTAGGTTTGATGACATATTGGAAAATTTCGATGCACTGCACTTTATTTATAATACCGTTCTTGTAGAGCATGAGTAATGGTTGAACACACTATTTAAGTCCCAATGTATGAGGCCCGAAAAGGCAGAAAAAAGTTTATCAACATGGGTGCCAAAATTAAAAAAAAAATTATCAGCCAATTATTCTCAGGGTTTACAACAAAGTACAGATATTCATGCGTTATTAAATCTTTTAAAGAAGTTCTTTTTATCAACAACAAAACCCAATAACAATTACAAAGACAAAATAGTTGCTTTTTTAATATATTCACAATTTAATTTACATCCTTTTAATAACTATTTATGAATTATTTGTTTTTCAAAAGACGTCATATGCAGGAAATATGAAATTTTAATTGTTGTATGCAGAAAAGGTGATTAAATAACTGTAGAATGAAACTATATTAATAATGTTTTAAAACAATTATTTACAACAATATTGGTCTCATTTGAAACTTAATTAACTGTTATTGGAAATATTACTTATATATGCAAAGAACGACCACAATAAAAACCACAAATAAAAAGAACGATTCATTTACAATGAATTATTCATGATGTATTTTAAAAATATCGCTTTTGTATGTATTTGTAAACGAAAACTTTTTTTTATGTGCAATTTTTATAATCTTTAAAATAGTTTCTGTACTTGTTGAATTTTTCACTTTTGACTTGATAAGTTGTAAGCGAATATATTTGAAAGTGAAATCTGTTTCTATTAATGTTTATTGAAATGTTTTATAAAACCAATAAGTAAATGACAATATAGAATTCAATTAATTTACATTTATAAAAAAAAAAAAAATTACTAGATTTTTTTTTTTGAGTATTGCATGGAAATATTTCATGAATAATATTTTTTAATTTGAAATTATTTTTGTTTTGTGATTATATCTCTGAAAAAGTTTTTTTTAACTATATTTTCTTCACAAGTTAACTTTTCTCAATACAAATCTCATGCAAAAAACACACCCAAGACATTCATTAATCAGATATGATTAAATCTGCTAATAATCTGGTAAATAAATTCTGTGAATATAATTCAATTAATGTGGCAAATTTATAATACATTTCCGCACTTAGAATAATTAACAGAAACTTTTGCATGATGGCGATAAAACATTAAAACAATGGTACTAAATTGACCCAAGTGTCTGAAGACTATACTTTAGGGCGAAATCTGTTAAATAAATTCTTTCAATACAATTCAACTTATGTGGCAAATTTATGATACATTTCAGCACTGAAAATAATTGACAGAAACTTTTGCATAATGGCGATAAAATAATAAAACAATGGTATTAAATTTACCCAAGGGTCTGAAGACTATACTTTAGGTAGAAATATGTTATTAATCTGCTAATATAATTCAACTTCTGTGGCAAATTTATGATACATTTCCCCACTGAAAATAATTGACAGAACCTTTTGCATAATGGCGATAAAACAATAAAACAATGGTACTAAATTTACCCAAGTGTCTGAAGACTACACTTCAGGGCGATGAACAGAAATGATGAGGCTCAGGTTTGACTCTCACGGCCGAGCTTATCATAACAAAACGCCGATTGGCAGAAGTTCTGAATGCCTCATTGCCTTGTTCCGTGAGACAGACCAGACCAGAAGGTGACGGATTCAAAATATTTCTGCAGGACTTAACGCTCTTTTTTTATTATGGTTCTTCCTTTGTGTTTCTACTACGATTTTCCTTGCATGTTTACAAGTGACTTCTCGTTAACATATCATTTCGTGGAATCTAGCGCAGATTGTGATAAGCGAATACCAGATATCTTGTTGTGGACAGTTAAGCCTAGTTGGAGTAACCTGTTAGAATTCATCCATTGAGTTTCAAAGGAGTTTAACTATTATAAGTTATTTGATTCCAATGAATGTTGTCACGATAGAAAAATTTAAAATTGGACTGTATATTCCAAAAGTAATATTAACTTACAGTGATTATGTCTCACAGTAACAAATGCAATTGGCAGAAATCAGCAATTTCCTAAAATTATCATTCCAAGGATCGTTATTGTAATTTAGTTACAATATATATTATTCCCTATATGCTATTACACATGTTATTCCCTATATTTATTACATATATGTTATTTCCTTATGTTATTACATATATTTTATTCCCTATAAAATCTCGAATTGATTACACTTAACTCGTTTTTGAAAACATTGGAAACAAAACACTCAGTTATAGAGTGCTTTGTTCTCTACAAGTGAGCGATGTAAATCTTCAAACTTAGATCTTTTACAGCTAGTTAATTTGCTTTTTCAAGCACCATCTAGTAGGATATAGTTACTCTCCAAATTGGAATTGGAATTGGTTCCAAGTTCAGCGGTTGATATTGGTATCGTAAAGTGCTCTTGATTTGGGTTTCGATTTTTATATATTTATTATCTTAACAACGAATTTGTGAAGAAAAATTTAAAAAAAAGTTTATTAAAGAATCCATGTGGCAACAACTTAGCAGTTACATAGTTTAATGTCTTGTTTTCATTTAAAATGAAAACTAAGTTTGAAGTTGTTATATTTAAATTATTACAGTTCTTGATGTAGAATTTACGGTGCAAAATTAAACATTATTGTTTAGAATGTAGATGGACTTTTGCATCCATTTCTGATCGTTTATTACCGGGAAAATGAACGTTTGACAATTAATAGTACCGTTTATGTGTAAGCTTGAAATTTAAATAGATGCTTTTTGATAATTCGAAAATTGTAACAGAATGCATACATAATTCTATACTATAATTTGTAGTTTGCAGTATTTCAGTAATTTTATACGAAGTTTGAGTTTGTAATTGCATGAATAGATGTCGGTGTTTGATTTGGCTAAATCAGGAAGCAGAATTACACATTTCAATCTCTTCATACGAGATCTTTTTTTAAAATTTTATTGTTTTCATTTGATTTAAAAATCTATATTTAGCTTATTATTGTAGGAATTTTTAATAATTAGTCATTTAAATGAAAGCGTGTTTTACCTTTATTGTATAAATGTTGTATGAATAATTAATCGAAATATATAACCTGAGAAGTTATAAAAAAATGTATTCCAAACTCAAGGGCACTGAGAACAATAGCAATGTGAACTGCAATATTATAAGCGAAACCTGAAGATAATGGTGCAATTTTCTTTAAAACAATGCAAAATGATTTTTAAAATATTTTTCATATTATTTAGTCATCATAAATTCTCCTTAATTCGCGTAAGTTACAATAGTAGAAAATAGAGATCCAAGTCGCTGATTTCTACCAAGTACCAAATGATTCTGTCATTTAGTTGTGAAATATATATAATAAGAACAGTACTAAATTTAATGACAACATTTCTGAATTGCTTTTTTACTTTCGAATACTTTATTTGTAATCTATTTAACAAATCATAAACTTACATTTTCAGAATCATAATGTTAAGCTGATTGAATTAATAATAATAAAAAGCTAATAATTTATAATCAATCAATGATATTTTATTCAAGATACCAAGTTTAGAACAAAATGCGAGCAAAGTGAACGTAATCCGATCGATTTAATTCTTATTTCGTTTTTGTTCTTACTTGGAATCTTGATGAAAAATGACAATATTTTTCAAATTGTTGACCTTTTTTATTGATTCTTTTCGACTGATTGTGCATTTCTGTAGAGAATGTATGTCTCATTCCATGCAGTAACATACAAAAGAGTGTCCAATTACCTTCAGTCATTTTGATGTTCTGTTAGATGATACTCGATGTGACAACCACCCATGTAACCTACTCCAGTTTATATTATCCAGATATAATTGTAAGATATTGTTCTATTAAAAGATAAAAACTTGTTGATTCCTTTCATGTTTCAATAAATGGAGTCCGACATTCACATAAAATGAATTAATATTTATTGCATATAGATTAGAATAATACCTTATCTTGTTAAAAAGACATTTTGAATACTTTAAACGTATAGAATTAAAGGCTGATTACAACTATCCACATAGTATACTGTTTAATAATTAATATCGATTTTATAGATTTTAAAACCATCCAGCTGTAATTGCTTTTATATCACTGAGTTTTGTAAGCCTATGTGCAGATAATTTACCTGGCAGAATCATTTCTTGGGTCGTTCATCAGGACTATAAAACTCTCCTCATTCTTATAAAGGAATCTAATCATTGTGGAATTTAATCTCACAAAGCGGTGTAGTATAAAATTATCTAGTGTTTGCAGAATTTTACGTCTATGTCATTCATGATTATCAAAGTTTTGACCCAAGAAGACATTGTCAAACGTTCTTTCTTTCAGTGTACATAATATGGTTTGGATAATATCACTGGCAGTATCCAGTCAAACTTTGGACTCATTTCGGGTCTTTAACAACATTACGTTGATGAAGTATTAAGGCCTTATCATAACCTAATGTTCAAGGCATTTTAAATGTAATTTATAACACAACGCCTAACTATATACAATTCAGATGAGACTAAATGTTTTGTAAAACTGTTTAGCATTTAATTGTCTAGCTTTAAACATTTATTTTTGGCAATAGAAAAATTGTGAAACATAAATTGATGTTTATTGACTGCTCACCTTAAAGAGCTGTTGACTTGTATTAACAGTCTTATGATACAATACAATATCATTGCAATATCTCACAACAACATGTGAATTAATGAAAATTATTTGAATTTTTAATACTATGAATGCCTATTTCAATTATACAATATTTAAAAAGAATGAAAAATACACTTTCAATATTTCTAAATATGACATTTTTTAGATTAATATTACGTTTTGTCTCATTAAAATAAATACACTGCTTCACAAAAAAAGTAAATTGAATCAGGCAGTTGTTGCCGCCTCTGACTTTATTGAAACTCAATCCATCCAAATTTGGCCACTTACCATAGAAACAAAAAGAACATATACAAAACAAAATTAGAAAGGGAAAAGACCAAATATTCTTAAAAAAAAAAGAACAACCCTTCGTTCTATTTTTTTTAAAATTTAAAACAAGTTAAAATGTTATATATAAACATAAGGGCAAGTAGCCATAGCCTCTAGGCTTTATTCATTTAGCACCACCCAGGAGGCACCTGTGACTTAAAGTTGTCACAGATGTGAACATTGTCCACTTGAATCAGACCGTAGATTTTCCAAAACTGCCCATTTTTATATCTTTTGTATTATACAATTGTAAAATACAATTGAGTCTTTGAGATATCTATAATATTTGAAAATTAAAAAGAAATGCACATTAGTTTTATACTTTATCTCTACATTAGACACATTGAAATCTTCGTCTGTCATGTTTCTATAAGAAGATTTTATAGCAGTTTCTTATAAATTTCAATGCATCAAATTTGCAGTGATGCTATTTCTAAATGCCTATAAAATAATTAAAATATATTTATTCTATAATACTATGGTATTCTAACATTTTTTAAAATAAGTTAAATTCTCTATCAGGATAACATACTGCTCGAGTACAAACAATTTCAAAGGATATCATGGGATTAATTAATGTAATGCCTGAATTTAAAACCTGGGGTTTAGTTAACCTGAATTCTATCACTAATGAAATTTAAAAGCAATTTTAATTATATAAATTAAAATGGTTTAAATCTCTTTCAACTGTTTGCGAATCTCATATCATCAGAAATGTTCCAGTAGATAATCATTGAATAGCTCTTTTTTAATTTTCGAAACATACACTTTATCATACAACAAAGAATATTTCATTTTTGATTATTTTAAACAATTAAAATTTGTAAAATTAGATAACATCATATATTTCTCACTTTTCTAAAGAGATAAAATTAATTATTTAAAAAAAAAAAGCCTTTTATATTTTTCTTATTTTAGAATTGATCAAATATTAAATGACTCCTTTTTGACTATAGCTAGTCATAATTTTAAAAAATATTTTAATTAATTTTAATTAATTAATTTTTTATTATTAATTATTATTTATTTATTATATTATTTTTTATTATTAATTTTTTATTATTAATAATTAATTAATTTTTTAATAATTTAACTTTTCTTAGTTTAAATAAAATCGTTATTAATATAAAATAATTGTTTCGTTTTCTCATCATTTATTTTATACTGAAATCCATGGCTTATTCTTTATTCAGAATTATTTGCAATATTTTAAGGAGTCTGAATACCTAAAAATATCTATACATAAAATATCAATTTCAGATGAAAAGAACCCCATTTTTTCAAGTTTCGCATTTTTTTTAAAAATACAATTGTTCAAGTTTTCAAAAGTTTCAATTTTGTTTTTACTTTATTTCAAAGCAAAGTGTTTAGCCTTAAAAAAGTAATAATAAAAGATACGCTGTGGTATGTTTTGTGACGTAACAAATTAAATGGATCTGAGCAATTGGAATTACAAGCTACTGCTGCCCTCTTTTGATAATAGTATAAACTAAATGCTTATATAGTAATTTTTAAGCATTTGCCTTCAATTTTCTTCTATTTACGCCAGAAACATTTTGTTTTACACCATAAAACTTGGACAAATTATGACAGGTAAACTGGAATGAAGGTTTATCGCTTTCAAAAATGCAAGTCATCTATTTTAACATTTAATAATTGAATTGTAGGGATACTAACAATTTTTATTCTGTAACATTTATATTGAAAAAAATTATACTTCAAAATTCATAGTAAATCAATTATTTAAAATGAATTAGTTTAGTTTATTTAAAATTTTTTTATTGCAAACATTTATATTTATTAACTAAACTTATTCTTGTTTTGGAAAAGTCTAAGCAATTTATATTCTCTTACTGTACTTATGAAACCTTTTCATTTATAATTTAAATATAAAATATCAATCGTTAGATATGTAAACAATATTAATTTTGTTTTCATGATTTTTATTATTCATGATTTCATGATTTTTATTATTCATGATTTCATGATTTTTATTATTCATGATTTCATGACTTTTATTATTCATGATTTCATGATTATTTTATAGATTTTTATCAATATAAAGTGAAAACAACTTATCTTCTTCAATGGCGCGAAAGTCTACTGGGTCGAATCTGTCAAATTACGAAATAAGAGATAATTTTATTTTTTTACCTTTTTACGGGGTGGGTTTGTCAGACCTATATCAAACAATCATATTACACCAGGACCTACTGCTTAAGGTGGATTCCGAACCACTGCAAACATTCATGGTACAGCCGAGACTTCAGCCATAAAACGATTGTACCAAGCACCAGTGCTCAAGTCACTCAACCATCAGGCCCTTGAAGAGAACATAATTTAGCAAAATATAGAATTATTTTATTCTTTCCTATTAGAATAGGGAAACAAATAAAATTAATTTTTATTTGACTGCTTATTAATTATGGTCACTTTGTTCTTTATTCACAGATGTGGAACATATTTTTTTTTTTTCTTTGCCAGATATACAGTCAAATTAGACCGGAGTTGTTATAATTTATTAAAATTTGATAACTTTTAATTAAAAAAAGTTGAAAATTTAAAAGAAAATGAAATTGAAAATATAATTTTAATTGTTTATTTAGCAATTTAAACTACTATAAACTGTTTAGCTCGGTCCGCTTTGGTATAAGCATTTGTTAGCAACGTCTGTTTTGGAATAAGTCCACCTATTTGGAAGCAAAAATTTTTGATATATTTTAAAGCAATTGATATATTTCATTGTATATCTCCTGGTTTGAGCAGCAGATGCAGCATATGAGACATGTGATACCATCTAGTCCTTCGGTGTCGAAGCGTCTGGGTAGGCCTCAACAACATGCGAAAATGCAAATGGTATTTCAAGAACAGCAGGAGATACATGCAGCAAACTTTGGTCTTACCACTGTCATCGAGATATCAGAAGCTCGAATAATGAATAATTTATGAAATTAACATAAACATGGTGTAACATCCTGGGTAGGCAGAAGGTTAGAGAGCGATGAAGTAGCAAAGTCTGGAGCAAGATATAGCTAATTTAAATTTGACACACCTACGTCCACCAAATTATAAAATGAAATTTATTGAGAAAGCCATTTTTTTAGTTAGTTGGTCAAATGTAGAAGGTATAATGTTAATTAATTTTGCAAATAATTTATGAATAATACAGGTAAAATTCCGTTTAACAAATAAGCCAGTTTAATGTACAAGTCTTATAAATATTTTTTAATCTTTTTTATAAAGATATTATTTCAGAATTCGTCAAAGGAAAATATTCATAAATAAGCTGTTTGTAATTAATATATGATCTGACTGTGTTTTGTCCTTTTTTCATTTTTGTAATTAATGTTCACTTATTTGTTTTTTAACATTAAGCTTATTCCAATTCTATTTTTACTTACCAAACATTTACGCATTGGAATTTCTATGAAAACAATTTGTAACAAAACATTAATAGAATTAAGAATAAAATTAAAATTTATTTTCAAGATAAATTTAAAATAAATTTTATTTGCATTCATAATGGAAAAAAAGAAGATAAAACATTTACTATTGCACTTTTCTTCCCACAAGTGCAATGTACACTACATCAAGTAAGTTAAATTTTATTTATATTGACAGAAATTTCACGATAGATTGTATTTCACGTCTTCTATCACTTCCAGGCAAATAATTGGATCACAGGAAAGTATTCTGCCCTCCCATGATCCCTTATTGAAAAGATACTATAAATAATCACAAAATATTTTAATTATGTTGGTAAAATATGGGAAACATGAGATATAATATGGAAAATGATTTATAGTGGTTGGCCATACCTTGTGAAACCGGAATTTCTTGGTTAATAGGAATTGGATTTTCTAACTGTGAAAGTTGGGTTCAAATATGTCAAGCAAACCGAAGAATTCCTTTTCTATGACGGGAAGGGCTGAAACAAACCTGCAGGACAGAAAGGAGTCCATTTCAGAAGGAATCTGTTAATTGGAATATCTGGGAATGTACGTTTCAAGATGTAGTGTCACAAATTATTGACAATGTCTCAACCTTTTCCCCATGCGGAATTTGTTACATATTTGGCGTTCTAGTAACAAATGACAATTCGCTACCTAATATTTGAAAGATACAATATGCCAATTGTATTATTAATTTGATGATGTTTTCGTCTTTGTCTATGTGTATTTTATATAAGAATAATTTAAAAAAATTAAAAGATATAAAAACAGATTACGTCAAATATTCAGTACATTAATTACATAATAGGAAATCATAATTCCATGAAAGAAAATAGAGTACAATTAAAGAGGTAACTGTTAAGAAGTAAATATACCACATACAATTTCTTATTTGAAATTCATTAAAATTTCATCATATGATAATCAATAAATCAAACAAAAGCATTACCATAGCAACTGCTTTAAAAAAATTCAAATTTCAAAATGAGTATGACGAGTAGATTATACTGAATTTCTTCTATTTAATTATTATCATTTTGGTGAATTATTAAACAGCGCGATATTGAATTTTAAAACTACAAATTACAATTAGTAATACATTAAATAATAATTTGTAATATATATTGATATAAATAAATAATAATATATATTATTATACAATAATAATTAGTAATACATATTAAGTTTCCAAATTAGGTATGTGTGAAATACCGAGTACTTGATTTGATATTATTTAGTCTTTGTAGATTTGAGGAATATTAAGTATAATTCAGGTTCATCATGGGGACCTTGCTACGTTTTTTCAGCAAGAGGAAACGTAAGGAAAGTCTAATTGAAGGAATATTTTTACAAAACCTCAAACACCTTAAAAGGTTTTTTTGTCTTTCAATAAGGCTCCAAATTACTGTTACACATTTAATTATTGATAATTTACAACAATATAATTGATTTGAATTGCAATTATTTTTATACAAAATATATGGGGCATATATGTATTATGGGGATTATACTATAATTCCTTCTTAGAGAAAAAATAAATAAAGTCTTGCTGAAAGATTGTATGACAAAATAAAAGTTTAAAATATTTTCAGTAAAAAGTCCTTGTGTGAAATAAAAATTCCAACCAATGTGAAATTGCAGACAAGAATAAAACTTTTTAAATGCGTTCTTTATGGGCTTTTTATTCATTCCAAACTTTAAGCTTTAAAGCATAAAGGGGAAATAACAGTGAAGACGTCTCCTGAAGATAATTCTGTTATTTAATGATATATCGGTCATATATTTTCATTGTTTTTTTGTACCGACCATCGCCACCTTATCTTATAACTGTACCTATGGTTTAGGAGACTTTATATTTTACTTTTATATGTCACTTTTTATCAATTGGAAAGTCTTAGACTACGCTCGTCAGCTAGATCAATCCTCAAGCTTGCCTATCATTCTACCACGTGAAAAATTGTCCTGATGTTTTTCCATCCATGTTCACATAAGATCTCACTTGAATTTCACAAAACGTCTTTAGTATCAGTCGTATCAGTCGAAATCAGTCTATAGTCCTGCTCTAAAATAATCATGTTATTTTAGTACTATCCATCTTATTATTGCAATACACACAGACTGTAAGTGACTTCTTTGACCTCTAGGCGACTATATATTATACTTTTATAAGTCACTTTTATCGCTTGGAAATTCTCAGACTATGCTCGTCATGCTACGCCAATCCTCGAGTTTGCATATCATTTTACCACGTGTAAAATTGTCCTGATGTTTTTTCCAATCATGTTTCAAGTAAGATCTCACTTGAACTTGCACAGAATGTCTTTAAGAAATAAGTCTATAGTCCTGCACTAAAATAATCTTATTGTAGTACTATCCATCTTATTATTGTAGTACGCTAAGACTGCATGTATCTTCTTTGATCGCACGTCACCTGTGACGTTTCATTCTTGATATTTGCATACGAATCACCTTTCTGCTGAATTGAGTATCATTGTAATAAAAGGTTTTACAAATTCATATCTGTCAGTTTAAAAATTACATTTGTTTAAGTTTAACACACCAGTGTAATTGTCAATAAGAATTTATAAATTTTCTGCTGTAATGTTTTAAAAAATGCAATTTAACCTCAAATTCCTTTCGAGCAAAAATACATTAATGTAAAAATAAAACTTTTTAATAATCAATACATTGCTTCGTACGAAAAGTGAAAGTTTTCAGCACATAAACAAATTTCCCACGTTGATTCTTCAAGACATTTTGACACCATGATAAAAGAATAATTTAATAGTTGTTGCTTTAAAAAAACTGCATAAAAATATAATTAAATTATCGAAGGAATTGTTTACAGTCTTTTGAGAATTTAGCAACATTAATAAAAATTTCTGACAGCCTACATCAATCATTAAAAAAAGGATGTCCTTCATCGTAAACATTCTAAAAAAATAATAAAAACATATTTTATTAATTTATTTTACATGAAAAATTTAATTTATTGTAATATGAGTAATTGATGATGTGATTAGCAAAAATGATCAATTTAAAAAATGCTTAAAGTTTGTTGAATACAATTAAAAAATATTTGATCGGTTTCCACTTTAATCAAGAATTTTGAAAATAAATATTCGAAATGATGGAAAATTAAAAATGATACTTTTTTGCAGTGTATTAAATATATACATTAATAAGTATGGAATATTTTTGCAATATAAAGAAAGGTTTCATACTACAAATGTTTTGACAATAATGATAATTTTGTTACTACTAATGCAAAAAGAAACATAAACTCATTATATATAAAAAAATTCTTTTTAGATTTTAATTCTGGCAATTTGACTAATCTATTTTAAAACCATACATTGGAACAATAATATGATTTTATTGCGGAAAAGAAGGAAGCTTTTAAAATATTTATTTTATTTCATTGCTGATCAAACTTGTAATAACCGAAGGACTTGCTAAACTTGCTTACGAATATTTTCAATGAAATATTACAAAAATGTGATATAATAGAGAGAACTTCAAAGAGCATATATCTCACATTTGAAAATAACATATGGAACACCCAAAAAATTCCAATCAAATGCGTGACTATTTGTAGTTGTTCTTTTGTACTTAAAATACACCGTTGATTGAAATTAAGCTGCACTCTAAATTTTTAGACTTTGATGAATTTTATAGAATGTCTCTTCAACTGTTGTTCTTTCAAGCAAAATAGTCATTAAATGGCAGTTTTATGGTTATGTCGGTTATGGAACGACAAAACTAGTCAGCATATCCTATCATATACCTCTGCATGGTAATGGCAGATATGTGATACTGTTGTTCTTTTCTTAGTAAAGAATGCAATTTTGATGTTGATCCTGTATGGATAGTTGTTGAGAACAAATTAGCAAAATTTTCCTAGTGTCCTATCAAACAAATTTAGTTTTAATACCATTTCATTCCATCTTGGGTCTACAAAGAATAGTTTTTTTATGAAGTTGACATTTGTAGTCACAGCATATGCATGTGTCTATTCTGACATCGGTTGCAATTTTCAAGTAGAATTGATATCAAACCAATTAGTTTTGAACTTCTAAACCAAGGCATTAACTAAAAGAAGGATTTCACATAATTTGTGATGGGCTATGTAGTATGAAAGCTAAGTTGTAAATATTAAAAAAAATTCCCGAGTAGCATGAACTGTGGATGACAGGAGTAAAATGACAGATGAGTTGAACTGTTCCTAAAAGTTTTGGAGTTTCCCCATTGATTTATAGCCGTGATTACTGAAACCCTATTATTGTAGCCTATTGATAATATTTTACCTATGCTGTATGAAAATTCTGAGTGGTTTAGACTACAAAAGCAAAACATTTCCCCCGACTATTAAAGTTATAAATACAATTTCATTTTTCATATTTCGCCCTTTCATGTCATTATCAATACCTCTACCAAATTTGGAACCGTTCCAGCAGTTAGATCGAGCTATATATAACTTTGAATTTTGTACATATTCATTCATTTAATATTAACAAATTTAAAAACATTTAATTCATTAAAATGGTTGTTTAATAAATATTTCTTTTATTTATAAAACAAAATATAGCAGACGAAATCTAAAAAGTCAGAATTTTTATTTTAAATTATAATCTGCAAATTTAAATTGTTCTATTTTAGATAGTATTTGCTCAAGAATGGATTATCTACATTTGAAAGATTAACACTGGATTTAAGAGGAAATTTTGTAAAATTGTTTTTAATAAAAGTATTAAATGATATGAAATATTAGAAATACATTTATTTCTTTATTGTTTTTTATTTGGTGTGCTTGGATTTAAATTGCAACTCAATGATTTTTGAAATACATGTGATTTTTTTTTCTTTTTTTAAATATTTTTTTTCTTGAGGTATTTATATAAAAATATAAAATTTTACATTACATTTTTTTTATGAGTGTATGGTAATGTTTTTTTTTTTTTTTTTTTTTTTTTTTTTTGCAAATTATGATGTTTTTTATAAAAAAAAAGTAGAAATCGCTTTTCTAAATTTATGCATATATGTACGATTTACCAAAATTGATTTATCGCTCATTTAGATAACAATGTCAATCAATAATTGATCAATAATTGATGATCAATGAAAACATACAGGGACATCAATTATAGATATAAAAAATAGCGATAATGCGAAAAAAAAAAAAAAAAATTAAAAAATGTTTATTATCGTTAAATTTTTTCTGGTATAAGGTCCCTGGCATTACCAAAACTGTGAAGCTAACAAAAAGTAAGGTTCCAAACCATTTATTTATAACGTCAATTAGTTTCCTTGAGGGGCATATACACCATGATATGTTATTTAATTACGGAATTTTTTTTTTTTTTTTTCTCGTATGTTACTACAGTGAGTCCCAAAATTCACGCAAGATTTGAATTCTGCGTGGCTGCTAACGAAAAAAAAAGCAAGAGTGACAGTAGACAGCTCAGGGTTATTAAAAATGGAGCGCTTCCCTGAAGAACAACGCTTTTTCATTATTAAGTAAGTTTTAAAAAATAATGTAGAGAGCAGCTAGAGTTCGATTGGCAGCTAGAGTTCGCAATTTTGTACAAAATATGGTTGGAATAGCTAATTAACTTCATCAACTGTGAAGGTATTGATTAAAAAATTCAAAGAAATTGTATCGATGAGTGATCTTTAACACCTTGGTTGTCCTTTAACAAATCGTCCAATACAAGACTTCGAAGCAGTTCGTGAGAGTTTTGCTGAGAGTCCAGGAATTTACTACTGTGTTCAAGAATCGAATATTTCGAGAAGCTCTCTACAGCATATTCTCATGAAAGATTTGCATCTTCACGCTAACAAAGTTCAATTGACTTAGGAACTGAAGCCCACTGGCCACGCACAGCGACGAGAGTTCGTGGAATGGATTTATGGAACTATAAAAAGTGGATGCTGATACTTTGAAAAAAAAAAATTTTCAGCAATGAGCATATTTTCATTTTGATGGCTTCGTTGATCCTCAAAGTTGTCCCATTTGGGGTTCGAAACTGGGCTCTGTATCAACTAAATTGAGCCATATTTATGCAAAACAGTCGTGGAAAATTTCGTCAAAATAGTGCGTATGTGTCAGCCAAGTCATGGACGCTATTTACCTGATATTTTCTATTCCAGTGGTTTTCAAAGGGTACATCTGAGAGCACAGATGCGCTTTAGGTGATTTCCAGGTCAGCCCTGGGGCATTCTAGAGAAATATGTGTGCATATATAAAAATTAATACAGTTACTCTTTTTGCTGTCAGTTTTCCAGTTCAAAGACAGCTTTCATTATAAACAACTAACATTTATGATTGCTTTTTTTTCTTTTATGCATATAAACAATGTCAAACAGCGATAATGCACGAAAGAAAATTTCTGAGAAATTTGGAGCTTTAACGTCCATGCGCTACTAGGAGTGTTACAATCTAATTAAGTTTCAATTTTAATTGAGTTTACATTTTAAAATATTTCCATTGCAGCCTATGAGGCATCTCCGTCTGTAAATAGTACTCTTTGGAGTTGATCATCTAATATTAACTGAAGAAGAAGAACAAGTAATTATATATATTAATCATGGATAGGGGATTAAACATAAGGAATTTTTTTCTTGAAACCTTTTGGATCCTATAAAAGAAGAATGCGTGCCAATCTCTAAACATACACTCAAGAGCCAAAACATTATGACCACCCCTACATTTTGCAATGAACTCGCCTGGATGACGTGGAAGGCACGTGATCAGGTGGAAGTTGTATTTAACTGCTACTGGAGAGTCTGAAGAATCATTCTTTCACTTACTTCTGTGTGTGATGGGAAAGGCTGCGGATCTAAGCGACTTTGATAGAAGGCAGATTGTAATGGCTCTAAGGCTCGGAACAAGTATTTCCGAAACTGCACGACTCGTGGGTTGTTCGCGATCTACAGTTGTTAGTACTTATGCAAAGTGTATGAGTGACGGTGAAACCAGCAGTAGACGACATGGTGTTGGACATCCCCACGCTATCAAAGAAAAAGGTCTTCCGAGACTGTCTGGCATGGTGAAGTAAAACCGGAGCCAGACAGTGGCTCAGCTGACAGCTCAATACAATGCAGGGCCAAGTAGAATAGTATCGGAGCACACTGTTCAGCGGACACTGTTGGATATGGGGCTACGCAGCAAACGTCTCCCTCGTGTGCCTTTGCTGACCAAGCGTCATCGCCAACTGCACCTGCATTGGGCCCGGGAACATCGTGACTGGTCCATGGATCACTGGGAGAGAGTTGCCTGGTCAGATGAATCACGGTTTGTCACCGATGGCCGTGTCATGATACGCCGTCTTCCAGGCGAACAGTTGCTCCCTCAATGTACAGTAGGTCATACACAGGCCGGTGGTGGCGGTATTATGCTTTGGGGGACGTTCTCTTGGGCGTCTGTGGGACCCGTGGTTGTGGTAGAGCACACCATGAATGCTACAGGGTATCTGAACATCATTGCGGACCAGTTGCACCCTTACAGGGCCTCTGTTTTTCCAGCTGGAAATGGAATGTTCCAACACAAGGCTAAAATTGTGTCACTTGTCACAAGGCTAAAATTGTGTTGGAGTGGTTTCAGGAACATGTTGCTGAATTCCAGTTAATGTCCTGGCGTCTAACTCCCCGGATCTCAATCCGATAGAACACATTTGGGATGTCCTGGGACGGCAGCTCAGAGTTCAAAGACCACCAATTCGCAATATCTCGGATTTGCGTGACCGTTGCTTAAACATCTGGTACAATCTGTCTCCGGCCATCTACCAAGGACTTGTGGCATCCATGGCAAGCCGGGTTGAAGCTGTGTTGCGCGCCAAAGGTGGGCCAACTCGTTATTGACAGGTGGTCATAATGTTTTGGCTCTTGAATGTATTTGAAAATTCTACTATACTTTTCAACATCACATTTATGTGAATTGGTATTTCACCACAATGAAGGTAAAATTAGAGACATTCTTCGGTGTATTGACGAGGAAATGATAGTTTGAATTTAAATATATTCCCAAGCATTTGGAAAAATTGTTTGGACTTTTCAGGTTTATGTTTCTTAAAATGAATAAATAAACTTGGCGTGCGTTCCATTTTATAAAATTATTTTTTAAAAATATTTTAACATATTTCTCAAATATTTGAATAATGTGTGCTTACAATTATTTGTAGGATTTTAAATGCGCCCTGATTTCAGAAAGTTTTAGAAGCACTGTTTTATTACATAAATAACCCTATAATATGCATTGTGAATTAATAAAAATTCACAATTTTTATTCAGAAATCTGTGTTTTCTATCAAAATTACTTGCTTGAATTTCGGGATAATTAATATTTACAATACGCCAAATCATCATACACTTTGCATCATATTTTGAATTGTTAAAGAAGTTTTATTGGAAATAATATGAACTCTGAAATTGAAATTTCAGTTTTAAATGATTTTCGCTTGTTATGCATCTTTATGCAAATTCTTATTATTTAGAATTTAAGTAAAATTTTGGAAGGAAGTTTTAATATATTTCTTGGAATAATTTAGGGCTTTAAAATTCTCACTGAAAATTGCATAATATATGGCATATCTTAAAATTAAACACTACCTGGTATTTCCTAAACTGACAGCGAATATTATCCGATTCCTAAAACACTAGAATACATTAAAAATACCGCAATAGCCTATTCTGTAATAATTCCAGTTCTGCAATAACTATACATGAAATAATCAATTCCGCAATAACCATTACTACACATTAACTATAGGTTCAAAAACCTTCAGTAGCTTATATGAATTGGAGTAAGAGTAAATAATACAAATTATGAAATATTTTATATAGTAAAATGTAAAATATTTTATTTAGTAAAATGTAAAATATTTTATATAGTAAAATATAAAATATTTTATATAGTAAATTATAAAATATTTTATTTATATAATTTACGCAAATGAGCACATAATACGGATAATAACTATCTTACTCATAATAAACATTATCACAAAATATCATGGTCTCCATATAAAAAAAAATCGATAAGCATCACTGCTATATTATAAGCTAATACTATACACACTTCATAAAAGCAAATGAATACACCACCGCTTTACTATAATAATGTATGAAATTTCCAATTCAACGTTTAAATATGACTGAAATTTATAAAGGACAGATTTGCAAACATGCTATCCCAAAATAATAACTCTATAAAAATACAATGATAACATTAGCAAAGTCCCACCAAAAGGGAAAACCCAATCTAGTCCATAATATATTTTCAAAATTCTTCTATGCCCCTACCCCTTTTCAATAAATGCCGCGGCCACAGGATATTAATGGACCTACGAAAGAGAATCGATAAAATAAGGTACTCACAGTTTGAAATATTTCACTTCTTGGACGATTTATCAATATTCTAGGTTAGGCTTGCCCAGCTCGGAAGAGTCAACAGCAGGTTCTGACTCATCCCTCGCTATCTAAACTCCGAATTCTACACCTTAGCTCTCCATTTGTCCTCATGTCTTATTCCTATCTTCGGAGTCCCTATCCTCTCCTCTCTGATCTATTTAGATGTCATCCTACATCAGCCTTAGATGTCATTATATTCTTACCAAGATCTCCCGCCCTGCTTTCATTATTGGTTGGGATTTCATCTTAAAATCCGTCCATGAGCCTATACGTTTTCCCATTGGTGAGGAATGTGTGATACCGACACTCAATCAGTTTGAAAGAGCTACCAATCTTTTTGGAGATCAGGGGTCGATTCCTCTCGTGAAAGTGACATTTACCAAGACATCTGTGTAAACATGGTTCATCATTCCATTGCCGCCAACCCTCTTTTTGGCAAACTCACCATATAAATAAACGACAAAACATATTTTCCAAGTGTCCCCCAGCCCTTTTCATAAACCTCCTTTCCAACGGTAATGCACTACGCAGTCTGACTGCCTACACTTTGAAGTTTCAAAAAAAATCTGACAATTAAAAGAACCTACCAAGATAATCGAAAAGCACTCCCCATATTCGTAGCTGTGGTGATGGGTGTGTTATCGCAAGAAATGGTCATTTCTTGATCAATGCCGATTGTCATACGAAAGGGGCTGGAGGTTTTCATGTACAAAACACTCAAAATAAATACATAAAGTAAATAACTACAGCATATGAAATATACAAGATTACCAATAATTTTACCTTAACACACACATATATTATTTACAAATATACTTAGAAAAACTAGACGCATTTTAATGAAATGGAATTTATGGATATAACTAAATAATGGTAACTAATGACTAATGACTATATATAATAACTAATGACTATGCAATTGTAAAAAATGAGATAAATAAAGTTAGTGTGACAAATGGTGTGAATATTTTTGAATGATTAAGTAGTATAATATGACCATGACATTATTGATTTAACCTTTTCACTAATATCATCCAAGGCCCAATATTGTTTATGAAAATAAATTTATTATTACTTGTTAAAAAATATGATTTCATCAAAATATCAGAAATTATTGATAAATAAGAATCAATCATAAAAAATTAAAATCCTTTGCAGATTCCAAATTTGTTTTTATTTCCATTATTATTATTATTATTAATAATAATAATATTAATATTTTAATTTAATTGTTTACTGAAGATGATAAAAGATACATCATCTTGCATCATAATGCCCCTACATTGCTATATAATAAATATATATTCCAATATTTTGTATTTGAAAAAGGTTTTACCAGAGTAATATGATAATATCATAAAAGATGCCTTTATTTGCTTAAAAGTAAGAATCGCTGGAATAATTTGACAGTGCAAAAAGATATGATTTTATGTTTGTATAAATTTGCATAGCAAAAACGAACTCCAAAGAAATATGGAATCTTAATAATTCTTCAACTTTTAAGAAGGAAGTGCTGAATTTCAAAAAGCTTTCACCAATGCAATCAATTTGAATATATCTACAACTATATTCGATTACACGAAATTCGAAAAAGAGTTATACCGAAATTTCTTAGATTCACAAAATTATCCCAAGTGTCAAAAAAAGTTATTTTAATTATTTGTATAAAAAGTTTTTTTTTGTCGATAACTAAATTGAATATTGGAATAAATTTCCAGTTCTAAATCTGTTTTTCACATAAATGGAATAACTTCTTAGAAGACTTTTTGCTGGGATTATAATCATATACGCGGAAGAAGTTTTTCTTCTACAAACTTACTTTTTTAAATGATCTAACTTTATTTCTATCTTTATTCCTAACTTTAAGTTAGTTTTTCATGATATAAAGAAGCTTAGTTATAGGAAATAAAAGATTAAAAATAAATCTTCCTAACTTTTGTAAAAAAGAAAAAAAAATCCAAGGGAAAAAAAAAAAAATGGAAAAAATACTTAAAAATACTAAAAAATTTATTTTTAAAAGCAAAAGAATCTACTGCAAAAAGTGTTTACTTGAAATGAGATGAAATAAATAACAATCGTAACAGACAGTACTGAATATATTTATATGATAAATAGTTTTGAAAAAAAAAATAAAACACCAACTTAATTCAAATATTGCAGAAGGTTTGTCATTTTTTTTAGAATATAAAACAAATTTTTTTAATTCATTGAATTAACCCTTAAGATTTCACGTTAGGGAGATTTTAACAAAAAATTGTGAAATTGAAATACTGAATTTTAGAAACAAAAAATACTGAAATAACCGCAGATGACACCTCATAGGAATTTCTTCATAATAGGAAATTTGAAACAGAATATCTCATCACGTACAATATTTTTTAGAAACATTTAACATTAAAAGTACATGGTACATGAGCAGATGAAAGATTGATAGAAATTTTCTTAAACGTTTTCTCTGATAGAAGAATGGAAATGTATGATTCCTTGAAAGTTGATGTCATTTAAGAAAGGGAGAAGTCGAATTTTTTTCTATATAAAATACATATTAATATGTTACTTTAACAAGCGCTTTGTTAGGTAGTATATAATTTAAAAATCAAGGTCAACTTTGGCCCTTTCGTGTTAAGACTTATTTACATCAGCGCCAACCAATCATAAGTTTTTGAAATTGTTGATCTTTCTCTCCAAGTTGCTCTACTTAACCATAGAATCTGACACGATGTGCATTTTACAATGATTCAATTGATGGTCACATACATCTTACCATGAATGGTTTCTTTGAATTTCAGGTTCATTTAGGAGTTTCCTCGTACGCAGGCGCGAACATTAATTAATCTTTAATATCTTAAATATATTAATTATCTTAAATTTATTATTATAATTATTATTCTATTATTATTTATTATTATATATTATCTATCCATCTATATATATATATATATATATATATATATATGTATAAAAAAATTGTTTTGTTTTCCGATAACTAAATGGAACATTGGAATAAATTTATAGTTCTAAAACTGTTTTTGACATCAATGGAATAACTTCTAGAAGACACTTTTTGCTGGGATGATAATCATATACGTGGAAAGAAATGTTTCTCCTCCAAACTTACTTTTTAAATAATCTAACTTTATTTCTATCTTTATTCCTAACTTTAAGTTAGTTTTTCTTGATATAAAGAAGCTTAGATACAGAAAGTAAAAGATTATAAATAAACTTTCCTTACTTTTATTTAAAAGAAAAAATTTCCAAGTGTATATATATCTAAAAAAAAAGGAAGATACTTAAAAAATGTATTTTTTAAAAGCAAAAGAAACTACTGTAAAATATGTTTACTTGAAGTGAGATGAAAAAAATTACTATCGTAACAGATACTGAATATATTTATATGATAAATGGTTTTGAAAAAGAAATTAACAGCAACTAAATTCAAATATTGCAGAAAGGTTTGTCGTATTTTTTCTGAATATAAAACAATTTTTTTTCCAAATCTTTAGATTAACCCTTAAGATGGCACATGAAGGCAATGATTTTTATTGAGTATCACGATTTTGCCAAAATCGTGATACTGAATAAAAATTGAAATTGTAATACTGAAAAGAATACTGAATTTTATAAACAAAAAATTAAGAAAAATCGAAGATGACACTTTATACGAAATCCTTCATAGAAATTCCTTCATAATAGGAAATTTGAAACGGAGTATCTCGCCTTGTACAATGTTTTAGAATAATTTGGCATAAGAAGTATACAGAACGTGAGCAGATGAGAGGCTGACAGAATTTTTCTTAAATGCTTTAACTGATAGAAAAATGGAAAACTATGATTCCTTTAAAATTGTCGTCATTTAAGAAAGTGAGCAGGTCGAATTTTTTTTCTGTATAAACTACATATTAATGTCTTACTTTACCGAGCGCTTTACCTAAGTAAACATACATAGGTAGTTTAAAAATCAAGGTCAAATTTAGCCAGTTCGTGTTAAACTTATTTACACCAGTGTCAACTAATCATAAGTTTTTGAATTCCTTGATCTTTCTCTCCATGTTGCTCTACTTTTCAATCATAGTGCCTGACACTCTTTGTGACTTACAATGATTCGATGGATGATCACATAAATCTTCCCAGAATTGGTTTCTTTGAATTTTAGGTCCATCTGTATTTAACATTTTAAAATAATTTTTTAGAAAAGTTATAAATAAAATATAACTGATTTATTTACGAATTTTTTTCGGAAGCCAAAAGCGATCTTGTTCTAATGTCTTTCATAAATTCTACAATTAATTCCCTATCAGAGGAAAATAATGGTAATAAAAATATTCCAGTGACAAATTATTTTGATTAATCTTAGAAAAAAATATATTACATATAAATATAAGTTTCAATGTCACAAGACCTTTGATGAGGGTTTTTATACATGATTTATTAATGCATAAGAATTTTTATAAGCAAATCAAAAATACTTTGAACAGCATACATTAATTATCTTTTCGATAAAGTATTATTATATAAACATCGTACATTCATAATCAGCTCATTCATATGTATTACATAATTTCTAAAGAAAACCTTGCTGAAATTTCATAAATAAATTATCTACATTGCCATTTATTTGGGGCTATATAAACATAGCTTATTTATATTCAGCTCATTTATATGTATTTGCAATATTTCTGAAGAAAACCAAATTTGCTGTCTTTATCTATGGATGAAAAATAACGTGCATTAATTCATTGTCAAGTAAACAATCTGGCGTAAGGCGATTTAAATCATCTCAGTGTGAATGGGTAGAAAAAAAATCTTTCCTCTTATACATTTCTTAAGAAGTTTATTTTAAGACATAAAATTTATACAAAGGACATTAAAACAAGAGACAGGACTTTAATTCTAATAGTAGGAATGATTGAAAGTAAACCAATAAATGACATTATTTAAGTCTATTTTCCTTTTATTACACTACTTTCATATAATCAATGCATAAAATGTGATAGTAGTGAAAAATATTTTACTTGTATTAGTTGTTTCTCAATAAAAGTTATGAGTCAGATTTTCAATGTATAACAATAATAATAAATATGTGCCACATAAAAATGATGTTAATGGAAATAATTTGAAGAAAGTTAAAAATTAAGTAATTTTACTGTAAATTAATTTCAATATGAATATATTTCTATCCAAAATGCAATTAATTTTGACCTTCAATAAATAAGAAGATTGAGTTCCAGAATATAACAATTAAGCCTTCCAGGTGGTATGACAAGAGGGTAAATTTTAATTTTAAGATATAACTTTTAATAATTTGGACTCCGGTTAATTATGTACATTATTAATATACCATATACGGAAATATGAACGATAATAAACATATAGATCATATATGGCATTCCTACCCGATTTGATCATATGTAGCCATTTAAGAGAGGACATGCGCTTGGACCAAAGAAAGCAAGATGATTGATTTGAAATATCGTTTGGCATTTAAGTCGCATCGAATTTTGGTAATTTTGACACTATTTAAAGATGCTAGTTTAACTATACCAGAATACCAGATTGACCAGGAGAGGTGACAGAACATGAGAAAAAGCATTTCTCAGATCTGATCTTACTGCACCTGATTCGTCATTATCAACGATGTGGTGAATGTAAGAATTATTCAGACAACAGGGTTTGAGTTCACAGCACCTTTCCACCCTCTAGTCCTCACACTGATAATCCCTTTTTTTGTGATGGTATGCTTGTTAGATTTCAAATCTCACTTACTAGATTGTTTAAAGCTACAGGTCCTGCTTCACATTGAGCCTAGATGCACAACGAAGACTGTTCTTTTGCATACATGGCAGTAGTCGGATACTAATTCTGACTAATACGCACGACTTTCAAAAGTTACGATTAAGTGCAATTTTATTTAAAAGACGCGCCTATTTTCTTGTCATCGCTGATTCCCTCACAGTACGGTTTACATATCCATATTATAAGAGACAGGAACCTTAAAACAGATTATACCTAACAGTCAATCATTTCTAATGATTGTCAAAAATGCTTATGACCAGCTAGATCGACTGTCCTCTACTTAATAGAAGCAGTTTAGATACACGGAAAATTGGATATAACTTGGCAATAAAAAAACCTCTCAGAGGCCAACCAACGAGTTATTACCAAGTCAAATAATAGCTTGCATAAGGGCCAGAGAATGTCTTATTTTTGTCTATTAGTAGATCATGCAATTTGTTTTCTTAGATTATATTTAAAAATTGAAAGTAACTTATTTCTTAAAAATTTCATTTCGTCTAAACTAGTTAAAAAAAAAATAATTTCAAGTATTCATTCTTATATATATATGCTGAAGAACTGAAACAAATATTCATGTACAAGTATTTCAAAGCATTCATTCTTATATGTTTTAAAGAACTGAAAAATAATTTGTTAACAAAGGCTTCAAAACATAGTTTAAAAATTTAAACTTGTTTTTTTTAATACTGAATTAAAGGAAAAATTGTTTGATTCTGTATAGATTAAATTGAAGGTCAAAAGTATGAGTAAATTACAATGATCACTACAATAAGATTACTGATAAGATAAGATTATTAATAAATCTATACAAAGTCAGGATAAAAAAGTTATTAAGACATAAAAAGAAGGAAAACACTTTTAATATCCAAAGATTTGTTTTATTAAAGAAACCGTACATTCAAGATTCCTTTCTGCATACATTCTGTTCCAAACGCATCAGTTCTATTTATAGCAGTTAAAATTAATAACAATACTGTTAATTTAGTACACATTAAAATAAAAAAGATTAAAACATGCCTTTATTACAAACTTTTCCACAGTTAATAAAATTAATTGAAACAAAAAATAAAAAAATAAAAAAACTTTGTATAAAGCCAATCAACTTTCATTCAGAAATAGTGGCAATTAAAGTTTGCAGTTAATTGCTTTGCAAAATATTTATTAATTAATGTTTCTTTTTAAGAGTGCTCACCCTAATTGACTTATTAATCATCTAATGGAAATATTTTAATTTTAAATTCTCAATTAATTTTTATTAGTTGTACTTAGATGTCCTTTCCTTTAAAATAAATTGGCACATCTTTTTTTGAAACCTTTTAAAACATTGATACGGAGTGATTTGTTTCAAGACGACATTACGAAGAATTTTGTAAATTAAAAAAAAATAAAAGATTTACCTCCAGGTATTTGCGGAATTTGTACAATAATGTGAGGAATTTAAATTGGTGTTCCCTGCTTCTAATCAATTGAGATGGATTAATTTAGACAATTTTTTTACGTTAAATCATTCATATACTTTATTTAATATGCCTTATGGTAATAGGAAATTTTAGAATTCAACTAAATAAATTAAAATTCCAAAGATCTGATGAGAATTGAAAAGAAATAAACAAAGTTTAATCAATGAAAATAATAAAAATAACTAACTTAACTTGTTTAATTTTTAATATCTAAATATGTTATTTAAATAAATTAAGGGGCCTGATGGCCGAGTGGCTAGACTCTAGCGCTCATTATCACAGATTTCGGGTTCGAGTCCTGACGGTGTCATGGATGTTTGTAGTGCTTTGGAATACACTTTGAACCGTAGGTCTCGGATTTAATATGATCGTAGAACTTTGTGGGGGTAGTGTACTCGCGTCCGTAGCATATATTCAAGCTACACGTGCCCCCTGGGTAGTACTAAATGAGTAACAGCTGTGTAGCCCTTGTTTATGGCATAAAGATTAAACCCTTGTTTATGGCATAAAGAGACTGTCTCTGTATTTCCAGCTACATTAGAACAACAACATTTAAATAGATTAATCAATCAAAGATTAATTAACAGTTATATTGTTTCTTTAAATTAAACTTTTTAATATAATTTTTGAATCCTTTAATTCTAATAATTGTTTTTTCAAAACTAAGTACATATGTTTTGAATGAATTAAAGCAATTCCATAAATTATCTAATTTTATTTATAATATTTCACATAATAGTCGAAAATAGCAGAGTTTCTATCAGTATATATAAAGAAATGATATGCATTTTAACCTAAGCCATACTAATAAAATGTTGTTGTTATTATTTTAAGTTAACAATTTTTAAAAGGATAAGAATAATGAAATATGGAAAAAATATGGTAGAAATAATAAGCTTTGCAACAAATATTCAATTTAATATTGATAATATATTAAAGCACATTTTAACGAAAGTTGGTGACGGTCATTACAATAATTCGAAAAGCATTTTTCAGGTTGAAAATATACGTTATTAAATAAATAAAACTTAAGAATATGCCCAAAAGGCGTTTTTTGATAGAATATTTAGTGGTTATTTCAAAGTTAGGTTCATGAGAAATATCTGCATTACGTTAATGGATTTTTAAGTAGTTTTCAGTCAAAGTGAAAATTAGATTACTTCTAGTTGTTTAATAAATAGAAAACTTTCTTCTACTAAAAAGAAAATTATTCACTACAGTAAGCACTTAACTTATTACATAAGACACGGTATATTATATTAATTGCAATGGCCAATAAATGGATTTAGATTAAGACTTTTCAGAACTTATTTTAACTATGCCGATATATTTAAATTCATTTTTGAAAATTATATTTATGATGTTAAATAACACTTATGATGATTATTTTTAAATTCTGTCCCCTCTCAGATCCAGTGATAAAGTTCGCTTTTTAAATCCTCATCTATCACATATCATGTAGACGAAGGTTTAAATACTGCTTGAGGCTTGTCATTTGATAGACTTTAAAAAAGAGTATCTCTGCACCAACAATGGAACTGAATGATCATAGATTTTCGTTTATAAAGTAATTATATCCGTATTATTTGTTTATAATTATTTAAACAATTATATTATTATTAATTATAACAATTATATTATTTAAAATAAACGTTTTAATATAACTTGCGAATTTTTTAAGTCTAATAACTGTTTTTACAAAACTAAGTATATATTTTTTACACGAATTAAAGCAATTCCGTAAATTATAATTTTATTGATATATTTCACTTAACAGCAGAACACATAAGTGTTTCTATCAGCTTTTATCAATCAGTTTTCTATCATTTCTATTCGTCAACAATTTCTATGTATAAAGAAATGGTATGTTTTTGGACATAATACTACTAAAAATTTTATTTCTTATTATTTTAAGTTATTCAACTATTTTTAAAATGATAAGATTAATATATAGCAAAAATATGGTAGAAATAATATGTTTTGTAACAATTATTCATGTTGATGATGTTGATAATTTCATATTGAAGCACATTTTAACAAAAGCTGGTGAGGGCCATTACAATAATTCGAAAAACATCTTTCAGGATTAAAAGAAACGTTATTAAATAAATAAGACATTTATGAAGAATATGCCCAAAATGCTTTGTTAGGATCATCCAAAGTTAGGTTTATGGGAAATATCTGCATTAAGTGGAAATTAGATTACTTCTAGTTGTAAGAAAACTTTTTTGTTCTAAAAAGAAAAATATTCACTACAGTAAGCACTTAACTTATTGCATAAGACAAGTATATTATATTAATTGCAATGGCCAATAAGTGGATTTAGATTATTTTAACTATGCCTATATATTTAAATTCCTTTTGAAAATGATATTTATGATGTTAAATAACACTTATGTTGATTATTTTTAAATTCTGTCCACTCGCAGATCCAGTGAGAAGGTTCGGTTTTTAAATCATCTACTACAGATCAAGTAGATGAGTGTTTAAATACCGCTCGAGGTTGTAATTTGATAGAGTTTAAGAGAGAGCATTCCGTCCCCCATTGGAATTGAATGTTTGTAGATTTTCGACTTTTTTCTAACTCCTTGTAAATAATTATATCCTTGATCATTCGTCCCAGAAGAATTCCCACTTTCTTCCACCTTTCCAAGTGGCCTGATGGCCAATGGCAATTGGTACTACCGGCTTCAAGTTTGAGTAATGGCGGTGGCATGGATGTTTGTTAGTGGTTCGGAATCCACGTTAAACTGTAGGTTCCGGTATAATTAGCGTAACATGTGCAAAAAAATGACCGTAGATCGACAGAACCAATCCAATCCACCCTGACCACCGATTACCTGTATTTTCGGTTCCACGCCATTTGCTGATGCTACGGCAGATATGTACCACACTCAACCAGGGATTCATGATGCAATACTTGAGGTCTGATATACTACAGCGCCACATTTCGCCGAAGCAATTTGAGTCGAATACCACCCAAAGGTGGCAATGAGAGCCTTTACAACTTTCTTCCTTGAGTTAATTTTTCAACAAAAAGATACAACCCGTTTTAAAAAGTTAACTAATTGAGAAAATACGTGGACCATGCGTGAGGTGCATTAGATTTCAAATTCGAATTTGGTTGAGACATCCGTTACTTTTAGAAACGAAACGATTTATTTTTGATTATGACATCTTTGCATGGTAAGCGTCTCACATCGATATTTAAGGCATTTAATGGGAGTTTTAAGGCATTTTTTTCATATATTTTCAAATGTAATGATAATATTTTTAAAAGCCCTTTCAAAAGGAATGCCCTCTTTATCATTAAAGAGTACAACAGTTATTACGACAACAATTGAGATACACAATTCTCACTGGAGATGTATGCCATAGTCATTATTTTGACGGTCTCCAAGGGTTTAGTAATCTGCAAAAGTACTTTGTGGAGATTGCTGCAAAGTATATTAGAACAAACAAATCTGGTTAGAGTTTTCTGAAATTTGTCTATGCAAATGAGGGTGAATATCTCTTGAGAGTTACAGGGTTTCCTCAACCATCACCATTCTTGTTAACGACACAGATATGTGAAAGGCCATTTTAGAACTATTCGTTGTAAATTTTCATCACGTTTACTAGCTTCAAATATCTGACTTGAAACCAATTCGAAAACATTGGTACCTTATAGTTCAAGTTTATATATTGGAAAAAATATTCTTCTAATAAAATAATTTATTTGGAGTAAAATATTCCAATTATTAAAAATAGTAAAAATATTTTTAAAAAGTTTAAAAAAAAAATAAAATTTTTATCAGAATTTTATAAAAATTTGAGATATTTATTTGAATCTCATTTATGGATGCCTACTATGTTTCAAATTTGGCACAATAAACCAAAGTATCATACATTTTATTTAATGAACAGTGTCAAGAGTCATCAGTTCGTCTCTTGACATTTAAAAAACATCTTTGTTTGCTAAAAACAGCACTATTTATTGAGAGCTTTTGTTATATTTTTATCTTTAATATGTTTTCTGTTTAAGGCCAAATGGCTATCATAAATCTCTCGTAAATAATGTATATATGTAAATGATTACGTTGCAGGAAACATTGCGGTAATTTGTAAGAAACGTGATTATTCAAAGAAAAGGAGAGATTATTGATGCTTTGGGGAAAGAATTAGGGTTGCAAAAAAACCGACTTAAAATATGATGAGACATCTGGGATATTATTCATTGAGAAGATTCTAAGTTCGTTTATTTTCGCTTGCATAATGAAAAAACCATTGGGAATTTTTTTTAAAACTTGATAAGAATGTTATTTTGTTTTTATCATAACTTAGCTCATTAATAAAGTTTCTGGAATCACTAAATTCAATTTAACCGTGCATGTTTATTTAAAATGTTTTATTTGAATATTACCTTAAAGAAGAAATTTCGTATTTAATGGCAAAAAATATATTGTAGGATATACACCCTGGGAATTTCATAAATTTTTGAAATAAAGCTATCCATTTTAAATGAAAACACAAAGATTTTTTTATTTCGAATGGTAATATATATCATTTTTATGTGGACTAGTAGTGGTATACGTAGATAATGAACAAGAGGTTTCAGAATTGAATCATTTGCTAATATGCACTGCAGTCACTACTTACAAAGATGAACTAGTTACAGATATACTTAAACTCTATTATAATTTTAACGGCGCATGTAAGCATCTTGAATCTACAATCCTGATTAATTTATCGAAAGTTTTCAACTACTTCTCCCTTACAATGTGGGTTAGTTATCCAGTAATATGCTCCCTTGTAGTAAGGGAGGACTTTAAGTAATAATACTAATATTAATAACAACTTAAGTAATATAATTAAGTAATAATATGACAACAAGTAATAATAATTACATAATAATAATATATAGCAGTAATAATAATAATTAAGTATACATAATATGGTAATAACAATGACTATAAGTAATAATATCGTAAAACCTTAAAATAGTCGATTGATCTTCAGGCAAGATCAATCGACTATTACAATCATCGCCTGATGACCAATGAACTATTCATTGTATAAGAAATAGTGGAATGCACATGATAAATATTCATGGTATGAATAAGTGGCAAAAAAGACGGTGGATGTACACGTACACACCAATTGAAACTGGACATACTATAATTATAACCATAGAAAAAACAAAGAACACTTTCACATAAACGAATTAAATACCAGAATATTATAAATAGTTATAATATTTTCCTTTTTAGGGAATGAAGAAAAATATATGGTGTCTTTGTTTACTTTTCTAACTATCTAAATTTTATTTAGAATGCTAATCAATTCATTAATGTGATAGCAAAGGATACAAGATAACAAAGCCTGGTATAATCTTTTAGGGAAATCTTGTAACAAGCTACCTAACAGAAGGAGTCCATAAAGGGATTATATATTGTCCAAAGCAAGATGAAAGGCATTATGGTGAACATGTACGTTTTATCAATAAATCTCATAATTTCAAGATTAGATTTTTCTATTACTATGGTAAGTAATGTTTTATTGTGTGTATGATTGGTTTAAGATACTTGAGGTACAGGTTTGAAAACTCACAGTTTTACTTACACACTCACAAACACCAGGCACATGCAATATTTAACATTTAAAAAAAAACAGATAATTATAGCTTCATGGAAGGAATGCACTTCAGAGCTAGAAGCTCACTGTTGCGCAGAGAAGCGCAGGGTTAGCTAAATATATTTCCTCTCTGGGTGAGAATCTTCAGATAAACTAACCATTTCTTTTGAACTCTGCATGGGAGCTTTTGCCAGCTTGTTAGAGGAAGGAGGATTTCATCGTGAAAGGATGATTACATCATTACTATAATGTTTTTTATTATTACAACAAATAAGCATTTTAATGATTGAAATATCATCATTAAAAGTTGACTTACGTGAACTTGAAAGTGAATCATGAAAAAAATTTCCATGTCAACAGTAATAATAAATAATAGGTTTAAATGTATGAGAAGAAATAGATAATAGGTTTAGAAAGAATAAATAGGTTTATATGTATGAGAAATATACTACAAAAACAGTATAATTGTAATATTGCTGATGTATTACATTATACTTCTTCTTCTTCATTGAGCGCTACAGTCCCATGGTGGGCCAAGGCCAGTTTGTCTACTTCGAAGCAGGAATTCTTTTTCCTTTTTAAAGGGGTGGAATTGTCAGTCCTATGCCCAACGCTCTACTGTCCTATTAGACTGGGCCTACGGTTCAAACCATTAAAAACACCCATAGCTCTGCCGGGACACGAACACAAAATCTGTGGACAGACACTCTGCCATCAGGCCCCATTATATTATACAATGAAAAAAATTGATTGAACATGATCGAATTATATTACCTTTTATTTTTTACCTATTTTTATAAAGCTACTAAAACTATTTTAAACATAATATTCATCACAAATCATTATAATACCCCTCAAATAAAAAATATAACTTTTGAAAATCTTATTAAATTCAAAACTACTTCCTGACTTCATTTTAATTGAATTTTAAACAGAATTTTATAGAGAGTGAAAACTCTTAACTGCAGCTATAAATTTATTTTATTTACATTGTATACATAGTTTTTTTCAACAGTTCACAACACGTAATGTAAGCATTCTATAAACAAAGCGAATCAATCCAACGTGAACGAGTTTACTTCAAGCGTATATTTCTTTATGATTTATGAATGCAATGTTTTAAACAAATGCATGCATATGTGTCACACGTGCATAAATATAAATATTATACTGCTACCACAAAACAGACATCGCTATAAAAGATTTAATCTTGCAATATTTTATATGCACATGGAAAAGCTTCATAATCTGCTTGGGAAATATATTATTTTAAATAATATTTATATAAGCCGCATAACTATGATATACGTTATTTATATAAAAAAAGTTTCTTTTAAAACTTTTCATAAAGCATTTTTAAATATTTTATTTATTTCACTAAAATTTTACTTAACAAAACAAACGGTTAAAATTTCTTAAAAACATATTAATTATTTTATTATTATTTATTTAATTAAAAAAAAAATTGAAATTCTAAATGAATCATAAGTTAAACGGCAGTTGATTTCCTTTCCCATTTTTCGAATTCCATAATCTAAAAATAAATAAAAATTACAAATTCTTTAAAAATGCATATACAATATAATCAAAATATGTTTTCAAATGCCAGAATTCATTTTAATTCGTCTTTCAGATATGTGGTATTCTGGAATTGCATGTGCATAGCAATTCTAACGTTAACCAGGAATCACAACAAGCTTTTAAGCAACGAACTTGGAAAACATTATAATATGAGGAAATACGACCAAAATAAACGGTCAAAGTTCACATCTTTATAATTTATTGTAATTTAGTTAGTAAGTTATATTCAAATTTAAAACTGCGAATATTTAACAACATTAAAAAAAATTGTAACAAGTTGTAGTTATTCCATGCAAATATTATGTTACAATGTTCCATATTTGTAAAAAAAAATATATTCAAATGTGACGTAATTAAACTTTAATTATGAAATTTTTTAAATTAAAATTTTTGTATTTTAATTTTATTTTAATACAACGACATCAACACATTTTAAAATACATCTGGTGTTATTATTTTGATAAAATTCATATATCTTATTCTGATACTATTACAACAATAAGTAAACATTAAAAGACACTTTCTAAACTATTGTTTTAATAAAAGCCATTGATTGTTACCCTTTACCATTAAAGCATTATAATAGTATAACTTAAAAATAATTAAATATTTCTTTAAGCAAACATTGGAAGATTTTTAAAGTCTAGTTTTGTTGTATTCCGTTGAAACTCCTTTCTTGATAACTTAATTTGCACAAATAAAAATTATTCTGATTTTGGAATATTTCACTTAAACTAGATTTAGTTTAAATGGAAAAGCTAAGATCATTGAATATGTAAATGCATTTTAAATTCTTTGAAACTGTAGTAAAATGCATCGCTTCTATAAGATATTACAGTTCTGCACAGTACAGTTCTTTTAAAATAAATAAGGCGAAATGTAATTCTTCCTTGGAAACAATAGTTTGTATTATTTTTGCAAATTCCTAAAATACAAAGGGAATTTCTGCTATTCTAAATATATGAACACTATAATAGGAATAAACTTAAGTAAATAATAGTATCTTTAATAGAAATATAATAAGAAAAATAACTCTATGTTATAAAGTAACATTCTACTCTAACATAAATATATCGTTTGATCTTCTGTGTAAATTAAATGTAAAATTTATATTTGGAAGTAACTTCATGTCAATACAAAATTTACAAAAGCTGTACATTTTACAATGTAATTGTATTTAAATATGCTATTTATTTATTTTCCAATACTTATTTAATTTCACACAAAAGAAATTTTTGTTTTTATTTTTATTAAAAGAATTTAGTTCCTAAATACGTAAGGAATTTACATAATTTTCAAGCACAAAATGGGCTGTAGATTAATAAATAATTCTTTCAATTTTTTAAGACCCATAAAGGGTTAAATAATACCTAATCTAGTTGGAATATTTTTACAAATGAAAAAACAGAAAGGAAATAACTCAACTCAAAGCATAAAATTTATAGAGCTGAAATGTTATTATCGAATATTTATGTATGATTTCTGCTGGCTGTGATTGAGGATTTCCAAATAAACAGGTGACATCATGGACGACAATGAACGACCTACAGATTCCTAGGTCAATATGACAATAATTATGACGTTACAACTAAAAGACAACAATTATCTCTTGTTCTAAAAAACAGTATGTTATCTCTTAATCTTTCAATATTTTTAAAAAGATGAAGAATTAAATATTATTCTGATTCAATTATTCCCTATTCATATGTAATTCAATGTTTCCCTATTCCCATTCAATGTTTTTCTCCACATAATTCATATAAATGATATAGCTCTGCAAATCAACATATGTCATTAGGCAGCAAATGTTTTGCAGACGCATCAAGGTGTAATGTCTCAGAATAAATGCAAACAAGTGCATGAAACGTTATGCGACAGTACCATCTGTTACACTGGCCGAATAAATTTCTTCTGCTTACACGCAACACTAATCGCATGCGTCTTCCCACTTACGGCTCTTAAAATTTCCACATGCCAAATGGGCTTATGCATTACTTCAACGTCCATGGTAACTTACTAATTTAGTTCGAATTCTGACAATAACGGTCATGACATTACACTACACGCACAAATTAAAGGATAGTTATTTACTTCTTTTCTTTGTTAATTAGTTTTATTACCATTAGAAATTTTTAGTAAGTTAAATTAATCCTAAACATAGTTTAATCCTCTGTACAATTGTATGTAATACAGCTACTGTATGAGAAACGATATAATGCAATATTAACACAATGCATAAAATTTTTATAATTAAATATTATAATGGTTTTAAAACATTAAAAATATATTGTTTTCGAATATTGGGAATATTAACCTATGCCCTTCGCCAATTTAGCTGTAGCATTATTTACAAAGAATGTGCGCTCTTTCTTCTAGGCATGGCATCAAGGAGGTTAGAACAAGCAATGTTCCCAGCATTCTCGCTTTTGCCTTGAACTTCCTAACGAACATTATGACCTGCAGATTTATAATTTCCAATCTCGGCTTTGACACGCTGGGTTTCGAATTTCGCTTTTCTTATCAAAATTCCAAACAGCTATCCATTAAGTAATTCCGGCCCATACTAGAATTATAATTAGTATATGCGAATTTGGCGGTCATGTATGTTTGTGCCAGAAATGGATACACTATATACGTAATCTTTACATTGGATATCACCCCCCCTGGTGCACTCTAATAATACAGAATCAGTTTCATGTTTGCCATTCTTAAGGTGAATGACTTAGATGGAAGATCTCGATATTTGAAAAAAAAAACAAAAAACAAACAACAGTAAGCCTTTTGTGAAAATATACCCATCTAAAATAAGATATGAAAACAACAAGTAACTAAAAAAAATATAGGATAAATTTTTTCAGTAAAAGATTATTTACGCTTTTATGTGTCAATCTATAAAATTAAAGAGCTGGATGATACTTTTATGATGGCAACGCGACTTTCGACAGTCAGTTTCGATCCCTGTTCCGAGTGCAATTTGTAACAAACCACTAGAAATATTTAATAATAGAAACCATTAAAATTAATAATAATTCTATAATTTAAACCGTTATAATATATTAACCATTTAAATATTTAGCATTCTTTTTCTCAAATCCAATGGAAGAACATTCCTCACTTTCAATTTATTGCATTCGCCTTTGTCTTAAATATGGAGATTTACAGCTTAACATGATTACCGACCTTTCCCATAAGTTCCTCTAGACTTGAGTCCATAACTTCATCAAGCAGGCTGCCTAAGCCATGAAAAGAATTATTTGATATTTTTTGATATTAATGAAATTATTTGAATTTCATGATATTGAAAAATTTTCGTGTAAAGTTGAACGCAATTTTCAATTTCATATTTTCTAGAGATTCTTTCATTTTTATGCCTCACCGATCAAATGATATGTTAATTAAATATTATTTGAAAAAGGAAATAAAAAAAATATATTTATTCTACTGTTACACGTGTCTAATTAAAACATACGTAATCTAATTAAAACATTTTTTTTTAGATTTTATTTTAATATTTTATTATTTAAAATTTTTTCTACCATATTTGATTTATTTTCATTGTATCACAAATAAATTTTTATAAAATGATATTATATAATCTTACTACTAACGATAACAATAGAATAAAAAATTTTGATTAAAAAATTTTTGAAAAAGAATATCCCAAAAAGTTAATTTGTCTACTCTTCCATGCATCTATTGAAATCACTAAAAGTTACATTCCTAATTTTTCCAGAATTTTATTTTAATGCTTCAATATTGAAACTATTTCTTTCAGATCTGATTTCTTTTCATCGTTTCTTTCATATCTAATTTTTTTTATCGTATTATAAATGACTTTTCATGTTAAAGCATTTCATTACAAATGAAGAAAGTTGAAAGGAGATATTTTTTTTGCTCTTGGATTTGACGATTAAATTGCTGCTGATAATTATTATCTCTTTATTGAAATTTGGTTAACAAATTTCAATTTCTTTGATTGAGAGTTTTTTTCTTTTTTCATTTGTAATCAGACCTTGATATGTACTCGTATTATTATATTTTTGTTTTCACGTTTAAACCATTCCGATCTTGAAAAAATATTTTTAATCAATTTTTGTAATTTATTTTAATTATTGTTTGTATCCCCTCAATGCTAAAAAACTATTTTTTGCTTAACAAATTCTTAAAAAAGCTTATATTATTTATTTTAGTTAAATATTTTAACACCAACAGGAAATCTTTTATTTTAAATTCTTAAAGCATAAATTAAACTATTATTAATAACTATTATTCAATTGGCATGAAAAGAATCGCGTCCTAAAGTCAATTAACTAATTTTTTTAGGTTTGTTTTTTGTATTACAACCGATATCTCTTTAAAAATCGTTTGGAATATTATTATTATTATTATTAATTCATTAATATTATTTTTATTTCATTAAAAATATATAAACATGCTAAATCCAAAATTTATTTTCGCTTAAATGTAACTCTTTAAATCATTCATTGAATAAAAATTATTTTCAAAATATATCGTTCTTATTCGTTTTCAGGCTTTATTGATCTGTAACTGATATAGATTTATTTTAAACGTGAAATCGATTTAAAAGTTTGTACTTTTAGTTTTACTGATGCAAAGTTGTAATGAATTATTTGGCTAAAAAAAATTAGTTAAAGTTTATGTAGCATTACAGGCTTAGTTAGTTAAATGAGTCGTTATAGCACATTATGAGAAAAAGTGTCCTGGACAAAAATTGAATTCGGATAATGTTGAATACATTTTTTTCTAGACCCGATAATTGTAATAAAAAACTTCAAAACAAAATGGATATTGGATAAAAAGATCTGTTTTCGGATATTGGATAAAAAAAATCGATTTTCTGTTAACTTTGCTTAAAATTCTTTAATTAAGTTTAATATTTTTAATTAACAACGTTCTCTTACATAATTCCTGCGTTATTAGGAAAAATATCGCGTTTTACAAAAATATCTTATGCATATCAAAGAATATAATTGAAAAACTGTGAATTTAAATAATTTCCTCTGCATATTTTTTAATATTTATTTCTCGAGAAGGTAATTTAAATTAGGTAATTAAAAGATTTTTTTTCTGTTCTGCAAAAAATATTAGTTTCATTCTTGTAAAATAATTAGTTTTCCAAATGTTAATACTTTGATTATAAATTACATCAAATTAAAAATGTTAATAACACAAGTTTGAATTTTTATAAATTCAATCATCAAAATCTGTCACAGTATTCATGAAACTTAATCAAACATTAAATAAATTTGAAAACGTATTAAAAATTTACATTTTTTAATGAAGGAAGATATGAAGAAATGTTATTTTTTTTTGAATTCTAATAAATGTTTGGTAAAAAATATCAATGTTTCATATAGTTGTAAATATTTTGTACTGTTTGATTTGATGAATAAGTTATTCATTAGTTCAATCATTAGATTTTTATTTACAAGTAGCTAGAAATTCTATTTAAGTTATTTTTCTTTATATCAGCAGATACGTAACATATTCTACATTGTCTAAGATGCACAATAGGATGATTCTACACTGAACCCATATTTTCCCACCTTAACTTTGAGAGAACATTCACATAGATGGCTTCTGGTAGATGCCTACCCCTCCCTTTCTCCCTCTCGAAAACAGTAAAATGATATTCCGGCCTATCGGTATATTTTCCTCATTCTTAACCTAGATACAGGAATTTAAGGCCTGAATGTGCTTTTGAGAGTACATCCACATGGATGGCTTCTGTAAGATGTCTACATCTCCATTCTTTCCCCCTAGAACCCAATAAAATGGTATTCCAGCCTAACGATTTATTGTTCCCATTCCTGGCCTAGATACAGGAATTTAAAGCCTGAATGTGTTTTTGGGCTTTGAATCTCAATATTAAATAGATAAATATATTATTTTGATAAAAAATATCTGAAAGTAATCAATGTAAGAAATAGAAAGACATTTAACAAGTTCATATAAAAAAATTTTTTTTTCTGTACTTGTACATGCATGTTGCGCGTCCATAAATGCATTACAAATTCTTTAAAAATCTACCTTAAATCAGTAAGATCAAATAATAAGTGGATTTAAGTACAATATTTGCAAATAATAATTTTAATTTTTTAATTCTTTTGTACAAAAATGAAAGATTTAAATTTAATTATAAACTTCCATCATAAAAAAAGCACTTCGTTTTTGAAACTCAATTTATGCAGGAAATACACCAAAATAGATAAAATCAATTGTTATCAAAATCAATCCTAGCTGTGCATACTTATTTATAGGCGTTTGGAAATGTTATTATCTGCTTTGATTAAATTTCTTTTTTAGTTAATCAAAGCAGATAATAATATTTCCAAACACCTTGGAAAATGAAACAGCTTGGAAAATGAATGCAATTTTAATTTTGTTACAACGACTAAGCAAAATTAGTTTAGGTGGGGGTGCTTTTATGCAAAGACTTTCGCACTTTATGAGAGCTAACATGAATATTCATGGCGAACTGCTGAAAGTGAAGATCTGGACCACAGTAAAATTATGTGGATTTATGAAGCCTTTCAACACATTTGAACTATTTCATGAATTCTGATTTCTTGATAAAGGAAAAGTATGAGAGCAAATAATTTAGTCTTGAAAAAATTACTTATATTTATGCTTATTATTTCTTTTAAAATTGTTTTTTGCATTGAAATCTTAATCGATATTTCTCTATTTAACGAGAAAATTTGTAATAATACGTATGTTTATTGCTTGGAAGATGGTGCATTGGGGCTACAAAACTGGCATGTGTATTTTGTTGGAAAAAGCTGTACGTTCGCCAGTTTAGTTCCAGATATTTTTTAACCATTGCTGAAAAACATCAAACTCTCCAGTAATATCTAAGAAAAATTTCGATAAAGTAGAATTTAAGACTGATATCTCATATAATAATAATAAAATAATAAATTACAAAAATTAAATTAATGATATATATATGATTGCACTATATACATAATAAAATATTTTAGAAATTAATGATTTTTTTATCCCATTCTCGCTATAAATAATTTTAGAGAATATTTAAAAGAAATGAGTAATTTATTCAATCTTCAATAGTATTCAATTCAATTTTCAAAAGTATTTAAAAAAATTATATAAAATTTCTTCAGATTTCGGGATTTTTTTTTTTATTTTAGCTTCTTTAATACTGAATATTTTTCTGTGTTTCATTGATAGGGAGTGCAGAATCTCACAGAATCAAATAATTTTACCATATGTTTTTTTTTCTTTCTAATGCAGCTGGCAAACACTTAGACAGCTTGGTCTTGGATGGCTTAAGGCAAACGCTGCACAGTCTTACTCACTTTGCATTACCCAGGGTGCGAGTGTAACTTGAAGATAAGTCACGGACGCGGAGTAACAATGCCCCCGCAACGCTCTACGATCCTATTAGTCCGGGACCTACAGTTTAAAGTGGATTCCGAACCACTACATACATCCATGGCACCGTCAGGACTCGAACCCGAAACCTGTGGTACCAAGCGCCCCATTTTACCATATGTTTGAGAGGAGATAATAAATTCTTGGATTTTGTTACATCCCTTATATTAAAAGTGTCTTATTATTTGTGTAATAATGAGTATATGCAAATAAAAATGAAAACAATAATTTGTAATTCTAAAAAAAAAAAAGATTTTTGCAATATATTTTCATTATTTATACGGTTTTAAATATTTTTATTTATTTTAACCGTTTATTTTTGTTATTTTTTTTTACATTCGTTCGTTTGTTTTATTTTTACATTCGTTTCATATCGCTAAATATAATTTATTGCAGGTTTATAATTTTTACATACATAAATACAAAAACATATTATTATAATTTTGAAAGAAAATAGTCAAATTATGAATTTATTTAATCAAATGTGCACAAACTTGGGTTAATTTTTTTTCTATATTCTTATTAAAGTTTAATTCATTCGTCATTTTTTTTATAAATGTGTAGTATAACATTACAATTCTGCTAATATTAAATAAAATTCAACAATTTTAGAAATAAACCAAGCTTAAAAAAACCAGACCAATAAACCAGATTTAAAAATTCAAATATGAAACTGATTAAGTATATTATTCATATCCTGCTATGCTATTTTTTAACTTAAAAACAAGTGTATTTATGTTCTTGAATGTTACATACGGAAGAATATTTGTTTATACATCTTTGGGCTTGTCCCCACTAAATATATCCCATGAATAGCCCATTCATGACTACTGAAAAGAGGACTGACTTTCGGTAGGACCTATCGCAGTTATGTTGACAGGCAATCTCCCACATTCACTGTTGATGCGAGATAATTATAAATAAACGCTCTCTAAGTACTTTTCGCTCTTGTTCCTAAAAGCAGTGATAACAACGGATGAGACTAATGGATTGGAATCTGAGACCTCATGGTTGCCAGGTGAAGGCATTAGCAGTGGTCTACTAGTCGGACAACAAATAACATTACTGATCATTCATTCAGTTTATTGAAAGTAAGAAATTGGATAAAATCATTACAAAAATGTGTCCATATCAAGTGAAAGAATGAGGATGACTTAGCAAGTGATATTAATTATTAGTATTTATTAATTAGTATAAAATAAACTGAAACTTATTTCAGATATTTGATCTTTATGCAAGAATTAGTTAGAGTATTTAATATTTAGTTAGAGTAGAATCGTGATGGGGCCTGTTGCCCGAGTGACTAACGCTTTATTTCTAGGTGTCACATGTTTCGTCTTCGAGTCCTGATGGTGCCATGGATGTCTGTCGTGATTAAGAATCCACTTTCCGTACTCTACAATCATTTCCGACAACCCTACTCCGTAAAAAAGAAAAACATTTCTGTGTCTCGAAATCTGCTAGTAGGCAGACCTATCAAGGGACTGGTGAGCCAATGATGATGAAGAATCGTAATAATCGGAGCCCTTCTTAGCAGAGAAACTAAAGAAAAAAAATCTATGGTCTTTTCTTTTCCCATTTGGCTAGAAAATTTGTAAGACTTCTCTTTGATCTTTCATTCCAATGTTAAGTACCGTATGCTCATTTGGAAAAGGGAATAGAAACAAGAAATCTATCTATTATTTTTCTTTGCACGAAGGCTGACATGCCTTTTTCCAAAAATAGAAGCTGCTTGCTTTTCCGTAATTCACGAACATGTCAGGTAGTCATTTTTTATTGCTTTCTATGTAAATCCAATTTATTCGATTTATGTTTGTTTATCCGAGATAAACCTTCTTAACTGGTTAAAATCAGTTTATTAGTTATATTAGTTATTAGTTTATTAGCACATTGCAATATACAATCAGTTATCTACTGTATCTCTTATAATTTTTCAATCCATTTATATTTTCAACCAAAAAATGAAGAACAGTTAATAATGACTTTTTGCATCATGATTTAACATATAATACACAAAATCATATGATTGTAAGTAAATCGGTTCATCTTTCCTAAATGTTTACTTTCGCTTAAAAATTATTTAAAATTCTGAAATTTAAATACTCATGCAAACTAAGAAGAAGTAATTCAACCTTTATTCCACGTGCAGAAGAGAAACTACCAAGACAAACTTCTAAATATGGATAAATCTAAATGAATATTGTTTGTGAATTTCATCCAAAAACCTAAAAATGTTTCACTTTACTATATACTACTTTAGAGATACTGAAATAGAGGAAACGTTTATCAAATCTTTGGACATTTTTCATGATTACTTTTTATAATAGCCTTTATTGTTTAGTTTATTTTATTAATATCCTTAAAATTTAAAATATTAAGAACACTATATTGCATAGTAATAATGAAACTATTTTATTTAAATGTAATAATAGTTTACTAAATATTTATACTTTCTTCGACGATAATCAATCTTTTTTTGATATTAACACAAGTAATATAAATTTTTTTAAAAGTCAATTCCTACTTTTTTCCCACTATATTGCAGAAAGTCCTTTATAAATAAAGTTGAAATTTTCCTTTTACATCTGGCGCCATCTATTGGTAGATACATACAACTTAAATCTAAAAAAAAAAATAAATAAATAATTAAATTTAATTAATGAGTTAATATTTGAAAAAACTGTATTAACATCAAGTGTCATCCACTACAGGTTTGAAAAAATTTATTTGGGTATAAAAAGTATTTTATTAACGATTGAAAATTTGAACAAAATATGTATTGGGAGAGTGTGAGCTAATAGTAGGAATTGAAAAATGAACAACTATTTCTAACAGTAAACTGATAAATATTATGAAAATTCCCACTAAGGTATTTTAAAATATTTAATATTCACTTGTTTTTTATAATATTTAATTTTTTAAAAAACGTTGCAGTAAATCAGGAATTACATTTTTAAAATGTAAAAAAAAAATATATATATAATGATATACTCATTTTTACTAGTTTCGAAATTCATAGCAATTGAAATTTAAAGCCATCAGAAAAAATTCTCCTAAGTTAATTTTTTTAAATTTTCCATTTACTTAAGGTGATTTAGATTTTATCTGTTGTATAACCATTTAAACGTATTCTCTCTCAGAGGTAACGCCTCACAGATTTATTAAACAACTACATTGATTAAAAACATTCTATTTCCAAAAGCGGTTGATAATTGTTTTCAATAACCTTGCTCTTAATATTTAAAAGAAGATTATATGCGGAAAATTTTTATATAATTTTATAATATATAAAATTATAATTTAAAAAAAGATTATATGAAGAATTTCATAATCATCAAAGATTACAAATTTTAAAAACCCATTATGCTTATCATTTTCATATTCTAGCTTCAGATTTTCCCTATTCCTTGTAAAATTTATTTTATCATTGTTTATAACTGGTATAAGTATGAAATTCATGCATAAAAAGATGTAAAGAATTAAGTAATTAGATCTGAACAAAGATAACTAGTTGTTTTGAATTATTTTGAAACAGATATAAGTACTAAATTTCAATAAGTTTATTGAAAATTGATTTTTAAAATAATTTTTATCATAAAGTAAGAATAAAATTAAAAGAAATAATTTAGGTAAGCTTCGTAGAACAAAAAATTTTTAAAAGTAAATGATTTTTGACAAAAATCAAATATTATTACAATGGAAATAAAATATTTGTTTGTAAACATTAAATTAATAAATTTGTAATCAAATGTGAAGATATTAAGATTTACATTGATATAGGGAACTATTTGTTCGTCTGAATAAAAAACATTTTAGCAATAATTTTTGAATTTAAAACATAAATCAAATATTTAAATATTCAAACAATTAAACTGAATTTCGATATTGTTCCATTGTAATAATAAAATTGTTTAACAAAGAATTGGATTACAATTTTTCATTTAATTAGAGTGACAAATATACTAAGTTAACTTATAAAAGTATTTATACATTATAAATATTTAATTTACCATAAAATATACAAAATCTACTAAACTAAAAGGCGAAATCTTACTAAAGCAGATTGAAATCAGCAAAATAAGTTAGTTATCATAAATTTTAAAATATTATAACAGCTTATAATTAAAAAAAGTACAATGAAATTTAATATAATATTGTAAATATTCTTTGCTATTGTAAATATTATACAAACATTTCAATATCTTAACTATGGGATCTATTATTCCAAAACAATAACTGATAAACATTCTTAAATTTTATCAATTATTTTTACTGTTGCTTAAATTCATAAATTATTTCAATTACATTTTAATAAAATTATAAAAAAAAAAATATTTTAATAAATTGCAGATGTCTGTTCAGTATTTACAGACTTTGAGAATCTGTATTATAAAGATATTCTAAAAATAATATATATTTTGTAATTTACAAAATAGGAATTAAATGACAATTTTATTGTAATTTTTTATATTTATTTAATTTCAATTTTATTTTTTATTTTAATTTTGATTGTATCTTAAGAAACATCTATGAAATGAATTTCAAAAATACATTTTTATTTCAAGTTAAAAAATGTGAATTTAAACTATGATTGAAACAATACAGAAATGTTTAATTATAATAAACTTCCAAGGACAAAATTAAAAATTATAGTTAATTTCATGTAAAGGTGGAGCTTTTCTCTAAATTTTAAATAAAATTCTAATTTTGATTCCTTTAAATATAAAAATTTACTTCGCTCTAGTTTCTTTAAAAGATGGGTCACATTATTTCATAGGATAAATGTAAAAGTGTAAATGTTTGCACAAATTGGATTTATTTCTTTCTGAGATGAATACAATGTGTCAGTGCAGAAAAAACACTTTCGAATCTTTTGCATTCTGTTTTCGAAAAAGATCATTCTTTCGCTTTGAAATCATCAGTCAAATTCGCCGTTACAAAGTTCGATTTACGCATTTTTGTTTTGAATATGGCCGTAGCAGAAATTTTTCAGACAGAAATGGCAAACTCATGGAAGCAATAACGCGGAAAGAAAGTTTATTTCAAAACAGTTTGTTGTTTCAAAGCCATGATAAACAAGCAACCTTTTTGACTTTTTCTATTATTTCCTTTGGATGCACGAAAAGAACTATTTAATATACCTAAAAATAAAATGAAACCATGCTTTTATAAAATTCATATTTTTAAATTTAAACGAATTTGATACCTAGAAAAATTAATACATATATTTTTAAATGCACGTTGTTTAAAGAATAACTTGAAAAAGAAGAAAATGTTTATTTGTTTGATATCTTTTTGAAATTTTAATCTGTTACAGTCTGTAATACTTTTATTTATTTATTTTAATCTGTGACACTCTTTAACAAGTTTATATATATATTATGAAAAGAAAATACCTGCATTATTTTGAAGAAATAATTTAGTTTAACAATTCGTTGATCAGGGAAAAAAACTATTGAATTATTAATTTTGATATCTTTAACCAAGATATTTGTAAGACAAAATATCATTTACATATTTTAATTGTTTTATATATCAATGAAAATAAGTTTACTTTTACATGTTGTATCTTAGCTGAGAAAAGACAATATATCCTTTACTATTGAAAAATGCAAGGAAAATTAATAAATGTTTTAATTGAATATTAATATTAAATAGAATAAAAAAAGTGTTTCAGTATTTAAAATAGTTATCTGAAGAGATTCTTATTTAGGAATCTTATAAATATCAAAGACAAATCTCTATATTATTTTCAAATGTATCTCCTAATTATTCTTTCAATATTTTAATACAATAACACCTATGATTTTAATTCAAATAAATAAAGAAAAGTAGAATTAATTAATATATAAGAACTTACTTGAAATATTATTAATTATTATTATTTAATTTAATAATCTGCTTGAAATATTTATAAGCTTGCACTATCATTTATCTTAGTGGGTATTCATGATAATTCTTAATACCACTATAGAAATAAAGAAAGAAGTTTGAAAATTAAAAAAAAAATAATTTAAATTATTTATTTCCATAAATATTGATAAATAAATCTTATTTTTCTGATTAGTTTCTTAATTCAGGCCCTGGTGAATAACTGATTGAGTTTCCGGACTAAGAGAGCTCAGTTCGAAACCAGGAAACTTAAAATTATTGGAAGATGCCATTAGTTCTAGAATTGGACACCTACCCCGTAAGACCACACTGTTCGGTTCTAGAAGAAGTTAAAAATGCATCTGGAAATTCGTACTCAGAGGAGATTTAATTATAATGAACAATGTGTGTGCAATGTAAAGCCGTCACATGGAAAACGCTGATTCTGCTACGTATTAACCAATCCCTTGACGACTTATTATGAGTCAAAGTACTTAGCATTAGAAAACAACAATATCTTTTTGTTTATTCACAAGCATTCTAGTCCAATCAGCTATTCTGTGGTATAACATACTAGTTTAAAAGTGGAAACAGACGAATGGATTACTTGATAGCGGTGCTCCTGCATTAGTCTCTGCGCAAAACAAATACAAAAGAAAAAGTTTAATCGTTACTGCAGAAATTTTGTTCACGTAAGTTTTCTTGTATTATGTAATCTGAAATTTTTATTGATAGAAAAAAAAAATTGTAAATAAAATCACTCTGAAATTATCTTTTACTTATATATATGCACTGCGAAGTTATAAAAATTCTCAATATCCCCGCCTTATTCAAAGCATATCTACTAGCACTTAAACGGATACAACATACTTGTGTGATTGCTTCAGTGGTTTCTTTATGCTTAGACAAAGCACACTATTCCGGGAATTTGGGGAAAATAGTATTTCTTACAGCATGGAACTAATATTGTGGCACTTCAGTTGTGCTCTTTGCGGGCTCGCAAGTAAATAATACTAATACATTTTTCTTTGTTGGATTCCAGATGAAAGTACTCTCAGAGAAAACAAAGTTTCTTTTCAAGTGCACTTCTAAAGTTAGTTGGAATGCAATGCTATTAGATTTTATTGTTTTCGTCTTCCAGGTTTGGAATCAGTATTATTTGTCCCTGAAATACGAAACACAGGGAAGTTGGAGTATTTTAAATGCAGCGTAGAATAAACTTTCCAATTATCTCTCAAAGAATAACGCAGTGTGGTATACAGTGAAATAAAATTAAATTAATGATTTCTTACTTTCAGAAAATGACTTAATAGTATGAAGTATTTTAACATAGCGTGACTAACGATAGTTAAGTTTAAAAAAAGAAAGTTTGAATAATTTAAAACATGACCTAAGATCAATTTTCATATTGCAACCTTGTGTTTCAAACAGAACATTATTTAAAAATATTAAATAATCATCACAAATTTTTGTAAAATTAACGTATTATATGAATAGGGTACAGAAGATCACTGGATGGCATTTTATGTTTCTGAAACAAACGTGTCAAGATCCAGGTTCCAGACTCAATACAAAAAAGGTTCCGGACTGGAATAGCAATGTAGTATCTAAACTTTAGATTCTATAACAGTGTTTCTCAAATTTTTTTCAAGTCGGAGAAGCATTTAAAACCTACAAATTATTATAGGCGCACTATGCATAATTTTTGAGAACTATGTTATAATAGAAAAGTCAAATTCGTTAGTGCAATAAAACGAACTGTAAACGTCATAAAAAATAAAATTAAATACACCTTAAGTTTATTTATTTTATTTATGGATAATAAGTTTTTTTTGAATCTCAAAGCATTATTTTCAATTTTGGGTACATATTAAGGTAAATTCTTATTTCCTCGTCAGTACGTGAATATTTCCTGTACATTGAATTTTACCCTTCATTGTAGTGACGGTAGAAAATCAAAATTCCTATAAATATGACGTTAAAAATGTAGTAAAATTTTCGAAGATTTTTTATATTGACAAGCATTTTTATTTTATAGGAATCTAAAAGATTTCAAGAGAAAATTCCCTATTTCTAATCCTGAATCCACGATCAGTAGATATAACTATTAGTTCTTCCGCTTCTTCAGTTAATATTAGAGGATCAACTCCCCAGAGTATTAGTTAAAGACAGCGGAGTTTCATAGACTGCAATGGAAAAAACATTTAGCATTGAAAATCGCATAAACGCTATAGCCAACCATGAAAATTACCGGCCCTAGTTTCTTAAAAAAATTCATAGAAATTTTATCGCTGTTTTGTACTTTTTATGCAAATAAAAAAAGGGAAAAAGCAAATAGAAATGTTAGCTGTTTGTAATGAAAGCTGTTTTTGAAAGGGAAAACTGACAAGTAAAATGGTAACTTTACTTATTTTTATTATTAACATTTATTTTAACGTTAATAATTATCTTTTTCCATGAAGAATGAATTTTATACAAATGAAGTTAAAATATAAATACTTGAATGCAATTTTTTTTTTATATTAATATAATTTATATTCCTATAAAAATATTTTTTATAAAACGTATGTAAAATAACACAAAAAGTATAAAATGGCAGATTTATTTTATTTTTTTATATGTTAATTATTAATTATATTTTAGATACATTTAGTAACCAATATGCTTAATAAAAATAACCGAAATGTAACTATACTTGTGTGATTATAATAATGTTCTTTCTATATATTTAAACAATATATTTTTGAATATTGAACACCATTTCTAAATGAATATCGTTCCTCAATTATTTCATTTAAAAATAATATCTGTTTTTGACGACAACAATATTGATAAGCTTCAAAAAAAGTGAAACTTTAACATAATATTCACGTTGCTTAATATAGACGCACTCTGAATTATTCAAATCGTAGCTTCGCGTGATAAGAGAAATAAGCGTCCTAGTCAGCACGCTTGAGAGTGTTGAGTTCAGTTGAAAGGATATGCTTCTGATTTCATTTAAACATCAGTCACGTCTAACGTATCATGCGTTAAATTATCTGCCTTAATGTCACTTCTAATGGAGTTCTATTTAATATGTGTCTAGGGCAGCCTGATTAAACAGAGTGCGAGGGTACAAAAACGTGTGATAACAACATACGGGACTAATCTACGGAAAGATTGCCACATATTAAACATATTAAATATGTTAAATTAAACATATTAAATTACATCTGCCACATATTAAATATCAATCACTTACCCATAAAATATTTTTATCATGTAATTATAGAAAATTTATGAATGTTTCTAAATGTGCTTGTGTTTACAATTACATATAATGCTTTAAAGAGTACAATATGATTGCATAGCAGTGATAATAATGATGAATATATTCACAAATAATAATCACGACCGTTTGAGATGAATCAATAATCAATATTTATGAAAATTTTATCATCATTAGAATTATTGCGAATTTTGGCTGATCGATTTCTTCATAATCAAATGCTATCAAATGATTAAGATTAAGGGACTTCTACGGATAGCTCTACTAAAGGGGATATAAATTTTTATGATGCCCAGGTGATGTTTCAATGATTATCCAAGGTCAAATTATGGGAAAATTTCGAGGAACATCCAAGAGAATCTAGAGAACATCCACATCCTGCAATATAACTGTCCTCAAACAGTTCTACGCTTTACGTAACATCATTTCAAGACGATATTTTGAATTATTTTAGTAATTGAACGGAAATTCAGTAATCCGCAAATAATTTCAGTCATAAAGGACTGTTCTATTTGGCATCACATGCTGGCACTATCTGGCATCTGCTGGCACTATCTGGAATCATAGGACATATGCAACGCTTTACTGGATTCTCGATAGGATGATTCTGCCATAGCTAGATTAGCATAAAAGCGTGTTCCCTTGCTGACATATAAAATATTGAGGTCTACTTATTGGTCATATATAATGTTCTCTGTAATTCTAAGAAAATAATCACCAGAAAATAGGTATTGTGTTTTTTTGCGGATGAGTAACGGTTTAGTCTTACATATAATTTGGCCGTTTTCATCTAAAATACTTGGAAAAAATGAGGAATATTCAACCACCCTATCAGTATTGCATCATTGAAAGACGTGTTGAGGTAATTGAGTATTATTTTGGAGAAATATTATAAATGATATCAATAGTAAAAAAACTTCACATCTTTCAAGAAACGCAGTCTCAGCATTTCCTACTGTACCAAAGTTACATAAAAGTTGCTGTAAGTTCCTGAATCACCTTCTTGAATGGCACTTCTATGCAACATTTTACAATAGTTTTCTATAATCAAGAAAGTAATAAGATCTTCTTCCCATATACCAGAGTGGGAATACTTTTCCGCTATTTATCTATCTCGGCGATAGATTTCACTATCTATCCATTTGGGAATATATTTTCGACAGATTAAATACAATTTAAATGCATGATGTATTCTAGGAAGAAATCTTACAGGCTGGTAGCACTGTTTCCACAATTGAGTTCGAAACTCTAATAGGAATGAACCATTATGCATCAAAAGTTTAAGATCTCAATGAGATGAGTTATATACTTACATTTATCATAAGATACAATCTCCAGTTGTTCATGAACAAGCAGTGCGAATACAGAATAACAATGGGCGTAATAGTATCTACTAAAAATGCTTGTACTTTAATCATAATGGTTCTGCTACATTAATATTACCACGTATTTAATTCCTATTTTAATATGCATGTGGTAACGTCAGAAAGAATTATGTACTGAAAAGTTAATATATATCTTAAATATATTTTGGAGTATACTCATATATTTTTTTCTACATTGTACAAAATGAATAGTTTTTTTTTTATATATTTTATCAACAAAGTAATGTTTAGTTACAATTAGTATGCTTGAAAATTATTACACTCTTTCTTTAATAATCACGGCTTTTCAAACCCATCAGCTTAAAAGTACTTCGTTAGTTACCTTAGTAAACCGATTTGCTAGTTTGTTTAGTTAATACATAAAAAAAATTGGAAAAATACATAAATTATTAATAAATTTAAAAATCGATTAAAATATATCGCCTAGCTAAAATTTATCATCCAAATAGAATATCTGCAAAAATTATTTGTAAATTGTATTGCTATAAGAGCTAAGTAAATTGATATTGTAAATTGTTAATTAAATTATTCTATAATTACTAAGTAAACTTCTTTATGTATAAATCACATTTTGTTCTTTTTCTAAATGCTAAATCAACTTCAAGATTTTATGCAATTTCGCTATCTTTTTTTCTATAGAAATCATATTAAATAAAAAAAAAATAGCTAGTTAACATTTTGCAGATGATTTATCACTTCTAAGTATGTAGATTTCATTTAAGGCATTTCATGCTGTTAATTGATTAATAAAACCAATTATCATTAAAAATAGTAATGGAGTTTGTTATAGTTGCCACTAAATTATGCCTAGACAGTGTATATGGAAATGCATGTAAAAAAAACCCTGTTGTACCTGTAATTACATCGATGTAATTTATGTTTGGTTGTGATTTGAATTTGCTCAGCTTAATTAGAGCTATCATTAACTGTTCATATTTTTCTTGGGAAAATTATTTTTAAGCCTTTTATTAATGTATTTGCAGCTTTGAACAATTTCATAACATATGCAATCCTTCTCGTTATTCATTTAGTGTTTTAAAATGAGTTACACTGATATTTTAAACACTTTGATTTTTCTGGAACAAAATGTCAAATTAATGAAATTAAGTTTTAACATGTAATGTTAAAAAGTCATGATATTTTAAATGAAAAACTCAGTTTTTAAAATAAAATATATTTAGTCATTTATGTATTCAATTCCTATTTACTTATGTCTGGAGAAACATTTCTAATATCAACTTGGGATTATGTATATAATTAATAAAATTTTGTGGTTTCACATATCAAACGATCGTGTTTAAAGATCATGATGGCAATTGAAGGTATCGTGTTTTAAAGCATCAAAGTTACACTTTTTTAGTATCTAAATAGTCTTTGTTATCATTTTAATCATCTAGTATTTAAATAAACATAAATATTATAGTTCAAATAATTATATTTTTAAAGTTTTTTTTTCAAAAGCGATTATATGTTTCAAAACATTCCATTTTAAAATTCATATTCAAGTACATTTTTAAATAACAAAATTATTTTTAAATATTCAGTAACATACTATTATAATATATGTATCAATAAAGCAATGATAAGAAAGCAAGTAAATAAGGAAAGTTTAAATAAAGCGTGAATTGAAATTTAAAAAAGCATTTTGATACATTTCACTTGTATCAAAATATATTTTGGTCTTTTATATTTATTTTTAAGGAGAGAAATGTTTCAAATGTGGGAAAATAGTATTGAATAAAAAATTTCCCCTCTTTGTCATTGTGAAAAAAAAAAGAAAAGTGAAGTTTTAATGACTTGCAAATTACAAACATATTATAATTATACCTGATATAAATTTTCACTAGAAAAAATAATTGGAAGATTAAAATATAAAATTAAAAATAAAATGTATTTTGACTGAAAAAAAATCTTAAAAATTTTATTTTATAATTCCTTTTGCATGTTTTTCTATGTAAATATTTTTGTTTACAAAAACCTTTTTAGGAAATATATATGAATGTTTTGGAATTTTTCTGCTCAAAAGTTAAGAATTAAAAAGCTTTTTGATAAAAAAAACTTTTTTCTTTGCGTATCCTATTTAGTACATGTAACTTTACATTTGCAAAATAAAGCTTACTTTTTATCAGATAGCTCGTACGAATTTACTTTTACAAAATGTTTAAATCAAATATATTTTCTACATGAGAGTAAATATGTAAGTTTCGTGATTAAAAAAGCTAATTATTTCCTACTTTTCTTAGATTTAACTTAACTTCCCGGAAAAGAAACTTTTTACTTTGAATCTTTCTTTAAAAATTAAATGCAATTGAAAAGTTGGGAAAAGAGATTCAGTAACATTTTATTTTTACTTTATTCTCTCTTACTTTGACAAACAGTTTTATTATAATGGTTGTCCTCAAGTAATTTTTTTAGTGTGTTCTAATTAAATACTTACTTCCTAAGTTAAAGTTTCCTAAGAAATGAAAATACTTTAACTTCAAGTAGAATGATTCGAAAGAAAAACTGCAGTTCAACAACTAGTATTTCTACTTTTACTTTGATAAAATACTTAAACATGAGCTTTGTTTAAATTTAAGGTTTTATTCAAACATATAAACGCCATATGTAAGAAATTTTTAATGGCCTACAAACTTAATTTTGGCTGTTTTATCTTTGAAGTAATGCATCTATGATAAGAATTATAATATTAAGTAAATGAATATAAAAACAAATTCTTTTTAATTTTAGGTGAGTAAAATTATAATTAAATCTTATATATCAAGGAAAGTTTCAGTTAAAAAATTGATAAATCCATAAGTAATCCAGTGGATATTTAATCATTAAGGGTTAAAATTTATTATTATATGTAACACAAAATCGAAAAGGAAAAACTGGTTATTAAACTATTTTAATCACACTGTAATTTAAAATATATTCAGTTATATGATTAAAATGATCTTTTTTTTTTACTATTCAGTGTTTAAATTAGCCTATTTTCTTGGAAAGGGGGAAGAGATTTAATAAATGTTCAATTATTAAAAACAATGGTATAATACGTTTGTTAAAACATTTTTTTTTTATTTTACTCTTTCTTAACCATTAATATTGTTATGGCCACTAAAATGTATGGGAAAAAGTTACAGTTTATATTTGAAAAGACATGTATTATTTATTTAGCGTTGAGCTTACAGATGACAAATGAAATTGTGAAACTTTTATTACAACACATGCATTTTAAGATTATTTTTAACATAATTCTTTAGTAACTAGAATGCAAAATATTCAAAAGCAAGTGTGCGGAAAAATTTTATTGTTTTCTGAATCACTGTTTTCTTAATCACTGTTCTGAATCACTGTTTTCTGAATCACTGTTCTGAATCACTGTTCTGAATCACTGTTTTCTGAATCAGTGTTTTCTGAATCAGTGTTTTCTGAATCACTGTTTTCTGAATCACTTTTTTCTGAATCACTGTTTTGAATCACTGTTTACTGAATCAGAGTTTCGTGAATCACTGTTCTGAATCTGTTCTGAATCAATGTTTTCTGAATCACTGTTCTGAATCACTATTTTCTGAATCACGGTTTTCTGAATCACTGTTCTGAATCACTGTTTTCTGAATCACTGTTTCCTGAATCACGGTTTTCTGAATCACGGTTTTCTGAATCACTGTTCTGAATCACTGTTTTCTGAATCACTGAAGCACTGTTTTCAGAAATCACAAGACACAATGGATAATAAATGCTTGATATCAACAGCCTAACAAGTGAAAGTAACCTGGGTTTCTCTCCCATTCAAAAAGTAAATATGATACAATTATTCCGAATTTGTTTTTCTTTCATCATCACTCACTGCACACGTTAGTGAAATATGGGACCAATAATATATTAGACGTGAACTAATTAGCTTAATTAGCATGTAACATCCATCTATGATCAAATGAGAGTTTTAGAGAGTTATGGTGAGGGTTTTTTGTATACCATTTCCTTTCTTAACCGTGCCATCCATTCCGTTATTTTTTTCTTCCTACCACACAACTTAGTCGGAAACATTACACTACGGCCCATGCGAATAGAAAGCGTATTGATAACGTTGTGTATAAAGCAAATATGACTGCAAAATGATAAAACGTTAAGTAGGTACATATTTTTTGAAACTCAGAAACCTAAATTAAAGACAGTGAATTTAATTTAGATTAATTAAAAAATTTCAGATTAGTCTAGGATCATGTACCCAGAATAAATTATAATTTATTTTTGCGCGCTTAAAACGTACGGTATGCAAAAACTCTCTAATGATAATTTATTTTTGTTTAAATAGCCAATACCGAATATTAGAGAGTTTTTGCATACCGTATTTTGGACGTCCGTTATATTTTTCTCCCTAGCGCGCATGCTCATAGGAAATATTATTACAGATACGCATGCGCATTTTCCTATGAGCATGCGCGCTAGGGAGAAAAAGATAAGGACGTCCTACGGTAACTAACGTACGGTATGCAAAAACTCTCTAATGATAATTTATTTTTGTTTAAATAGCCAATACCGAATATTCATGAGTTTAGTTTTTTATACCGTATTTTTGACGTCCGTTAATATAAAATTTCTCCCTAGCGCGCATGCTCATAGGAAATATTATTACAGATACGCATGCGCATTTTCCTATGAGCATGCGCGCTAGAGAAAAAGCTAACGGACGTCCAAAATACGGTATGCAAAAACTCTCTATTATCGGTGCTCATCTACGTAGACACATGTACGATCTTCTACAAACCACGAAAATAAGTTTTCGAGTCTACTTTTATTTATTAAAAATATTATATCATGCAGTTTAGTTTCTTTACGTAACAGCATTTATTGCTAATTAATTTTAAAATTTCCATGACCTGTTAAGCTTAGTAAAATTTAGTTCATATAGCATAATATGATGTGTGTTTAATGATGTTTAAGTATCTAGCTAACAGCATCATTGTAGTCGGAATAATTCTAAATTTTTTTGTGTGTGTTTTGATTTATAAATATTAAGCTTTAATTTACTGAAGAGAATATTTTCCCCACTTTAATATTATAGCACCAAATTCACGTACAATTGGATTATTCATGCATATTAAGTTTTAAATTGTATACATAAAGTTTTGTTCAATTTACATACGTGCTATAGTCCCTCTCCTCTTTTAATACAGAAAACATTTCAATGAAAAATAGTATTTTTCCCCTTTTGATTGTTTTATTCTAAGTCATACTCCTTTAACAGACCTTCAGGAATAAAAATATACGTCTGTTTCAGAATGGTGCATTAAATGATGTGGTCCCAGTTTATATATTAATTTTGGTCAAAATGGTGGTGGATTGGGATAATTAATAAGCTAATACAGGGATGGGCAAACTATATCCCGCGGGCCAACTCTTGTCCACCGAAAGTTTCTATCCGGTCCGCGAATAGAATTTTAATTTGCCTGTCCGAGGCAAATTAAAAGAAATATATATTTATACATTATACTTCCATTTCCATTTCTACTTTGATTAAATATTATTTTTTTTATTAAAAAATTATTATTTTTATCTCATTTTCCAACGTTAAGTTCAATACCCTCAGTAAATGAAGAGAAGCTTAAGAATTATGAATGTAGTTTGAAAAAACTGCATTTTGAGTTCGAACGCAGATTTCAAGATTTCAGTGACATTCAAACAGAATTGGATATTTTTATCATGTCTTTCAACTTAAATTGTGATACAGTGAGCTCAGATTTGTAGGTTGGATTAATTGAGTTGCAATCTAACAATCATCTCAAGCAATTGTTTCTAAATATGCCAAAGTTAGACTTTTACAAATCATTTGTTTTTAACAGTTTTACAGAAAGTTTCCAAAATTTAATATCTCACGGCCATAAAATCAGTGCTACGTTTGCTTCATTTTATATATGTGAACAATTGTTTTTAATTATGAACTTTAGAAAGAATTAGTTCAGAAGTAGACTGACAGATGAGCATTTAGCTTCGTTCCTTAGAATCAGCACCGAACCTCAATATAAGGTACTTTTAAAAATGAAATCGAAATTCCATTCCTCTCATTAACATATTTAAATTGTAATACTTGTATATTGTTATTAAAATTTTAGAAAAATTTATCTTGGCCCGCCAAACTTTTTTTTTTTCGATTTTTAGCCCACGATAGAAATAGTTTGCCCATCCCTGAGCTAATATAATGCAGATGTACCACCAAATAATCATACAATTCCAGGGTATAAAAAGTATCATGTTAATTTTCACAAGATCTTTCTAAGCAGACCACTTTTGCCATGAACAAAGATAATATTTTTTTCTTCAATTTTACCTTATCAGCATTGAAACTACATAATTCTATGTTTTTTAACACCAGTAATTGCATTTCAAAAGCGCCAGTGTGAATATTAAAAAGAGAAAAAAAAAAATTCAATTTTATTTCCGCAATTCAATTTTATTACCTGAGAGGTTTTTAAAACAAGCTATGCTATTTCTTAATTCTTGAAACATGTGAAGAAAACTTTCGCTCATATTTAAAATTGTCGTTTTGAAATAATAAACGTCAATAACTAATTTGTTTTCTTGGAGATGTTTCCACAGGCTTGTAAAATGAATTAATGTTCTTTTTCAATACTTGAGTAAAAAAAGTGTAATTTGTTTTTGAATGAAATGACTTTTACCAAGATCGAAAAAATTATGTTTCTTTCCCATTGTGGTTTACGATATACGGTTATTTAAAGTGAGATGTAACAACTACCATGAAATTAAATTTTGGACCCACTGGTCATCCATTAGTTTAGGATAGTCAAAACTTATCAAGGAGAAATGCTTTAACTTCAAATAATAAGGAAGCAAAATGTTTTAAAAAGTTTCATACTGAAAGTCAACGTTCTTTATTAAACAACATAAGATCTGCACATTCACTCTCCATTTTTTCCACCTTTTTTTTTTGATAATTGAGCTTTCGCTAAAATTGTGTTGATTTCTTGATTACTAATTCCATAACATTGAAAATTTGTTTTGGAATGTCTGCCCACAAAGTGCTTCTTGATGGATGATTCAATGGTCAATAAGAATCTCGTGATTAATTCCGTTTGAGTTTTGTAATTCCTCCTCCTAACACCTTTCTTTTTAATCAAAAAATAAGTTGGTCTACTAACGCTAAGTATCTGGGAGTCTACCTTGATAGTAAATTAACATATATTAACCACATAAATCATATTAAAACAATGAAATTTAACACCTGTCTTCGCATGCTTTAACCCTTCGTTAATAAATTGATGCCAAAAATAATAATAATAATTGATGTCAGATCTGCATCTGATTTAAAGACTACGAGTCCGGTTTGGGGCATGCTGCAAGGTATCACATTAATTATATTAAAACTCTTGAAAATAAAATTTTACGTATGATAACTAATTCTCCTGACCTTTAGAAATGATGACATTCGTCATAGTCTTGCGCTCCCTTCTGTTCAAAATTAACTCAGGATTGCGGAAAATTTTCATGCACATCTTGAACACATTCCAATGATGAAATTTGTAAACCTTCCGAATATGATTTTTTCTGCCGGAGAATGCTAAACGCCCTAGGGGGTCTTATAGCCTTACAATTACCCTAGACGTACTGCATCAGTTGTCAGTTCACCCTGACCTGTTCGATTGTCATCATTTCTAGCAGCTGCAACCGTGTTTCATCCTGTGGTGTTTTTTTTTTTTTTTTTGCTTTCTTCTTTTATTTTTTAATTATTTTCTTCACTTTTACTTTATATTTCTCTTTTCTTAATTTATATTTTCTATTCTTGTAATTCTCTGATTTACTCGTTGCTCTTTTATTTTATTTTGATCTGGTAATTTGGGACAGACCTTGGTTATTTACTGCTTTGTTGTTAATGTTTTTTATATCATCATGTGACTTACTCTCAGCTAGGAGTTTAGGCCCATATAAGGCCATGGAACTCCGTAAAACTCAAACTGACTGACTGACTGACTGACTTGAGTTTTGTATATTACGCACACTATTTGGTTCATTCAACAATAAATTCATGCTTTTCTTCTTCCATTTTTCTTTGCTTCTTCTTTGTACGCCATGTCAAAGTGGTAGCACTTAAAAACATGATTCGTTGTATAACAATGAAAACAGCAACAAAAACTATAACGACTTATTAAATTGATGCCAAAAATACCTGTGAGATCTGTATCTGATTTAAAGATACATGCAGATTAATGCGCTGAGTATACATCCTCGTAACTCGCGTAAAACATTTCGGTACACCAGGCACACTGACCACTGTACATGCTGAAGACAAGCTGGGATTGGCATGCTCTCGCTCAACTCGTGCTTTAATTTGTGCGCTTTCTCTACGTCTCCTTACCAATAAGGACGTGTTCGCCTAACTCGCAGTCACCTATCCTACAGCAACATAACCGATATCTCACGAGCCCTAGTTTGCCGACCACATATATAGTAAATATAAAAATATTTGGTACTATTTTTTAATAATTTTATTGCAATTACAGAAATATTTTCTCTACAAAAAATATAAATTTGTCCATGATAAACCTCATACCATACCTTACCATAAGTATTACAAGAAATTAAAAATTCAATCTAGAATCAGGAAAAACATTGAAAGATATTTTTTTTTTTTTTACAAGAACTAGAATAGAAATCTGAAATTCGACCAAAAGGGAAAAAAATAGAATACCTAAATTTTTGAATTAACACACATTAAATTTGAAAATGTTAAAATTGGTTCCTTACAATATGTCATTTCTTTAAATAAAGAATAATTTTCTAAGAAAACAAAACATTTATTAAAAAGCAATGGAGTAAATCCATCTACACTTTCAATTTATTATAAAGGTGTACAAAAAAATCCACCTGAAGCATGTCAGGTAAAACTATTGCAACGATTTATTTATATATTATTACATAATTTTAATCTGCACCATTGTAAATAGCAGAAGATTTTATTTAATAAAAACTGTTAACTTTTACATCATCACAAAATCTTGAATGCAAAAAAAAAATTGTATGAAATAGAATGAAAAGTTGTAATATAAAGAAAAGGATACCAAATCAAAAAAAGAAAAAAAATCTTTAAAAACTTACTAATATTAAAGATGAAAATTAATCAAGTATTTTTTAAACACATTCTATATGTTCTTTTCTTAAAATTCAGATTGTTAATTTTAAATAGTCTCATGAATTGCAAAATAGAAATAAATAAGAATGAAATATCCTCAAAAACAGATTTATAAATTTAATTTGTATCACTTCAGGGGTAAAAAAACCAAACCTATTTTTTGCTAACGAATTCTTTAAAGGAGATTATATTATTTACTTTAGTTAAATATTTTAACACTAATCGAAAATCTTTTCTTTTAAAGAAAATATTAAATTGTTATTAATAGATATTCTATTTGCAAATTCAGTCAGCATAAAAATAATCGCCCCTGAAGTCAGCTTATTTTTTTTTTTTACTGTTTAATAATGTATTATAAATGATAAATCTTGAAAAAAATGTTTGGAATAAATTGAACATATTCTTAGAACTCTAAAATTTATAATTCTTTTTGCGTCATTTGTTATTTAGTTTTTAATGTTTATATTAATAGTATAACATATAAATATATATTTATCAGTAAGCAACATTATTATTTCATTTAGTTAAATATTTTAACATCAACAGAAATTCTTTTATTTAAAAAAATCTTTTTTTTCAAAATTAAATTCTTACTAAAAGCTATTCCATTTGCAAATTCAATCAGTATAAAAATAATCGATTTCTGAAGTCAATTAACTAATTTTTTTTTACTGTTTGGTTTTGTATTAAAAGTGATATGTCTTCAAAACTTTTTTGGAATAAAATGAACATATTCTTAGATATCTAAAACTTAAAAAACTTCTTGTATCGTTTTTTATTTGTTTTTCTTAATGTTTATATTAATAGTATTTTATTAAAAACACATATTTGCTAGCATGCTAAATTTAAAATATATTTTTGCTGCAATGTAACTCTTTAAAAAATCCAATAAATAAAAATTATTTTCAAAATATATCATTCTTATTTGTTTGCAGGCGATATTTAATTGTAACTGATTAATAATTTTTTTAGAAGTGAAATCGATTTAAAAGTTCGTACTTTTCGCTTTACTAAAGCAAAGTTGCAATTAATTATTTGGCTGAAAAAAATTGTTGTAGTTTATATGACATTAAAGGTTTAGTTAGTTAAATGAGTCATTCTAGCGCATTATGAAAAAAAAGTGTCATGGACAAAAATTGATTTCGGAAAATGTTGAATACATTTTTCCTAATCCAATTTTTGTCATAAAAAAAGCTTCAAATATCATATTGGATAGAAAATAAAAGATCGTTGATTTTCTGTTAACTCTTTTGCTTAAACTCACTAATTAAGTTTAATATTTTTAATTCATAGCTTTCTCTTTAATAATTACTGACGTTATTAAGGAAAACTTCACTTCGAGAAAATATCTTACGCATATCATAACAGAGTATGATTAAAAAACAGTGTGTTTAAATAATTGCACTAAATTGTTTTTGAATATATATTACTTGAAAAGTTATTTTAAATGGTTAGGTAATTAAAACTTTTTTTTCTGTTTTTGAAAAAAGAAATATTAGCTTCATTCTTGTAAAATAATTAGTTTTTCGTATGTAAATACTTTGATTATAAATGACATAAAAAATATAAATGTTATTAACATTATTTTTAATTTTAGAATTGTAAACGTGGTCATCAAAATTTGTCAACGCTTGCATGAAACTTAAGCAAAAATTATACAAGTTGGGAAATGTATTAAATATTAAAATTTTTATTTGAAGGTAGATATGAAGAAATGTATGGATTTTTTTTTTTAATTCAATAAATGTTTGGTAAAAAAATCAATGGTTTATGTAACTGTAAATATCGTGTACTATTTGATTAAATGAATAAGTTCTACACATATTCAACCTGAAGATTTTTGTTAAAGTGGCGTAAAATTTGACTTATGTTATTTGCCTCAAAATCAGCAGATACATAACATATTCAACATTGTCCAGGTTGCTGCTATACATTTTATCACCTTAGGTTTGGGGGAACATCCACATAGATGGCTTCTGTAAGATGACTACCCCTCCCTCTAACACATTAAACTGACATTCCAGCCTATCGATATATTGTTTCTATTCCTAGACTAGATACAGGAGTTTAATGCATAAATGTGCTTTTCTGGCCTTGAATTCGGTTATTATAGTTTCGATAGTTTCGAAATTCATAGTAATTTAAATTTGAAGTCATCAGAAAATATTCTTCCAAATTATTTTTTTTATTTACCCTTTACTTGTTCCTTAACTTTTCGAGGGCAATATATATTAGGTTCATATTTTCATAAAAACTCTCTGTATTAATAAAATTTCAAAAATTTTTACTGTGATAGTTAAAATTTTCTTACTTTGTTAAAATGGTCTACTTTACACTTGGATCTTTAGTTTGAATTTTTTCTGTACTATTATCTAACAAAATTTTAATTTTGCAGTTGGCATAAGTAACTCTGTCACTGCAATTAGAAATTATAATAATGATATATATTCATCGAGGAAGATAAAAGGGATGCCATTCTTGGTGGTGTATCAAAATTGTGGTGGCAAAATCTGGGTGCAATGCAGAGTGCAGTGCACCTTTGAGTATTTCTTTGAGTATACTAGTGCCTTTTGATTGTTTCTAAATTTGCTACTTATCGGCCGATTTGGAATCGCATGTTCGAAAACATAAATAAATGCAACATCACTGGGCATTACAATAAAAAAATTAATTAATAATTAAAGTATAAATTACTTCTGTCGTATAACCATTTGAACCATTAGACGTAAAGCCTCACAGATTTAACTGTATTGATTAACTAAAAATATTCATTTTTCGAAAGCAATTGGTATTTTTTGCAATAACATTGGACCTAATATGATTATGAAAAAATTATACATTCATCAAAGATTATAAATTTTAACACTAACCTTCAGGTTTTGCTTATTCTGTGCAAAATTTATTTTGCATTTATTTATAACTCGTATAAGTATGAAATTTCTGCATCAAAATTTTACATCAGTAGATCTGAACAAAGAGGAATTGCTTATTTTTAAACGAATATTTATTGAAAATTTCATTTCGTTTTGTTGAATATTAATTTTTAAAATAATGTTTAATAGCATATAGGGAGAATAATATTAAAAGAAAGATTTTCTTTAAGTTTTATAAAACAATACAGATTTTAAAAGTATAAGATTTTTGACAATGAGAATCAAACAAATCAAATCATATTACAACGATAATAAAATCTTTGTTTGTAAGCATTAAATTAATAATAAATTTGAAATCAAAGGTGAAATTATTAAGATCTATATTGATATGGGGTATTATTTATCTGACTGAACATAAAACTTTTTATAAATAATTATTGAATTCAAAACGTAACTCAAATATTTAAATATTCAAACAATTGAACGCAACTTCGATATTTGTTTCATTGTAATAATAATAACATTTAACAAGGTATCGGATTACATTTTTCTATATAATTATAGTAACAAATATCAAAAATCAACTGATAAAAGTATTTATGCATTATAAATATTTAATTTATCAAAAAATGTATAGAATCTATTAAAGTAAATCGACTAAAGACGACATCTTATTAAAGTAGATTGAAATCAACAAAATAAGTTAGTTTTCATATGTTTCAAAATATTATAACAACGTTTAGTTCAAAAGGGTACATTAAAATATAATGTAATAATGTAAATACCCTTTTCTATTATAAATATTATGCCAACATTTGAATACCTTAACTATGGGCTCTATTATTCCAAAACGATAACTGATAAATAATCATAAATTTTATCAGTTATTTTTAGCGTTGCTTTAATTAATAAATTAATTCAATTACATTTTAATAAAATTATAAAAAAAAATAAATATTTTAATAAATTGTAGATGTCTGTTTAATATTTTATAGACTTTGAGGTTCTGTATTATAAAGATATTCTAAAAAAAATATGTATTTTGTAATTTACAAAATAGGAATTCAATGACAATTTCATTTGATTTTATCTTAAGGAATATCTATAAAAATTCATTTAAAAACACATTTTTATTTCAGGTTAGAAAGTATTAATTTAAACTATGAGAGAAACAACAGATAAATGTTTAATTATAATAAAGTACAAAGAACAAAATTAATAATAGTTAGTTTCATGCAAAGATGGACCTTTTCCCTAAATTTTGGATCAAATTATAATTGTATAAATATAAAATTCATTTATTCTGGTTTCTGTTAATTCCTTCTGGTTCATTAATTCATTCTGGATGATTCATTCATTCTGGTTCAATTATAAAAATTCATTTCATTCTGGTTTCTGTAAAAGATAGGTCACATTTGTTTTAGAAAAAATGCAAAAGTGTAAATGTTTGCAAAATTTCGATTTATTTCTTTCTGAGATGGCTAAATGTGTCAGTGCAGAAAAACCCTCCCGAATCTATTGCATTCTGTTTTCGAGAACGTTCTTTTTTTCCTTTGAAATCATCCGTCAAATTTGCCTTTACAAAGTTCGATTTATGCATTTTTGTTTTGAATATGGCCGTTGTGGAAATTTTTCAGACAGAAATGGCAAGTTCATGGAACCAATAACGCGGAAAGAAAGTTTATTTCAAAATAGTTTGCTGCTTCAAAGAGATGGTAAACATGCAACCATTTTGACCTTTTACTTTTCTTTTTTTTTTTGGAGAACTATTTATTATGCCTAAAAATAAAACAAAACCATTCGTTTATAAAATTTGTATTTTTAAATTTAAACGAATTTGATGCACATAAGAATTAATACATATATTGTAAAATGCAAGTAGTTTAAAGAATAATTTGAAAAAGAAGTAAAATGTTTATTTGTATATGTTTTGAAATTTTAATTTGTTACAGTCTTTAATACAGTTATTTATTTAATATTTATTTATTTATTTTAATCTGTTAAAATCTTTAACACGTTTATTTATTTAATTATGAATAGAACATACCTGCATTATTTTGAGGAAAAATTTAGTTTATTAATTCATTGCATCAAGTAAAAAAACCGGATTGAATTATTTATTTTAATTTCTCTTACCAAGATATTTGTAATACGAAATATCATTTATATATCTTTAATAGTTTGATATCCCAATGAAAAAAATGTACTTTTACATATTGTTTCTTAGCTGAGAAAAGACAATATATCCTTTACCATTTAAAAGTTCAAATGAATAAATAAATTTTATAATTCAATAATAATATTAAAGAAAAATAAACGTTTTACAGTATTTAAAATAGTTATCTGAAGAGATTCTTATTTAAGAATCTTATTAATATCATGGATAAATTCTATATTATTTTTAATACATCTCGTAATTAAGTCATAAATAGTCTTCCTAATTAGTTAACAATCTTAACTTCTAATAATTAGTCTTTTTAGTCATTATCTCAATTTTTTAATACAATATCAGTTTAGGAACTGTATTAAAATAAATAAAGGAAAGAAAAATTCTTCATTTAATATGAACTTGTTTGAGATAATTATAAGCTTATATACTCATATATCATAATGGGTATTCATTAAAATTCTTAATATCACTTTAGAAATTAAGAAACAAATTTCAAAATTTAAAGTAAAGATAATTTAAATTAATAATTTTCATAAAGATTGATCAATAAGTCTTATTTTGCTTACTATTTTCTTAATTAAACCCCTGATGAGTGTGAGTTCTCGAACTGAGGGAGCTTGCTTTTTGTTCTGGAAATGAACACCTATCCTACATCTCTTTTGGAAATGAACACCAACCTAAATGAACAGCTATATATGGAAATAAACACCACACCTAGAAATAAACGTCTATTCTGGTAATGAACATCTATAAATGAACATCTATAAATGAACACCTATTCTGGTAATGTACACATAGAAATGAGCACCACGAACATAAAGCCACACCTTGCGGCTCTAAAAGAAAGTAAGAAAACATCTGGAATTCTAGATTAATTCAGAAGATTTAATTGTAGTAACACAATGTGGTTACAATATAAAGCCCCCTAGGGAAAACGCTGATTCTGCCACGTTTTAACCAATTCTTTGGCGAATAATTATCGGAAATTAAAATTAAAATTTAAGTACTTAGCATTAAAAAAATAGCATCATGTTGTTTATTCACAAGCATTCATGTTATACCAGTTATTCTTTGTAATGATAGACTGATTAAAAAGTGAAAACAGACGAATTGTTTACTTGATAGTGGTGCACGTGCATTATTCTCTGGGCAAAACTAATACAAAAGAAAAAAATTTAATAGTTAATGCAGAATTTTGTTCACATAAGTTTTCTTATATTAGGCAATTTGAAATTTTAAGTAATAGAAAAAAAAAAAAATGTAAATAAAATCCCTCCGAAATTATCTTTCTCTTCTATTGTATGGGTGCGTTTAAATATCATTTATACACGTTATTATCTATTATATCGACGTTGATTTTTCCAGACATCAGTTTTACATGCAATAAATTGTCAATCGTTACTTTATATTAATGTTCAGGAAGAAAACTTTATATTGACCTATAATATTCATTTATTCAATATAGTTTTGCATTATTTACATTCATTTTATAAATTTCATACATTTTAATATATATCTATATGCATTGCGAAGTTAGAAAATTTTCAATATCCACTGCTCATTTAAAGCATACCATCTAGCACTTAAACCGATACAGCATACTTGTGGGATTGCTTCGGTGGTTTCTTTATGCTTAGACAAATCACACTATTCCAGGACTTTGGTGAAAATAGAATTTCTTACAGCATGGAACTAAGATAGCGGCACTTCAGTTCTGCTCTTTGCTGGCCGGCAAGTAAATAACGCTAATAAATTTTTCTTTGTTGGATTCCAGAGGAAAGTACTGTCAGAGAAAACAAAGTTTCTTTTCAAGTGCACTTCTGAAGTTAGTTGGAATCCAATGCTATTAGATTTTATTGTTTTCTTCTTCCAGGTTTGGAATCGGTATTATTTGTCCCTGAAATACAAAACTCAGGGAAGTCGGAGTATTTTAAACACAGCTTAGAATAAACTTTTCAATTATCTCTCAAAGAATCACGCAGTGGTATACAGCGAAATAAAATAAAATTAATGCTATCTTACTTCTGGAAAATGATTTAATAGCAGGAAGTATTTTAACACAGCGTGTCTAGCGATAATTAAGTTTAAATAGAAAGTTTGAATAATTTAAAACATGGCTTTAAGAATCATTTTTCTTATTGAAACCTTGTGTTTCAAACAGAACATAATTTTAAAATTTCATAAATAAGAGAACTAGTAGAGTTTCCGAAATGAGAGAACTCAGTTTCAAAAACCAGAAACCTAAAGAGGGAAATGAACACCTATCCCTTAAAGCCACACCGTTCTAAAAGAAGGCAACTGGAAATTCGTCATTGAGAAAAATTAAATGTAGTGGCACATTGTACGTGAAATGTTAAACCCCTTCATAGAAAACGTTGATACTGCTACGCATTAACCCATCCCTTTGCGAATGATTATCAGTTAAAGTGCATTAGAAAGCCCCATTAAAAGCATTAGAAAACAGTGGCATCTTTTTTGTCGATTCACAAGCATTCCTGACCTACCTGTTATTCTGTGGAATTATAAACTAGCTTAAAACAGCAAACGAAAGAATTGAATACTTTATATTGGTGTTCGTATATTATTCTCGTCGTAAAACAAATCTAAAAGGAAAAGTTTAATAGTTACTGAAATATTTCGTTTACAAAAAAATTATGATATTATCTAATTTGAAATTTTAATTAATAGAACTTTAAAAATTGCAAATAAAATCACTCAGAAATTATCTTTATCTCCAATTATATCGCTGCGTTTGAATCCGTCTATTTCGGATATAAAAAATTTCCATGCTATAGCTGGTTAATCGGAACTTTCCATTAATGTTCAGGAAGAAAATTTAAGATTATCCTTTGAATTTCATTTATTCGATATAGTTTTGCATTTTCCACAATCAAATTAATTCAACCTATTAATTTCAAACATGCACATTTAAATACAAACCAAATTAAATATATATATACACTGAAGTGACAAAAGTCATGGGATACCTCTTAATATCGTGTCGGCCCTCCTTTCGCCCGGTGAAGTGCAGCAACTCGACGTGGCATGGACTCAACAAGTCTTTGGAAGTCTTCTGCAGGAATATTGAGCCATGCTGTCTCGATAGACGTCCATAATTGTGAAAGCGTTGATGGTGCAGGATTTTGGGCACGAATAGACCTCTCGATGATGTCCCATAAATGCTCGATGGGATTCATCTAGGTGGCGATCTAGGTGGCCAGATCATTCATTGGAATTGTCCAGAATGTTCTTCAAACCAATCGCGAGCAGTTGTGGCCCGGTGACATGGCGCATTGTCATCCATAAAAATCCCATCGTTGTTTGGGTACATGAAGTCCATGAATGGCTGCAAGTGATCTCCAAGTAGCTGAACATAAGCACTTCCAGTCAATGTTCGGTCCAGTCGCACCAGAGGACCAAGTCCATGCCATGAAAAACTGCCCACACCATTACGGAGCCATCACCAGCTTGAACAGTGCCTTGCTGACAGTTTGGGTCCATGGCTTCGTGGGGTCTGCGCCACACTCGAACCCTACCATCAGCTCTTACCAACTGAAATCGTGATTTAATGTGTTTTACGATAGTGAAGTATAAAAAGAAAGTTTGCTTCATTTAAAACATGACTTTAAGAACCATTTTTCATATTAAAATCTTGTTTTCAAACAGAACATTATTTAAAAAAGTCATAAATAATCATTAGACAAGTTTTTCTAGTATAACCTATTATATGCATAGGCTGGAAAAGCGTAATGGAAACAAACGTATCAAAACTCAACAGAAAAAAAGATTCCAGACTGAACACAAAAAAAAATGTTCTAGGCGCCAAAAGGAAAAGTGGTATCTAAGCATTAGAGCATATAACAGTGGTTCTCAAATCTTTTGAGGCACATTTAAAATCCTGCAAATAATTGTACGGGCACTATATACAAATTTCTGAAAACTATCTTATAATAGTTAAGTTAGATTCGATAATGTAATAAAATGAAATGATTTAAATGTGATAAAAAAATAAAATGAAATACACTTTATGTTTATCAATTTTTTCGTTTATGGAAAACAAGTTTTCTGAAGTCTCATAGCAGTTTCTTTAGTGTATGGAAACAGTAAGGCAAATTATTTTTTCCTTGTCAATACTTAGAATATTTCTTTGTTTTTACATTTAATCGTGGTGATGGTGGAAAAAACGAATTTATATAAATATGAAGTTTAAAAAAGTAGTAAAACCTTTTTTTTCATATTGGCAGGATTTCTTTCTTTTATGGGAATTTAAAATGTATAAAGAGAAAATTCCCTATGTTTAAACCTCAATCTACGATTTGCAAATATAACTATTAGTCCTTATTTTTCTTCAATTAATGTTAGATGAATAACTTTATAGAGTACTACTTAAAGACAGCTGAGTCTTACAGTCTGCAATAGAAATTTTTTAACACTGAAGATCAAATAGACACTAATGCTCCTACTAGCCAACCATTGAAATCATCGCCCCTAGTTTCTCAGAAACATTCTTTAGGAGATTATTGCTCTTTAGAACTTTTTATGTGTATAGAAGAAGAGAAAATAACAAAAAAAAATGTTAGTTGTTTATAATGAAATTTGTTTTTGTTAGGGAAAGCTGGCAAATAAAACAGTAACTAGTATAATAATATATTAGTCAAATGTTCAAAAAGACAGTAATATGCTCCATTAAGTTAATTTTTCGAAATATTCATTTTAACTTAAATAATTATCTTATTCTTAAATAAAAGATGAAATGTATATAAAAAGGAAATAAATATAAACCCTGAATGCTATTTTACTATATTATTATATTTTGTGTTCCTATAAAATCAATTTTTTTATAAAACGTATGTATTTTAATACAAAAAAAATTGCAATTTTGGAGTTTTTGAATATTTTGTTTGTTAATTATTAATTATATTTTAAATATATTTAGTACCAATATGTTTAATAAAAATTATCATAATATATGTGTACTTGTTGCGTGATTGTAATAAAATTATTTTTATGTATTTAAAAATAATGCATTTTTTGCCGATTGAACGCCATTCGTTTCTAAATTATTTCATTTCTTAAACAAAAATATTTTCTATAACATAAAATTAATGCTTTAACTAAAATTTTATTATATTATTATATAATTAATATTTTGTTTTATAAAGATAATGTGAAATAACTCAAAAAAGAATAAAATTACAGAATTTATTTATATTTTTTACCTGTTAAATATTAATTCACATCTTAAATAGATTTAGTAACCAACATGTTTATATAAATGACCGAAATGTATATATACGTGTTGTGTTATATTAATGTTATTTTAATGCTTTCTTCTTAGATATTTAACAATAATGCATTTTTTGGCCATTGAACACCATTCGTTTCTAAATTATTTCATTTCTTAAACAAAAATATTTATCTATATTTGATGACAAATAATATTGATAAGTTTCAACAAAAGTGAAACTTTAACATATTATCCACGTTGCTTAAAATAATACATTCTGAATTATTCAAATCGTAGCTTCGCGTGATAAGAGAAATAAGCGTCCTAGTCAGCACGCCAGAGAGTGTTGAGTTCAGTTGGAAGGATATGCTTCTGATTTCATTTAAACATCAGTCACGTCTAACGTATCATGCTTTAAATTATCTGCCCTAATGATATTTCTGATGGAGTTCTATTTAATATGTGTCTAGGGCAGTCTGATTAAACAGAGTGCGAGGGTACAAAAACGTGTCATAACAACCTAGCACGTATGTACGGAGAAATTATATACACAAGAACTGCCCAAGATTAAACATTAATCTGTTATTCATACAATTTTATATCATGTAATTAGGGATTGCAATATCGGACCAAAATTTCAATACCGGTATTCGGTATTTTTTAGATCTTAATACCGGGATACCGGTATTAGAAATTTTAGAATAAGAAAGAAAACGCAGGTTTTTATTTATTTATTTATTTTTTTTTATTTGCCAGCTTTATTAGAGCATGTAAATATCACAAAAATATTTATAACTTATAAATTATAACAGTATATAAAGAATCACAAAAAAGTAAAGGAACATCTTATTTATTTAAATCTCAAAAAAGTGTAAATATCACTATTCAGTCTGTGGTACTATTACAAATTTTTGAAAAATGATCTTAAAAACATAATGCATCAATTTTACTATCATTAAGGCTGGAACGAATTTTGGTGCAAAAATTACCAGCTGTCGAAAACGCTTTTTCAGCATCTACGCTAGTTGGTGGTACTGTTAGCAATGCGCGATATACTTTTTTCAAGTATTTACCTCTAAATGCCTCATCTTCAAATAAATCTATTTCTCGTCGGATTGTTTTGGATACAGCTGATTTTTGTATTGTATTTTGGTTTGTTGAATTTTTTTTAATTATCGCTAATTCTAATTTTTGTTCAAGAGACAATTAATTTTCACTATCAACATTAGTGTCATTGTATTCTTCGATAACCGTACCGAATTCTTCTGAATGTGGATAGGTTCTGAATTCTGAATAAGAATTTACAGATAAGAATAAGAATTTCACAAATAAGAATTCACAGATAAGAATTCAAAATTTCTAGTAAATACCGAAAAACCGGTATTTAAATTTGTGAATACCGGTATTACAAAACTGTACAAATGGCTCAAAATACCGGTATTCGGTATCCCGGTATACCGGTATTGCAATCCCTACATGTAATTATAGAAAATTTAATGTTTCTGAAGGTGGTTGTGTTTTTAATTTCGTATAATGTTTTAAAGAGAACAAAGAACCAAATGGTTGCATAACAGTCATAACAGTGAGGAATTTATTTACACATGATGATCAAGGCCATTTGAAATGAAATCAATTATCCATATTTACTAAAATTTTGTGAACATTAGTTTTTAATACAAAATTTGGCTGATCGATTTCATTATAATCTAATGCTATAAATCGATTAATATTAAAGAATTTCTGCTGACAGCTATACTAATGTATAAAATTTTATGATGTACAGATATTGTTTCAACAATTATGTAATGCCAAATTATGGACAAATTTAGAGGAGCATCCAAGCAATATAATTATCCTCAAACGGCTTCAAGCTGATATCAATAGTTGAACAAAAATTCAGCAATCTCAGTGATAAAGGACTGTCCAGTAAAGGAAACATTATCTGAAATCACAAAACATATGCTTTACTGGATTCTCAATATGATGTTTCTGTCATGGCTGGATTAGCATATATTCCTGTTCTCTTGCTGACAAATATAGTATTGAAGTCTATTCATTGATCATATATAATGTTTTCTATAATTTTAGAAAACATACCAGAAAATAGATATCGTGTTTTTCATAGATTAACAACGATTTAGTCTAAAATGTTTATTTACAATAAGTCTGTCTGAATTTTTTTACACATATTGTTTAATAATCACAGTTTTCAAACCAAGCAGCTTAAAATTGTTTCGTTAGTTAGCTTAGTAAACTGATTTTCTAGGTTGTTACTTGTTAGTTTGCATAGTTAATAATTAAAAAATTGAAAAATATAAAAATTATTAATGAATTAAAAAAAAAAAAAAAAAAAAAAAAAAACTCAATTAAAATATATAGCCTAGCTCAAATTTATCATGAAAATAGAGTATTTGCAAAAATTACTTGAAAATTGCTTTATTATAAGCACTAGGTAAATTGATTACAAATTCATAATTGTATTAAATAAATTATACTACAATTATTAAGTAAATTGTCTTATGTATACATTACAATTTATTCTTTATCTGAATGGTAAATCAACTTCAAGATTTCATGCAATATCGCCATATTTTTTATACAACTCCTGTTAAATAAAAAAACAAATTCATTAGTTAAAATTTTGTACATAATTTATCACTTTTAATTATGGGGATTTATTTAAGATATTTCATGCTGTTAGTTAATTAATACAACCGATGACCATTAAAAATATTTATGGAGTTTGCTAAAGTTGCTATTAAATTACGTCTAGACAGCTTATATAGACGTATATACAGCGCATATAAAATACTAGTCTGCTGCATATGAAATTACATCAATGACATTTATGTTTCATCGTGGTTTTGAATTTGTTCAGCTTAATTAGAGCTATCATTGACTTTTCATATTTTTTTTATGGAAAAATAATTTTCACGCCTTTTATTAATGTATGTGGACCTTTGAACAATTTTTATTGTCTTAAAATAAATTATATTGATGTTTTAAACACTTTAACTTGTCTAGAACACAATAATAAATTAATAGATTAAAAGTATAATATGTAATGCTAGCAAGTCATGATATTATAAATCAAAAACTCAGTTATTAAAATAATATCCATTTTTTTATATTCATTGTTTATTCAATGCATATTTACATATGTCTGGAAAAAAGTCTGTAATATCAAGTTGTGAATAAGTATCTAATTAATAAAATTTTATAATTTCATATAGCAAATACTGAAGAAAACGACAGTGTTTAAATGTCCATATTGATAATTTAAGCTGCTGTGTTTTAAGGCTTCTAAGATTCACATTTTTATATTTAAATAATCATATTTTATCATCATTGTTACCGTTTTAAGCATCTAGTATTTGAATAAGCATAAATGTTATAGTTGAAATAATTACATTTTTAAGTGTTTTTCAGATTTTATCTTTTATAAAAGAACGAATATATGATTCAAAAAATTCCATTTTAAAACTCATATTCAAGTACTTTTTTAAAAAAGGTAAATATACTTAAATTTTCAGTAGCATAACTTTACAACAAATGTATCAATAAAGCAAAATGAGGAAAGCAAGCAAATAAAAAAAGTTTAAATAAAGCGTGAAATGAAATATGAAAAATGTATTTTGAATGTCTTTAAAAATGTCTTTTATATTTATTTTAAATGTGAGAAAAGTTTCAAATGTAGGAAAATAATATTTAATAAAAATTTTCCCTCTTTGACATTTTGAAAAAAAAAGAACTAATTTGATAAAAAGTGAAATTTTAATGCAAAAACAATTTGTAACATTAAAATATAATATTCAAAATAACATAGATATAAACTGAAAAAAAAAGACCTTCAAAATTTAATTTCAAAGTTTTACTTTTTTCTAAGTAATTATTTTCTTTAACGAACATCTTTTTAGGAAATATATACGAATGTTTTGGAATTTTTTCTGCTTAAAAATTAAGAATAAAATTGGTTTTTGACTAAAAACTTGTTTCTTTTTGTATTCTACTCCGTACATGTAACTTTCCATTTGCAAAATAAAGCTTATTTGTTATCTGAAAGCTCGTACGAATTCACTTTTACAAAATGTTTAAATCAAATATATTCTATACATGAGAGTAACTATGTAAGTTTTAGGATTAAAAAAGCTAATTATTTCCTACTTTTCTTAGATTTAACTTGAAGACTTCCAGGAAAAGAAACTTTTTACTTTGAAGCTTTCTTTAAAAATTAAATGCAATTGAAAGGACGGGGAAACAGATTCAGTAACATTTAATTTCTATTTTTTTTCTCTTACTTTGACAAACAGTTTTATTGTGATAGTTGTACTCAAGTAGTTTTTTACTGTGTTTTAATTAAATACTTACTTAACTTAAAAGTTCATAAGAACTGAAAATACTTTAAGTTTCAGTAGAAAGATATGAAAGGAAAAACTTTAATTCAACAACTAGTATTTGTACTTTTTCATATGTTATACTTAAACATGATATTTAAATTTGAGGTTTTATTCAAACATATAAATGCCATACGTAAGAAATTTTTAATGGCCTTCAAAATTAATTTATGATGTTTTATCTTTTAAGAATCATCTATGATAAGGATTATTATATATGAATGTGTTAAAAGTAAGTCAATGAAAAAAACATTATTTTCAATTTAAAACAAGCAAAACTATAATTAATTCTTACATATCAATAAGAATGGAAATATCATATCATATTGGAATATATAATATGTATATCATACTATATTAGAATATATAATATATATATATCATATCATATATAATTTATATATATCACATCATTTTGGGATATATATGTAAATATCATTCTTCATTCGTAGCGCATATTAGTGCTATATGGGTCCAACCATATAAAAGATTTAAACTGATTAGAATGTAACAAACATCTATGATTACCGAAATTTTAATTAATTACATTATTCATATTAGATAGTTTTTTGCATACCATTTCTTTTCAATTTTTTTTTTTTTTTTTAATTTTTCATCCATTGCATTGATTTTTTTCTTCTTAGGGCGCATGCTCATCGGAAACGTCGCACTATTGTTCATGCGATTAGAAGGCATCTTGTTAACGTTAACGTTATGTATAAAACAAATTGCTGAATCCACAAAGTGATGAATGACAAGAAAGTGGATTATCAAATAGTGGAAAAGGCAGAAATGTAAATTAAAACCAATAAATTTAATTTACATTAATTACAATATTTTTAGCTTAGTCTAGAATTCTGTTCCCAGAAGAAATGATTGTTTATTTGAATTTAAAAAGTCGATGCCGAATATGAATGGATGCTCATCTGTCGTAGATACATGTACAATCTTCTATGAATCATGAAAGTAACCTTTCCAGTCTACTTATTTTTATTAAATATATTGTATTATATAGTTTAGTTTCTTGGCGTAACTGCATTTACTACTAATAAAATCTAAAATTACCATGATATGTTTAGGCTTAGTCAATTTTTTACATAGCATAATACGCTATGTCTTATAATGATGTTTAAGCATCTAACCAACTATAGCATTGCAATCGAATAATTTGAATTTTTTTACTGTGTGAATGTGGTGTTTGATGTGTTTTGATTTATAAATATTAAGGCTTAATTTCATAGGGCTGACAAGCCTGCGAGTAAAAAAACAACAACTCATGTTTCGAAATCTGATGGCAGGCAGTCGACTTTGGCTCAACAGAAAGCTGTTGCGCCAACGAACAAGAATAACCTTTTATTTGTTGAAGAGAATATTTCCCCCTCTTTAATACTATAGCACCAAATTCACGTACAATTGAATTTTATTCATGCATATTAAGTTTTAAGCTGTATAAAATAAATTTTGTTCAATTTACATAAGTGTGAAAATCCCTCCGCCTTTTTTAGTAACGAAAATGTCAATAGAAAATAGTATTTTTTCCGTTTTGATTGTTTTATTATAAATCATACTCCCTCAAAAGACTTTCAGGAATAAAAATATACGCCAGTTCAGAATGGTGCATTAATTGTTTATAGATCAGTTTCGGTCACAGACACTATGTATTGAGTCACGTATAAGTTAATATAATGCAGATGTACCAGCAAATAATCATACTCTTCCAGTTCATAAAAAATATCTTGCCTTCTTTCTAAGAAGACCACATTTGCTGTAAACACAGATCATATAGATTTTCTTCATTTTTTCCTTAACAACATTAAGGCAACCAAATTTGAAGCTCCATAATTCTATGTTTTTTAACTCCAGTAATTTCATTTCAGAAGTGTCTACATTAAAGGGAGAAAAATTCAATTTTATAACCTGAGTGGCTTTTAACAAAGGCTAACTTCGCTGTGCTATTTCGGAATTCCTGAAACTTCTGAAGAAAAGTTTCGCTCATATTTAAAATTGTTGTTTTGAATTAATCAATATCATTTACCAATTTATTCTCTTGACGATATTTCAATAAGCTTGGAAAATGAATTAATGTGTGATTTCAAAACCTAGAACAGAAAGAAATAATTTGTTTTTGAATAAAATGATTTATGTGAATGAATGAATCGAAAAAAAATTATTTCTCTTCCACTGTTGTTTACTATTTAAGATTATTTAAGTAAAATACAACATCTTCCAGGAAATAAAATTAGTCTGTTAGTTTAAGATAGTGAAATTATTAAGGAGAAGTGTTTTAATTTCTAGTAATAAGGAAGCAAAAAGGTTTTTAAAAATTTCCTCTTGAAAGCCAATGTACCTTATTTGCAGCATAAGATTTGCATATTCACTTTCCATTTCCCACAAAAATTCTTTAAATTGGCGATGATAATTATGATTAAAATGCAATTGTGTTTATACCTATTCCATAACATTGAAAATTTCTTTTCGAAATGTCTGCTTTCAAAGCGCTTCTTGATGAATGATTCAATGGTAAACAAGAATTCTCGTGAATAATTTTGAGTTCCATTTGGGTTTTGTATAAATGCGCACGATTAAGTCCATTCAATTTTAAATTCCTGATTGTCTTCTTCAGTTCTTCTTTGTAGGTCATGTCAAATAGACTATAACAACTCAAAACTATAACGACTTATCCTATAGATGGCAAAAACATTGGTGAGATCCGTAGCTGGTTGAAAGATACAGTTAGATTAATGCGACGAGTAAATACTCTTGTTGCACGCGAGAAACATTTGGATACTACAGGAACTGACCACTGGCCACTACTGACGAACAAAATGTGACTGGTTTGCTCTCACTCAACTTGCACGTTGAACGTGTTCGCCTTAAAAACAAGGAGGTGTTGGTTTAACAACACCCAACTTTGTTACATGAATACCTCACTAGCCGTACTTTGCCTACTACTGATTTAGTATATATACAAATATATGGTGCTATTTTTTACTAATTTCATAGCATTTACAGAAAAATTTTCTTTACAAAAAATATAAATTTGTCCATGATAAACCTCATACCGTACCATACCATACCGTACCATAGATACCATAAGTATTACAAAAAATTAAAAATTCAATCTAGAAGGAGGAAAACATTGAAAGATGTTTTTTTTTTACAAGAACTAGAATAGAATCTGGAATTCGACCAAAAGGGAAAAAAAATAAAATACCTAAATTTTTGAAAACTAACACACATTAAATTTGAAAATGTTAAATTTGGTTCTTTTTATTAACCATGATATATTTTTGGTTCCTTTTATTATCCATGATATATTTTTGGTTCCTTTTATTATCCATGATATATTTTTGGTTCCTTTTATTATCCATGATATATTTTTTGGTTCTTTTATTATCCATGATATATTTTTGGTTCCTTTTATTATCCATGATATATTTTTGGTTCCTTTTATTATCCATGATATATTTTTGGTTCCTTTTATTATCCATGATCCTTAATTTATCCATGATATTAAAAAGCATTGCCAGAAATTATAAACTCAATCTAGAAAGGAAAAAAAGAAAAAGACGATTTTTTCTTCAAGAGCTAAAATATAAATCTGAAATGTAATCAAAAGAAAATAAATAGATTACCTAAAGTTTTGAAAACCAACACACATTAAAGTTGAAAATGTGGAAATTGATTACCTACAATATGCCATTTCTTTAAATAAAGAACAACAACAACAACAACAAATTTTTTTTTAGAAACAGTGGAGAAAACCCATCTACACTTACAATTTATTATAAAGGTGTACAAAAAAACAAAATCCCCATGAAGCATGTCAGGAAAAACAATTGAAATGATTTATTTACATAAATGGAATGGAATGGAAAGTTGTAATACAAAGAAAAGAAAACCAAATATAAAAAATAAAGTAAATGTTTAAAATTTTATGAATATTAAGGATAAAATTTAATCAAGTATTTCTTTTAATATGTTCTTTTCTTAAAGATGCAGGTTGTTTATTTTAAATAATCTCCAGAATTGCAAAATAGGAATAAAAAAGAATTAAAATATCCGCAAAAACAGATTTATAAATTGAAAATATCCGTATAGTATATTTCATTAGCATAAAAGTAGTAGAGAATTTTTTCCAATATAAAAAACAAGTAATTGTCAGAAATTTTATAATTAAAGTAAACATAAAGAGCATTGCTAAAAATTTTAAACATTACATTCCTCTAAAGTTAAAGCTAGACATCTGATAATAAATTTAATTGAAGTTTTATTTCCACAATGTCTTGTATAGAAATTAACAAGTGTTTTAGATGGAGACAAAAACACATGTTTAGATTGAGACAAAAACACATCATTAATGTAAGCCATAGCAAAGCAGCTGCAGATAGAAATACTTTTTTCTTGTTCATTGCGTTTTTTAAAATTGTTTTATAGTTTATTTTTCTAACATTTCCTTTTTATTCTTAAAATATTTTATAATGCATATTTTCTTAAATGAATAATATTTAAAATTCTTATGAAAAAAAAAAAGGATATTAAATTAAGAAAAAATTATTAAAAATGTACAACTACTTTACTCGAGAAAAGTTTTTAAAAATTAATGCTATTTAAAATAGTCTGAATATATGATGATTTGTTGCAAAATATGAAATTTTTTGATTGTCATACAAAGATGAATAGCAATCAGAAGAATTTGAGAGCAAGCATATATGTGAGTCAGATCTTGTGATTATTTTAATTACATACAAACAAGTAATATAAAAAAAAAAAAAAAAAATTAAAGTCAATTTCTATTTTTTTTCACTGTATTGCAGAAAGTCTTTTATAAATAAAGAAATTTTCCTTTTACATCTGGCGCCATCTATTGGTTGATACATACAACCTAAATCTAAAAAAGCTATAATTAATTAAATTTAACTAATGAATTAATATTTGAAAAAACTGTATTAACATCAAGTCACCGACAACATCTTGTAACACCCTTACATGTTTAAAAAAATGTATTTGAGCTTGAGAGGATGAATAAAAATTATTTTATTAACGATTAAAAATTTGAACAAGATATATATAGGGAGAGTGTGAACTAATAGTAGGAATTGAATAATAAAGAATATAAATTTCGACTGAAAAACGATTAAAATCTAATCTTCTGTATTTATTAAATTTTAACTATTCTTTCCTTTATATTTGCTATTCTAGAACATCTTCCAGTTCCTCGCATTCGAAATCCAATATTGTCGTAAGTGAAAACATTGAAAGCACCAATATTGCCATAACATGTTATGTAAAAACTCATTTTTAAGCTTCGCGGTAAGTCGGTGACTTCTAAATAAAATATATTTTCTAAACGTTACGACTATGGGCCTGATGTCCGATTGACTGGTGCTCTGGCGCTTGGTGCCACAGGTTTCGATTCTAATACAGGCGGTGCCATGGATGTTTGTAATGGTTCAGAATCCTCTTTAAATAGTAGGTCCTGGTCTAATATGACTAATAGTTGCAGGGCTGACAATCCTCCCTCGTAAAAGGAGAACATTTCCTGCCTTGAAATCTGTCTGTAGGCAGACTGCCTTAGCCTACCATAGGGCTGTTCCAATAAGAAGAATAAGTGATTGGTAAGAACGTTGCTAGAGGATTCGAATCTGATCACACCTATCCGATAGCTGCGCAAATTACTACGAATCTGCGGATATTTCCATTTCAAATTTACTATATAGCTAGCTTATTTTTTTAATTATAATATAAATATTCATTTCATTAACGATGTAACTTAATTTGATTTTAATATCTCCATCTTAAAAGAATTTATAAAAACCGTGATCATCATTACGATTACTGAGTTTAAACTTTAAAAGTAATTAAAAAAGCAAGTGTTTTTTCTGTATCTTCAGAATACTACTAAAAACCTGTTTTTTTAAATTCCTACTATTAGTTCCCGCTCTCCCTATATATATCTTGTTCAAATTTTTAATCGTTAATAAAATAATTTTTATTGATCCACTCAAGTTCAAATACATTATTTTGAACTTGTAGTGGTTGGCACTTGATATTAATACAGTTTTTTCAAATATTAATTCATTAATTAAATTTAATTAACTAATTTTAGTTTTTTTTAGATTTAAGTTGCATGTATCTAATAATAGATGGCTCCAGATGTAACAGGAAATTTTCAACTTTAATAAGGACATTTCTGCAATTTAGTGAAAAAAAAAGTAGGAATTGACTTTAAAAAAATTTTTTTTTTTCATATTACTTGTTTTTTGTATCTCCTACTCAAAGTATTTTTTAGGCAACTGCACCATTTTGAAATGACAGCAGTTTTACCAAAACATGAATTAGTGAAGATTTACTTCTTTCGAATTGAGTGTGACAAGTTAAGTACTTAAATTTTTTTGATGTTAAGAACTCCAAAGAGACGTTTCTCTTCAGTTCGAATGGAAAAAGTTTCTATTGCATTTCTTGGAAAAAAATTTACTTCAAAAGTAAACTCGCTCTTTCATCTAAAATCAATAAACTGTTTAATTATAGCCTGCTGCTGAAGTGTAAGTGCAGGTTTTAGTGCATTTTTATACGCTTTTCCCTTTCTTCATTCTTTTTAAACAACATCAGTAGAGATAAACTTTTGGTAATGGGAGAAGTTGGATTTGAAATAATTGACCTTTCAATTCGTTTGCAATTTTAAATATTTCTTCAGAAGATACCATTTTACTTTACTGGTAGATGTCTTCACCAACAATAATTCCTGAAATTTTATAATCTATACTTATATCATATTTTAATTGTTTAAATATTGCTTTTTATCTTTAGTTTTTCTATTAAAGTATGAATCATAAAATGGTAACCAACTTATTCATTCATGAATCTTAATAAAACATTAATTAAATATAAAACAATTGAAAAAATTAACAACTACCATACAATTAAGTGGAATAAGAAGAAAAAATTAAAAACAATAGCTCAAAATGACTTGAAATATGAAATTAATATTTAACTGCTTCATTTATTTTGTAATATTATAAAAAATTATATTTTAAAAATTCTGAGAATGGAAAACTGTAATGAAATGTAAAAAATTAATAATTAATTTATCTTAAATATAAAGAAACATAAAATTATTTTATTTAATAAATTAACAAAATTCTAATTAAATAATATCTATTTAATGCTAAATGCATGTCATGTATAGATTTCTGACAACTATTTATAATGAATTCCCTGTAAAAGTACATCTTAAGAATCAGTAATTTATTTTCTTACCGTAATAATACACCATCATAGCCGCTTGTAATTTGCCATATATCTTCAAAATATACCATGTCATATTAATGTTCTGGTCGAAGACTTCACCAATTGTTTACATTGATACTAATTATCTATTTAAACGTCAATAATGGCATAATAGATGATTAGAAAAAAAAATTAACCTTGCCTTAATATTATGAATAACAGGACCCAGGAGAGATACTTGTGTAATTCCTGCATGAATTGGGTGTGGCGAGGAAAAGCGATTATGAACTTTGGTAACAAATTGCTTGTTAGTCAAATAGGATATAAATAATATCAGTCGGAAAATTATATTTAATACATTTGTAGAGAAGGCCATATATCCAAACCTTGTCAAAGGCCTTTGCAACGTCCAAAAGATAGAAGCTGTTGAATGCCTATTACTAAAGCCCTCTGAGATACTTTCAGTAGATCTATGGTTATCTTATAAATCTATGGTTAATCTTTTGAAATATATTTGAATCCACCGTTCATAACAGTGATTTATTAGATAAAGTGATAAATTTAATTACCTCAAAGTATATTTAGATTGTACTGCTTTGAACTTCGGTTTTTCTGTTTCTGCTTCTACATATGGTTATGCAATTAATTTGTTAAAGGAAAGATTTGTAAAAAATGATTTATTGATACATACACATATGAATAATGTATTAAATATAAAACCAATAAGAAATTAAAATGATATTTATGTTTCCAGAAAATTTTATGATAAAATTTCAACAGAAGTAAGAAGGCTAGAAAGTCTAGACTTTAAAATGGAAAATTATTGCACTGTTATATGTCCAACAATTTTAAAAGCTTTTTCCCAAGATACGCCTATAGAATTCAATAAAATGGAGACTGAAAAGGCGTATAATAATATCGAAGAATTACTGAAGTTTTTACCTTTATCTTTGAGATCTAGAGAACATACAGCAATGATGAGAATCAATTCTTTCACTGCTTTTGGACTCCAGCCTAGTCTCCTTTCGCCTCTCTGTTGGGCAAACAATCGCGGTTCAACAAACAATAAATCAGACGGGGAAAGTATTTTACGGCTTCAGAGTTGGTTTCAACCAATGTTAAAGATAAAAAAAATAAAAATACAACAAATTGTGTTTTTCGTGAATCATTGAATCATTCTAGTTTTATTTGTGAATGTGCGATAAATTTATCTATAGACGAAAAAAAAATTATTTTAAGGAAAAAAGGTGCTTGTTTTAAATGTCTCGAAATTTAAAAAAAAACATATTTTTCGATTTCGTATGAGTTATGTAATTTATTCACATCGTTCAGGGAAACGTTCTTCGTTAATGTGCTTTGCAAAATATAAACAGAAGCAAAATAATAAAAATAAGGAATCCCCAGAAAGTACTGTTCTGACCAATCAATCATCCTTGAATAAAGTTTGTTTGAGAACATTAATAGAACGAATTAAGAATAAAAACTTAGAACATTATATTCGCATAATAATTGATTCCGGATAGCAAATAAGTTATATCTCAAAATTTGCTGTTGAAAATATGGATTGTGATATCAAAGGAGAACAGGACAAGCTCAAATTCGGGAGAATTGAAGAAATTTTAAAATGTTTGCATTTTTTTAATCCATCAAAGAAATTAAATTAGAAAATGAACCTATTACAACAAAGAAAAATATTTTCATTAGCCCATAAGAGTTTTGATCCAATAAGGTTCACTTGTTCTGTGACATTATTTCCGAAAATCATACTACAAGAATGTTGGAAAATCAAAGTTTCTCGGAACACTAAATTGTCAGAAAACAAACGCCAGACTAACAGTCAGTCAAAATCATTTTTTGATTGACTGTTAGTCATTTCAAATTCTTTTACAATATCAGTACAGAGTTGTATTGCAGCAATGAGGTCCACTGCGTTAAATTGCAAAATCCTAGATAATGGCAAAGTAAGGGAAAATAATGTTTTTATCCAAAATAAAGTAATGGCAAAATTGGAACTTCTAGAGAGAGTGCGCAGCAATTCTTTCCTGGAAGAAGAACATCATAGTAAGAAGTGAAAGTGATAATTTTGAATATTCTTTTAACTAAGTGCTCTGCTATTATTAAGAACGTCAAAACAAATTGAGGACATTAAGAGTCACTTTTACTCTCTTATTATTGATGACCGACGGATATTTCTTGTGAGACACATTTATGCGTGTGTGTCCGATACTATAATTCCAAGGATAATCGAATAGTATGTCAATTCCTTATATTAATTCTTGTCCCAATTGTTATTTCAAGGCCACTGTATGATGTTGTTCAACATTTTTCGAATAATGTTGGTATCAATATTCAACAATGCTATGATGTTGCAACTGATGTTACATTTAACCTATACGGTATTAAAAACTTTATTTCCACACTCATGAAATAGCATAACCCAAATATAATATTAATAAAGTGCTTCTGTTATTCTCTTATTTATCTTGTTCATTTGCATTACAGGAATATTCTGGAAGCATAGATTAATCGCTGACAGAAATATTTAATTTGTTTGAGAGATTTGTTTTGAGCAATGTTTTTATATGGAGCTATGCAAAGTAATAAATGGTGCATAAGAATCTTTCCCCTTACAACTAGATGACGGTCAATAGAATACTTCAACATAGGGATGCTTTAAAATTTAATTTTCAAATTATTTTTTTCAACTGTGGTATATTTTAGACAGAAGAATTGTCTGCTATATTTTCTGATGCTGCAAGCATACCTTCATAGTGGCCTAAGAAAAAAAAAAAAACTTTTCCAAAAAAAAAAAAAAAAAAAAAAACAGGCAATATATGCAGTGCATTAGAAGATTTCCTTAGCTTCATTTCGTTATTGTTGAATAGAAATTTACGTCCTTCTTACACAAAGTTTGAAAGTATCTTGAAGAAAATTAATGAAGATGATTTTATTTTTACAAAGATGAGAATTTCGTGAAATATTTATTATTTTCCATTTGTTTTAGATTCAGGAAAGATTTCATCAGAAAAAACATGTAATGCTCAACAAAGTAATTTCCTATTCTTAAAAAAATATGAAGAGTGTAAAACGCATTTCCAGTAATATGGAGATTCTTCTGAAGATTAATAAGTTCTTCTAGTCTCACACATTCCCCCCATTCTTCGATCTGGCATTAGAATTATCTAAGAGATCTCAAGTTAGTAAGATAGAAAAGAAATGCCGTTTTCTGCAGCTGGTTTTCGAGATTTGTTTGCGCACTGATTTTCAAATGGAGCTATACAAAATAATAAATTATACATAATAACCTTTAAAAGTTTTCCCTCTTTCTACTAGACGAAGACTACTAAGAGGTAACTGCGTGAATAGAATCCTTCAAAAATAGGTATACTTTAAAATTTTATTTTAAAATGGTATCTTCCAATTGTGATAGATATTAAGCGAAATAACTATCTGCTATATTTTCTGATACTGCAAGCATGTTATATTTAGCATTCGTGGCGCCTAAACTGAGTGGTTTGATTTAGTTTGTCACTCTATGGTCAACTTATGCACAATTTGGGTTAAATAAACGAGACTTACAGTTTAAAGTCTAAACTGAGTGACTTTGAAAAATTAAACTTACTTTTCCAAAAAAAAAAAAAAAAAAAAAAAAAAAAAAAAAAAAAAAAAACGGGCGATATATGTGGAGAATTAGAAGCTCTGCTTAGTCATTGTTGAAAAGAAATTTATATGCATACTTTGAGAATATCTCAAATAAAATTCATGTAAAACATTTTATCTTATACAAAAATGATGATTTCGTTAAGAATTTTCCAATTTATCATTTTCCATTTATTTTAGATGCAAAAAAGATTTCTTCAAGACAGGCATGTAACGCACAACCGTTATTTTCTATTCTTAAGAAGACCATGAAAAGTGTAAAATGCATTTCCAGTAATATGGAAATCCTTCTGAAGATTAATAACACTTCTTCTAAGAGATCTTCTACTAAGAGATCTCAGGTTGGTAAGATAGAAAATCAATGCCATTTTCTGCTGCTAATGAATGGGGAAATATTTTCCCTGATAGTTCACCTACAAATGGAGCAGATTTCTTGTGCAAAGCGACATCTAGTGAATTGATTTTGAAAGAATCTTCAGAATATTCATTTATTGTGTACAATTTTACAATTAGTAATGCTATAGTTAAAAGCCTGTTTTCAAGAATAACAGTTACAACTAAAAAAAAAAAAAAAAAAAACATCGAAACAGAATGAGGATAAAACTCCAATCTTTAATTCTCTAAATTAAAATGATGTTTGAGGACAGAAATATATTTTAGTTATATCTTCAACGCCACAGCAAAAAAGATGATATTTAATAAGTCAAATTGATCGAGATAAGTCAAGATTATACCGTGCTTTGTTATCTCGTATTTTTTTTATTACGTAAATTAATTGATTAAACATTGTAAATAATTTTTAGAATGTTATAAAAGTAAACAAAGACAACATATTTGTTTTCCTTTCCCTAAAAAGGAAAATAATATATATATTATTCTGGTATTTAACTTTGGTTGTGTGAAGGTTTTCATTGTTTTTTCTATGTGTATAATTGTATTATGTATCCATTCTCATTGGTTGTGTACATCCATCCATTACATCTTTTTTGGCCACTTATTTATACCATGAATACTTATTATATGTACATTCCACCTTTTTTATGCCATGAATAGTCAATTGATCATTAGGAGATAATTGTGAAGATATTGTCTGCAAGGGACGATTTTGACGGATAATTACCCCATATTCTAAGTGAGTAAAACTTGAAAAACTTTCGATCAATTAACCAGGGTTGTATATTCAAGATGTTTACATGCGCTGTCAAAATCATAATGGAGGTTTTTTTTTCTGAAAGTAGTGCTGCAATGCACATCAACATGAAACCTGTTGTTCATTATCTACGTGTACTACCACAAATCCCCACTGGTATGATATCTGTTACCATTAGAAATAAAAAATTACTTGGGTTTTCATTTTAAAATGGATTGTTTTATTTAAAAAAATTATGGAAAACCCAAGATTTATATGCTGACTTATATTTCTTTGACATTAAAAAAATTTTATTCTGTAAGGTAATATTCAAATGAAACATTTAAAATAACCATGTAATGGTTAAATTGAATGTAGTGATACCAGGAACTTTATTAATGAGATAAGTTATGATAAAAACAAAATAACATTCTTATCAAATTTGAAAAAATTCCCAATAGTTTTTTCATTATGCAAGCGAAAATAAACCAAGTTAAATCTTCTCAATGAATAATATACCAGATGTCTCATAATATTTTAAGTCGTTTTTTTGCTGCAGTAATACTTTTCTCAAAGCATCAATAATATCTTCTTTTCTTATGAATAATCACGTTTCTTACAAATTACCGCAATGTTTCCTGCAACGTAATCATTTACATATACACATTATTTACGAGAGATTTATGACAGCCATTTGGCCTTAAACAGAGAACTTATTAAAGATAAAAGTACAACAAAAACTCTCAATAAATAATGCTGTTTTTAGCAAACAAAGAAGATGTTTTTTAAATGTCAAGAGACGAACTGATGAATCTTGACACTGTTCATTAAATAAAATGTATGATTTTGGGCTTTATTCTGACAAATTTGAAACATAGTACTAGTAGGCATCCATAAATGAGATTGAAACAAATATCTATTTTCAAATATTACATTTTTAGGTACGAAAGTCCTCATAAAAATGTTATTTTTAAATTATTTAATTTTTTTTTACTATTTTAATGATTGGAATATTTTATTCCAAATAAATTATTTTATTAGAAGAATAATGTTTTTTTTTCGAATATAGGAACTTGAACTTTAAGCTGCCAATGTTTTCAAATTGGGCAGTCAGAGTTTTGAACCTGCTAAACATGATGACAACTTTATAACGAATAGTTATAAATCAGTCATCCACATATCTTTGTCGCTAACTAGAATGATGATAGTTTAGATAACGAAATATCTTGTAATTCTCAAGGGTTATTCTCCATCATTTGCATAGAGAAATTTCGGAAAACTCTAACCAGATTTGTTTGTTCTGATATATTTTGTAGCAATCTCCACGAAATTTACTCATTATTCAAAGTAATGACTATGGCAACATATCCTCTGAGAATTGTGGTACTACGTCTACCACGAATAATCTACTAACTAGTGGTGATAAAGAGGACATTCCGTTTTGGAAGAACTTTTGAGAACATCATTCTAAATTTATATGAAAGAAAAACCCAAAGCTCTAACTAAGCAGCCTAAATATCGATGCGAGACGCGTAACATGCAAAGATCATAATCAAAATTAAATATTTTTGTTTCTAAAAGTAATGGATTTCTGAATTCAAATAGGCACTCTAATGCACCCCACGCACGCTACTTTTTAATATCCCATCTACTTGCTCAATTAGTTAGTTTCTTTTAAAGAATTGTACCATTTTGTTGAAGAAAAAGAAAGAAAGGAAGGAAGAAGGTTGCAAATGCTCCCGTTACCACTTTTGGGAGGTATTCGACTCAAATTGTTGCTGTGAAATGTGGCTGTAGTATATCAGACCTCAAACATTACATCCTGGATACTTGGTTGAGTGTGGTACATATCATATATGCCATAGCAACATCAACCTCGTGTCGAAAATACCCGTTATTGGTGCATAACATACAACATATTTGAGCGATGGGTTGGTTTGGTTCTATCGATCTACGATCATTTTTTGCACATTTGAGGCTAATTAGACCGGAGTTAGTTTAACGTGGATTCCGAACCACTAATAACATCCATGCCCTGGCTGGTTTCTAACCTGAAGCCTGTGGTATCAATTGGCCATCAAGGCATTTGGAAAGAAAATGGATAATCTCCTGGGCATCAAGGATATAATTACTTTACAATCGAAAATCTATGATCATTCAGTTCCACCGTTGGAGCCGAGATACTCTCTCTTGAACTCTGTCAAATGACAAGCCTCAAGCAGTATTTAAACCCTAACCTACTTGACTTCCGGCATTTTGAGCATATTCTTAAGTTTTATTTATTTAATAACGTATATTTTCAGTCTGAAAAATGCTTCTCGAATTATTGTAATGATCATCGCTAACTTTCGTTAAAATGAACTTTATTAAGAAATTATCAATATTAAGTTGAATATTTGTTACAAAGCGTATTATTTCTACCATATTTTCGATATATTTCATTAAAAAAAAATTGAGTAACTCAAAATAATAGCAGTGTCAAAACACATACCGTTTTTTCTTTATACATAGAAATTGATGATGAATAGAAATGATAGAATACTGAATGATAAAAACTGATAGAAACCCTGATTTGTTTTACTGTTATATGAAATATTATAAAATTATAATTTATTGAATTACTTTAATTCGTGCAAAAAATATAACTTAGTGTCGTAAAAACAGTTATTAGTATTAAGAAATTCCCAAGTAATATTAAAACGTTTATTTTAAATAATAGAATTATTATACCTAATAATAATATAATTGCTTAAAGAATTATAAATAATATAATTGTTTAAAGAATTATAAATAATATAATTATTTAAGTAATGTAATTGTTAATCATTCTTTGATTGATTAATTTATTTAAATAACATATTAAGCTATTAAAATTCTTATTTAATACTTATTTTTATTATTTTCATTGATTAAATTTTGTTTATTTCTTTTCAATTCTCATTAAATCTCTGGAATGTTAATTTATTTATTTGAATTCTAAAATTATCTATTACCATAAGGCATATTAAACAAAGTACATGAATGATTTAACGCAATTTTTTTTTAAAATTAATCTATCTCAATTGATTAGGAGGATAAATTATTCGCATTATTGTACAAATTCCAAAATTCCGAAAATACCTGGAGTTTTTTTTTTTTTTTTTTTACTTAAAAAATTCCTCGTAAAGTCATCTTGAAACAAATCACTCCATTTCAGTGTTTTAAAAGGTTTAAATGAAAAGATGAATCAATTTATTTTAAAGGAAAGTAACAACTAATAAAAATTAATTGAGAATTTAAAATTAAAATAATTCTATTAGATGATGATAAGTCAATTAAGGTGTGCATTCTTAAAAATAAATATCAATTAATAAATATTTTGATTAGCAATTAACTTAAAACATTAATTGCCACTATTTCAAAATGAAAGTTAATTAACTTGATACAATTTTGTTTGTTTGTTTCATATAATTTTATTAACTGAGGAAAAGTATGAAACAAAAGAATGTTTTTAATTCTTTACATTGAGTTGTAGAATATAAGTTTTTGAATTAACGGTAAAATTTTAACTGTTATAAAGAGAATGAATGAAGCGCATTAATTATCTTCTATATGGAACAGTTAAAATTATGAAATTATGGAGCAGTTAAAATTATGGAATTATGGAACAGTTAAAATGATGGAATTATGGAACAATTAAAATTATGAATATGTATGGAACAGAATGTGAACAGAATGAAGAACCTGTATGTTCCTTCAATTTATTTACTAGATAATTATTTCACCCTGACTTTGTATATATTTATATGTAATCTTCTATTGTAGAGATCATTGCAATTTACTCCTACCATTCACCTTCAATTTAAACTATACAGAATCAAATAATTTTTTAAATTAATTTATTAAAAAAAACAAGCTTTAACTTTTAATATTTTAACATAAACATTTTCAGTTCTTCAAAATATATAATAATGAATGATTGTACTAAAATATTATATATACTTATTTGAAATACTTGTGTATGAATACTTGTTTCAGTTCTTCATTATATATAATAATGAATGCTTGGAATTATACTTTCTTCAACTAGTGTAGACGAAAGTAAATATTTAAGAAATGAGCTGTTTTCAATTTCGAAATACAATCAAAGACAAAAAAAAATGACATCAGCTACTAATAGCAAACTAATAAATAAGGCCTTATGTGGCCCTTATGCAAGCTATTATTTGACATGATATAAATTTTTAGAATGACAATTGTTCCCCTGAGAGGTTTTTTTATTGCCAAGTTATATCAAATTGTCCATTAATATCCTATATTTATGTGTCTAAATCGTTTCTATTAAGGAGAGGACAGTCGATCAAGCTGGCTATAAAATTTTTTGACAATCATTAGAAATGATTTCTGTTAAGGGTATTATGTTGTTTTAAGGCAACGTAACATAATGTTTCACAAAATTACGCAGATGTACAACTGCACTGTAAGGCAATCATGGATGGCAAGCAAAGAAGCCCGTCTTTTAAATGAAATTGCATTTAACCATAACTTTTGATAGTCTTGGATATTCAGATTAGTATGTGATTACTGCCCTGTATACAATAAGAACAGTCTTTGCTGTGCATCTGGGCTCAATTTGAAGCAAGATCCGTCGCATTAAATAATCCAGTAAATGAGATTATAAATCAAACAAGCACGCCAACACAGAAAACGTGCTTATCGGTGTGCACAACTGAGGAGTAGTCTGCGCAAAGGATTTGCGAGCTCAAACAATGTTATATAATCAAACTTTCTTACAATCACCACATCGTTGATAATGACGAATCAGGTAAAGTGTGATCAGCTCAGATAAATGCTTTTTCCTGATGTTCTGCCTTCTTTCAAGATTAACCAGTGTCTTCTAGATTTTATGTTCTGATATAGTTAACCAAGCATCTTTAAATACAATCAAAACTACCAAAAATCGATGCGACTCAAATTTCAAACGATATTTCGAATTGATCATATCGCTTTCTTCATCGCTTTCTATATCGATCATTCGCTTTCATATTTGCATGTCCCCCATAAATGATTGTATATGATCAATTCATGAATGAATACACGTATATGTTCTATACGTATATAAATATATTACGTATATGGTCTATACGTACTGCTATGTCTAAAAATTAAGACCAATTTTCAATTTTAATTTCCCGGTCATATGACATTTCATTTTTTTTTCTTTTTTAGGTTGTCGGCACTGTCCGTGACCTCTGTGCGAAAGTTGACGTCAAAATATTCATTAGTGTTTGAGTTACGCTTGGTTTTGTGAGATGCTAAAACTGATTCCGGCGATTTTTGAAATGTCTGAATTCATTGAGCAAGAATTTGCATTAAATTTTTTTGCAGAAAAGTATAGAATGTTGCAGAAGGTGAGAATTACTATATTGGAAAGAAATGTTTAGAAACGGTAAAAACTGTTCAAAGAAGGCAGAAAACGCGTTGAAGACGAAGAGCCCTCTGGTCGACTACCAACCTCAACCGACGAGGCTCACAAACCGTTGATTTATAATTAGAGATCTTGCTGATGATAATGGAATTTCAAAATTCCATTTTAAAAGATGATTTGGGTCTGAAACGCGTCAAATCTTAATTGATACCGAAAACACTGAATACGCCAGCTCACACTGCATTGATTCATCGTGACTTTTTCGCCAAAAATGAAACCCATATCGTTCCATAACCACTGTATTCACCGGATTTAGCCACGTGGACAAAACGTGGTTTTTTTGGACGTGACCTTCGTCGGTCGAGGTTGATGGCCGACCTGAGGTCTCTTCGTCTTCAACGCGTTTTCTGCCTTCTTTGAACTGTTTATACTACTTTTAAACATTTCCTTCCAATATAGGGATACTCACCGAATGCCGTCTGCAACATTCTATACGTTTACGCAAAGAATATTTAATGCAAGTTCTTTGCTCAATTAATTCAGACATTTCAAAAATTCACCGGAATCAGTTTCAGAATCTCATAAAACCAAGCGTAATTTAAGGACTAATGAATATTTTGACGTCAAATTTCCCACAGATGTCAAGGGCAGTGCCAGCAACCTAAAAAAGAAAAAAAAATTGAAATTTCAATCGAAAACTGGTCTTACTTTTTTTACCCAGTATGTGAGCATATTAACCGGAGTCTAATTTTTTTACAATTATATTTTAAAATTAAAATTTTTCCTCTTTCTCCAAGCACCGGGAATGCTTATTTGTCATATTCTGGAGCTCCATCTACTTATTCGTTAACGATCAAAATTAATTTCATTTTAGATCGGAAGATATTCGTATTGAAATCTTTTTGCAGGTCAGGTAATTTCTTTTCTATGAGTTTTCTTTTATTACCTTAATGTTTAACATTCTTCAAGTTCTTTCCATGGATATCATTTTTTATTTTATTTTAATTATTTTAAATCAAATCATTTGATTTAAAATAATTGACATCTCCCATAATACCAAAAATATATCTCTACTTGTGATGTTTAAAAAGCATGATAGTGAGGGTGAAGAGTATAAAAATGCATTAAAAAGCTGTACGTATATTTCAGCAGCAGGCTATAATTAAAAACTTTATTGATTTTAGATGAAAGGGAGAGTTTACTTTCGAAGTAAGTATTTTGAAAGAAATGGAATCGAAACTTTTTTCCATTCGAACAGAAGAAAAACATCTCTTTGGACTATTTAAAATCGAAAAAAAAAATAATAATAAAAATAAGTACTTAACTTGTCACACTCAATTCGAGCGAAGTAAAACTTCACTAATTTCTTATATGTGGTAAAACTGCTGTTATTTCACGATGATGCAGCAGTCTGAAAATTCTTTGAGTAAAATATACCAAAAGAAAAAGTTTTTTAGTAATATTTTAAAGATAAAGAAAAAAACAATTGCTTTTTTGGAATATTTTTAAAGTTTAAATGTTTAAACTCAATAATTTTAATGTTGACCACGGTTTTTATACATTCCTTTAAAATGGGGATTTTAAAATCAATTTAAATAACTTTATTAATACAAGAATATTTCTACAACAATTTAAAAATTAAAGCTAACAATAGAGTGAAATAAAAATTTCAAATGAAAATACCGACAAGTTTCTGGTAATTTTTGCAGCTGTCGTGTAGGTGTGATCGAATATTTTCAATTTATAAATCTGTTTTGTGGATATTTCAATTCTCTTTTATTCTTATTTTTCCAATTTAAAGAGACAATTTAAAATGAATAATCTGCATCTTTAAGTAAAAACATATTTGACCTATAAAAAGTAATTCTTGCGTTATTTTTATCTTTAATTTAATTTCTTCTTCAGTTTTTAAAGAATTGATTTATTTTTTATATTTATTTTCCTTTTCTTTGTATTATAACTTTCCATTCAATTTCTTAGAAATGTTTTTTTGCCATAGGGATTTTTGAAATGATATAAAAGTTAATAATTTTTATTAAATAAATCTTCTGAATTTATATATACATTCAGATGATTTTAATTCCATCATTATCTGTCTATAATGTTTGAAATTTAAAGTTAAGTTGTGATATATAAATAAATTTGTGAATTGTTTTTCCTGACTTGTTTCATGTGGATTTATTTATTTATTTCTGTACAGTTTTATAATAAATTGAAAGTGAAGATGGATTTTATTCCATTGGTTCTTAATTAATGTCTTTGTTTTCTTAGAAATTGCTCTGTATTTAAAGAAATGGTATATTGTAGGGTATCCATTTTAACATTTTCAACTTTAATGTGTATATTAGTTTAGTTTGTATAGTTTTATGTATGTGTATAACTTTTCAAAATTTCTCGTTTGGTTGAATTTCAGTTTTCTATTTTATTTCTTGAAAAATAAATCATCTTTCAATGCTACTTTATTTTCCCCTACTAGATTGAGTTTTTTATTTCTGGAAATACTTATTTTTATCATGGATAAATTTATATTTTTAGAAAAGAAAATGTTTCTTTATATGCAATGGAATTGTTAAAAATAATACCATATAATTGTATATATACTAAATCACTGCTCTGCAAACTACGGGTCCCAAAGTGTCGATCGTGTTAATGTAGCACCGGTAGGTGAGGGTTAGACCAACATCTCCTTGATGGTAAGACGACGTGGCGGAGTTTAACGAGCAGCATGATCGATAGAAAGCCATTCGCAGTTTGTCAATTAGTATGGATAGTGGTCAATGCCTAGTGTGCCTAAATGTTTCATGAGAGCGACTAGAGTATCTACTCGGTGCATTAACCTACTTGCAGATCTCTTCAAACCATCTACAGATCTCACAAGTATCCATCTTCACACAAGTATTTTTTGCATCAATTTGATGAGTCATTATAGTTTTGTGTTGCTGGTTTCATTGTTATAAAACAAAAAAATGGTTTTAAGTGCTACCTATTTGACATGGCCTGCAAAGAAGAAGCAAAGAAAAACAGATTAAGAAAATCATGAAGAGACCAAATCGTGCACACCTATACAAAACTCAAATGGAAGTTAAAATTAATTACGAGATCTTTATTTACCATTGCATCATCCATCAAGTGGTCTTTGTGCGCAGACATTCTTAAAAGAAAATTTCGATGTTGTGGATTGTTGTTGTTTAAATGTTAATTCTGGTAATCCAGATTTCAACAACTGTTGCCAAAGCTGAATTATCATCTCCAATATAAAGTAATTTTAGGTGGAAATGATGAGTGAATATTCAGATCTTATGTTGCATACTAAGGTACGTTGGCTTTAAAGAGGAAACTTTTAAAAACATTTTGCTTCCTTGTTAATAGAAATTAAAGCATTTCTCCTTGATAAAGGCGCTGACTATCCTAATCTAATGGACAACCAGTGGATCCAAAATTTTATTTCATAGTAGATTGTGTTGCATCTTAATAATAATCTTAAATTGTAAACAAGAATGGAAAAGAAACACAATTTTCTCGATATTAGAAGAAGACATTTCATTCAAAAACAAATTATTTTTTGCTCAAGTTATTAAAAAAGAACATTGATTCTTTTTCCAATCCTGTTGAAACATCGCTAAGAAAATAATTCTGTAACTGACAATTATTATTTAAAACAACAATTTTAAATATGAGCGAAGCTTTTCTTCAGAGGTTCCAGGGATTCAGAAATAGCGTAGCGAAGTTAGCCTTTGTTAAAACCCTCTCAGTGTTTGTCGTAATAAAATTGAATTTTTCTCCCTTTAATATTGACACTGGCGCTTCTGAAACACAATTACTGGAGTTAAAAAAAACACAGAATTATGGAGCTTCGTATTTGAGGGCTTTAATGTTGATAACGAAATGTTGAAGAAATATACGAGTATATGATCTTTATTCACAGCAAAAGTGGTCTGCTTATAAAGATCAGGAAAAAGGAGATATGATAATATTTATAACCTGGAATAGTATGATTATTTGGTGGCTTAACTTCATTATATTAAATTGATTTAATATACCATGTTTGTGACAAAAATTAATACATAAACAATGGTATCATTTAACACCCCATTCTGAAATGGATGCAAATTTTTATTTCTGAAGTAATATTCCTGAGGGAATATGACTTAGAATAAAACAATAAAAAAGGGGAAAATAATATTCTTTATTGTCATTTTCTTTACTAAAACAGGGGGAGAAAATCTCACACATATGTAAATTGAACAAAATTTCTTTTATAAAGTTTGAAATATATATGCTTGAATAACCGAATTGTATGTGAATTTGGTACTGTAATACTAAAGAAAGCAAAATATTCTCTTCTGCAAATTAGAGCATAATATTTATAAATCAAAACACATTAAAAAAAAATTCAGAATTATTCGATTAAAATACATAGTGGAAATAGAGCAGAACAGAGTGGAACCATGTGCCTACATAGATGAGCATCCGCTGATATTCGAAATCGATATTTAAAATCCAAATAAATTATCATTTCTTCTGGGTACAAGATCCTAGACTTATGTAAAAATATTTAGGTTAATTTAGGTTTCCGTGTTTCATAAATAATCTACTTTCTTATAGTTTCATTAATAAGCGGTTATATTTGTTTTACACATAACGTTATCAATACGCTTTCTAATCGCATGTGCAATAGTGCAATGTTTTCGATTATCATTCTGCTAAGAAGAAAAAAACCCCAAATGAATGACACGGTAAACAAAATAAAGAAAATGGTATGTAGAAAACTCTTTACCATCAATAATATAATTAAATAAAATTTTGATTATCACAGATGGATGTTATATGTTAATCAGTTTAGGTCTTTTGTGTTATTTAACCCATATTCGCTTATGCGTACTACAAATGATGATTTGAAATTTTTCCAGTGCAACTGTACAGCATTTGCTTATTGAGGAAAATCAGGAACTTCCACTAATCAGGTTGTTGATATGACTAATTTATTCAAGATGATATAACCGCCATTGCTTCCTGAAATCAATGACTACAAAATACATTATAAGGATTCGAGCCTGAATCTTTCTGCACACTAACCCTTGGATACTTTGCATTCTCGTTACTAGAGCATTATAAATTAAAAAAGAGCTTAACGTGCAAGCCGTGCGATATAAATTTCACAATTTCTCTTTTTTTTTTTGCTTAAATTCTGTAAGTGAATAGTACATAAGAAATCTTTTCAAAGGAAAACTGTAACTTGTTTCATTTATACATTTTTGTGGCCGCAACAATATTAATGTTTACGATACAGTAAAATAAAAACAAATTTTTAACTAAGACATCATATTGTTTTTCATGATTGAAAATTTATTAAATTTCTTCCTACCAAGAAAAAAGACACATAATTTGAACACTGCACTGTAATAATATTTTTGAGATTCATTTAACCATATAATAGAATAGATTTTAAATTGCAGTTTTAAAATAGTTTAAAAAACCAGTGTTTCCTCTTCCATTTTGTGTTACAAATAAAAATACTTTTTAAATCTTCATTCTTAAATATCCACTGGATTACTTATTTATTTACCAATTTTTTAACAGAAATTTTCCTTGATGTGTAAGAAAAGAATTAGTTATAATTTTGCTGTCTTTAAAATAAAATAAAAATTTTATATACATTTACTTTTAACTCCTCTATATATTATAAATCTTATTATAGATGCATTTCTTGAAAGACAAAACATCAAAAATTAGTTTGAAGTCCATTAAAAATATTTTACATATGGCCCTTATATGTTTGAATAAAACCTTAAATTTACATAAAACTCGTGTTTAAGTATGTAAAAGCAGAAAGACCAGTTGTTGAAGTACAGTTTTTCCATTCGAATATTTTTACTTGAAAAAGTATTTTCAGTTCTTAGGAAACTTTAAGTTAGGAAGTAAGTATTTAATTAGAACACACTACAAAAATTACTTGAGAACAACCATCCTAATAAAACTGTTTGTCAAAGTAAGAGAAAAAAATAGAAATAAAATGTTACTGAATCTGTTTCTTCGTCCTTGCAATTGCATTTAATTTTTAAAGAAATCTTCAAAGTAAAAAGTTTCTTTTCCTGGAAGTCTTCAAGTTAAATATAAGAAAAATAGGAAATAATTAGCTTTTTTAATCCTAAAACTCACATAGTTACTCTCATATAGAGAATATATTTGATTTAAACATTTTGTAAAAGTGAATTCGTACGAGCTTTCTGATAACAAATAAGCTTTATTTTGCAAATGGAAAGTTACATGTACTGACCAGAATAAGAAAAGAAACAATTTTTTTGTCAAAAAACAATTTTATTTCTTAATTTTTAAACAGAAAAAATTGCAAATTCAATTGCATTCATATATCTTTCCTAAAGGTTTTTGTTAAAGGATATATTTACTTAAAAAAACATACAATATAAAATTTAAAATAAAAATGTAAATATTTTTTCAGTTTAAATGCATATTATTTTTAAATTTATATTTTAATATTACAAAAGGTCTTTATTTTGAAAATTTAAATCGGTTATAATTATAACATGTCTGCAATTTGCAAGTCATTAAAAACTGACAGTATGAAAAATTTAAATTAAAAACTATTTTCCCACATTTAAATATTTTCTCACATTTTAAATAAATCTAAAAGACGAAAATGTATTTTAATACAAGTGAAATGTACATTTCAATTCAAGCTTCTTATGTGTAATTATCTTTTCTAAAAAATACTTGAATATGAATTTTAAAATGTGTTCATTTATAAAAGATAAAAGTGGAAAAATACTTAAAAAATGTAATTATTTGAACTATAGTATTTAAATGTATATATATTTATTTATTTATATAAATGAAATATCTGAAACTATTAAGCCTTAGAAAAAGACCTTAAATTAACATCATATTCTTTTAAATACCATCGTGTTTTACAGTTTGCTATGTCATCTTACAAAAATTTATTAATTATATACATATTCACAAGTTGATATTACAGATTTTCTCCAGAAATATTTATATATAAAAATGAATATAAAAATGATATTATTTTAATAAATGAGTTTTTCATTTAAAGTAACATGACTTGCTAACATTACAAGATGAATCTTTAATCCATTAATGTGTTCTACACTAAAGTGTTTAAAATATAATTTTAAAACATTAATGATTAACTATAATTATTGAAACAGCTCCTAAACATCGTGAAAATAAATAGTACAATTATCAGTAGAAGTTCTTTAATCTTAGTCCTTCAAATAGCATTCGATTATCATAAAATCTATTAGCCAAAACTTGCATTAAATCTAATGTTGATAGAATTAATAAATTTTAATTATTGATTTCATCTCAAATAGTAGTGGCCATCACCACTGTACAAATAAATTCATCAGTATTTTTACCGCTATGAAATCGTTTCATTCTTTTTCCCTTTAAAACATTATACGAAATTAAAAACACAAACACCTTTAGAAACATTCATAAATTTTCTATAATTACATGGTAAAAATATATCATGGATAAGTGATTGATGCTTAATCTGTGGTAATTCTTGTGTAGATAATTTCTCAGAAGATAAGTAGTACACTAGGTTGTTATCACACGTTTTTGTACCCTCGCACTCTGTTTAATCAGACTGCCGTAGACACATATTAAATAGAACTCCATTAGAAATGTCATTAGGACAGATAATTTAACGCATGATACGTTAGACGTGACTGATGTTTAAATGAAATCAGGAGCATATCCTTTCAACTGAACTCAACACTCTCAAGCGTGCTGACTTGGACGCTCATTTCTCTTATCACGCGAAGCTACGATATGAATAATTCAGAGCCTGTTATTTTAAGCAACTTGGATATTATATTAATATTTAATTTTTGCTGCAGTATATCAATAATGTTTGTCGTAAAAAATTAATGTTTTTTCGTAAAAAATGAAATTATTTATAAAGGAATGGTGTTCAATGTCCAAAAATTACATTATTTTTAAATACATATAAGATAAACTATAATATAATCTCACAACACGTATATATAAATTTCGGTAATTTATATAAACATGTTGCTAACTAAATCTATTTAAGATGTAGAGTCCTTTTTAACATATAAAAAACTTATAAAAAAATTCTACAATTTTATTCTTTTTGAGTTATTTAACATTCTCTTTATAAAACAAAATATTAATTATATGATAATATAATGCAATTTTAATTAAAATTTTTATTTTATAACTTCATTAATATTTATTTCGTCCTTCATGTGAAAAAAAAGAAAAAAATATTAAATTTAAAATAAATTATTTTGAAAAATTATTTTAATTAACCATATCATGGTCTTTTTGAATGTTTGACCAATACTATTAATATATATATATATATATATTTGTAAGAATGTATCAATTTAATAGACAAAGAACTCAATAGTTCTTCTACCTACACACTTATAAAAACAACTGTTAGTGTAGCTTTTAATTGCGTTTAACAATTTTTTTTAAATCAGTAACCACTCAATTAAATTGCCTTTTGTAACACAATTTCCAAAATTTTACAACAAAATTTAACAAATATTATCGCTTTGCCAACTATAGTACCTCTACATACAGGAAAAAAAACTAGGAGACATATTATTTTATAACTCATGTCCCTGACGAGGCTAATTTGTCTTGAGTCTGGATCCTTTTTTTGTGTTGATTCTGGAAACAATTTTTTGTGTTGAAACTTGAAACGTTTGTTAGGAGACTTAAAATGCTATCCACTCAGCTTCTCCAGCCTATGCATATAATATATTATACTAGAGGTACTTGTAAAGATTATTTATGACAGTTTTAAATAATGTTCTGTTTCAAATACTATGTTTTAATATGAAATTTGGTTCTTAAAGTCATGTTTTATATTATTTTGATTTTCTTTTTAAAGTTAACTATCGCTAGACACGCTATAATAAAAGATTTCATGCATCCTATTAAATCATTTTCTGAAAGTAAGAAATCATTAATTTAATTTTATTTCGCTGCACCATACTGTGCGATCCTTTGAGAGATAATTGAAAAGTTTATTCTAAGCTGTGTTTAAAATACTCCAACTTCCATGTGTTTCGCATTTCAGGGACAAATAATACAGATTCTAAACCTGGAAGAAGAAAACAATAAAATCTAATAGCATTGCATTCCACCTAACTCTAGAAGTGCACTTGAAAAGAAACTTTGTTTTCTCTGAGAGTACTTTCATCTGGAATCCAAGAAAGAAAAATTTATTAGTGTTATTTATTTGCAGGCCAGCAAAAAGCACAACTGAAGTGCCACTGTCTTAGCTTCATGCTGTAAGAAATACTATTTTCGCCAAAGTCCTGGAATATTGATCTTTGTCTAAGCATAAAGAAACCACCGTAGCAATCGCACAAATATACGGTTTAAGTGCTAGTAGGTATACTTTGAATAAGCTGTGGATATTGAGAACTTCTTTTACTTCGCAGTTCATATATATATAGTTCGATATTGGTAGTAGATATAGGTTATATTGTAATGTGTATTTAGGTTATATTATAATGTGTATGTTTGAAATTAATGTGTTGGATAAATTTGAATGTAAGAATGCAAATCTATATTGTGAATAAAATGAAAATTATGGATTAATGTTAAATTTTCTTTCTGAACATTAATAAAAAGTACTGATTGGTAATTTTTAACATAGAAAACTGATATCTGGAAAAGTCAAACGGACTGAAACTAAGCGTTAAATTAGAAGAGAAAGATAATTGCAGAGTGATTTAATTTTTTAATTTATATTCTTCTTATTTAATTTAATTAAGATCATAAATTTTATTGCATTAAAATATTGAAAAAAATAATTTGGAGATACATTGAAAATAATATAGAGATTTGTCTATGGTATTTATAAGATTCTTAAATAAGAATCTCATCAGATAACTATTTTAAATACTGGAACACTTTTTCATTCTGTTTAATATTATTATTTAATTATTAAATATTAATTTTACGTGCACTTTTAAATGATAAAGTATATACTATATTGTATAAATAAATAACTGTATTAAATGATTAATTAAATAAATGTATTAAAGACTATAATGGATTAAAATTTAAAAAGTTTTTTCATACAAATAAACATTTTTTTTAACTTATCATTTAAAAATTATTTTTAAACTACATGTATTAATTCTTACATGCATCAAATTTGTTTAAATTTAAAAATATGAAATTGATAAAGGTATGGTTTGTTTCCATTTTTAGGCATACTGAATAATTCTTTTCGTACATCTAAAGGAAATAATAGAAAAGGCCAAAAAGGTTTGCATGTTTATCTTGTCTTTGGAAGAACAAACAATTTTGAAATAAACTTTCTTTCCGTGTTATTGCTTCCATGAGTTTGCCATTTCTGCCTGAAAAATTTCTACTACGGTCATATTTAAAACAAAAATGCGTAAATCGAACTTTGTAAAGGCGAATTTGACTGATGATTTCAAAGAAAAAGAATTTTTTTTTTAAAACAGAATGCAAAAGATTTGAGCGTGTTTTTTTTCACTAACACATTTCAGCCACCTCAGAAAGAAAGAAATTCGACTTTTGCAAACATTTACACTTTAGTATTTATCTAATGAAAAATGTGACCTATCTTTTAGAGAAATCAGAACGAAATGAATTTTTATATTTAAAGAAATCAAAATTAGAATTTGATTCAAAATTTAGGTAAAATGCTCATCTTTACATGAAATTAACTCCTCTAATTATTAATTTTGTTCTTTGTACTTTATTGTAATTAAGCACTTCTCTATTGTTTCTCTCCTACTTTTAATTAATACTTTTTAACTCAAAATAATAAAAAAAATTAATTCATTTCATGGATATTCCTTAAGATAAAATCAAATTTTCATTTATTTCCTATTATGTAAATTACAAAATATATGTTATTTTAAGAATATTTCTACAATACATAATCTCAAAATCTATAAAATACTAGATAGTCATCTAAAATTTATTGAAATGTTTACTTTCTTATAATTTTATTAAAATGTAATTGAAATAAGTTATTAATTTAATCAACAGCAAAAAGAAATGATAAAATTTTTGATTATTGAACAGTTATTTTTTGGAATAATGGTACCCATAGTTAAGATATTCAAATGATTGCATAATATTTACAATATTATATTAAATTTTATTATACTTTTTTGAATTAAAAACTGTTATAATATTTTAAATTCAGGAAAGCTAACTAATTTTTTTTTATTAAAGGAGACTAAAATGAACAAAATTTCAGACTTTTCGACTTTTATTTTAGTAAATATTATATATATTATGATAAATTAACTATTTATACTGTATAATTACTGTTATAAGTATATTTTTGATTTTTTTGTCATTATAATTATATAGAAAATTACTTTTAAAATATCTTGTTAAATAATATTATTATTGCAATGAAACAAAGATCGAATTGAGTTCAATTGTTTGAATATTTAAATATTTGATTTTAAAAATTAAATTCAATAATTATTTATAAAATTTTTTTTATTAAGTCAGAAAAATAATATCCCATATCAATGTAAATTTTAATATCTTCACATTTGATTTCAAATGAATTATTAATTCAATGCTTGCAAAAAAAAATATTCTCATTGTAATAAGATTTGATTTATTTTATTCCTATTGTTAAAAATTATATCCTTTTACAAATTTTTTTTTTTACGAAGCTTAACTAAATTATTACTTTTATATTTTTTCTCACAATATGATATTAAACATTATTTTAAAAATTAATTTTCAATGAACTCTCTTTCAAATACCAGTTTTAAATAATTGCAAATTAAATTTTGCATGGAAAGGGGGAAATCTGAAGCTGAAATTTAAGAATTATAAGTAGAATGAGATTTTTAAAATTTGTAATAACTAATACATATGAAATTTTTCATAATCATATTAAAATCAATATTATTCAAAAAAACTAGTACCAATCGTTTTCGGAAAAATAATATCTTTAGTTAATCAATGCAGTTGTGTAGTAAATCTGTGAGGAGTTAATTCTAAATGAGAATAAGTTCAAACGGTGATACGATAGATAAAATTATATCACCTTAAGTAAATAATAAATTCAAAAAATAACTTCTGATGGCTTCAAATTTAAATTGCTGTGAATTTCGAAGCTAGCAAAAATGAGTTTGTCATTGATAAATATATACTTTTTTACATTTAAAAATTTAATTCCTGATTTCCTTCAACATTTTTTAAAAAAAAAAATAGATACTGTAAAAAACAATTGAATATTGAATATTTTAAATATTTTAGAGTGAATTTTCTGATGATTTAACTGTTTATCGTTAAAAATAGCTGTTATCTTTCTTAATGACAATAAAAAGCTTAATTTTCGTTGAAAAAAATATAAATATTTAGTAAATTATTATTACATTTAAATAAAATTTATTAAAAGACTGTATAGCGTCGTACGTAGGACTGACAACTGTACCCTTTAAAGAGATATTATCTCCTGCCTCGAAACGTGCCAGTAGACAGATTTCGAGGCAGAAAATCTGCCTATTGGTATATTTTGAGGCAAGGGATGTTTAACTGTTGAGCCAATGAAGAAGAAAAAGAGATTCTACTCTTAATTTATAATCTATCAATAAAACAGAAAAAAAGTAGTATTAAAGAACCGAAAATACCAGAAAAATGCCAAAGACATATGAAATTTTATGTAATTTTTTTAAATACCTTTTTTAAGAACAGTAGCGAAAATATTATTGAAGATTGAATAAATTACTCATTTCTTTAGAAAATATCTCTAAATTTATTAATGGCAAGAATATGATAAAAAAAAGCAATATATATATAAAATTTATAAAATATTTTATTATATATAAAAAGGTATATAGTGTAATCAGAAATTTATCATTAATTTAACTTTTAAAATTTATTATTTTATTATGATTATAAGAGATATCAGTCTGAAATAATGCTTATCGAAATTTTTCTGAGTTATTACTGGAGGTTTTGATGCATCTTTCAATCAATATGACTACCAACTTAACCACATACATTTAACCAACAGAGATGTATAGTTAATTATAAGAATCATTTTTCAAAAGTCACATTCATTATTGAAGATAAAAACAATAAACAGAAATATTAGTTAAATATTTCTCGTTAAGTAGAGAAATATCGATTAAAATTTCAATGCAAAAAACAATTTTAAAAGAAATAATCATAAATATAAGCAATTTATTTTCAAGTCTAAATTATTTGCACTCATAATTTACCAAGAAATCCTAATTCATGAAATAGTTCAAATGTGTTGAGAGGCTTCATAAATCCTTCATAATTTTACTTTGGTCCAAATCTTCACTTTCAGCAGTTCGCCATGAATATTCATGATAGTTCTCATAAAGTGTGAAAGTGCTTGCATAAAAGCACCCCCACCTAAACTTATTTCGCTTAGTCCGTTCTAACAGTTAAAATTGCTTTCACTTTCTTAGCTGTGCATACTTATTTATAGGTGTAAGAAAAATGTTATTATCTGCCTTGATTAGATTTCTTTCTCAGTTAAACAATTGATTTAATCTATTTTGTTGTATATCCTGCATAAATTGACAGTTTCGAAAACGAAGTGCTTTTCAGGATTAAAGTTCATAATTAAATTTAAATCTTTCATTTCTGTCCAAAAGAATTACACAAAATTTGAAAGCATTATTTGCAAGTATTGTACTTAACATACTTTTATTATTTTATCTTAATGTTTTTGAAGGTTGATTTTTTAAAGAATTTGTAATGCTTATATGGACTCCCAGCATAACTTTAGGCAAACGTTTTTTTTTATTGTGGCATTATATGAATTTGTTAAATTTCTTTTCTTTCTTATATTGGTTACTTTCAGATATTTTTTCTACATAAAAATAATTTATTTATCTGTCTAATGTTGTGAAAAGAAAAAATGAGTAGGTGGATTGCACATTTATATCTTTGAACTGTAGGAACCGGATTCAAAACCCGAAAAGCACATTCAAGCCTTAAACTCCTGTATCCATGCTAGGAATGGGAACAATAGATCGATAGGCTGGAATGCCATTTATCGTGTTAGAAGGGGAGGAAGTGAGGTGTAAGCACCTCTCAGAAGCTAGAAAAACAACAACATTTCTTCATATCTTCCTTCAAATAAAAATTTAAATGCTTAATTTTTTTTATGCTTTTCCAACTTACATAATGTTTGATTAATTTCATGAATATTTTGACAGATTTTAGTTATTCCAAAATTCAAAGTAATGACATTAATATTTTTTTATGTAATTTATAACCAACGTATTAACATTTGTAAAACTAATTATTTTACGAGAATAGAGCGAATATTTTTTGCTGAACAGAAACGAAAGTTTTAATTATCAAACCATTACATTTTCGAGCAATAAATATTAAAAAAAATCTAGTGCAGCGGAAATTATTTAAATACACAGTTTTTTTTTAATTAAATTCTGTTATAATATGCATTTATGCATATTTTTCTTAATTAAGTTAGGAATTATTAAAGAGAATGTTATTTATTAATTAAAAATATTGAGTTTAATTAACGAGTTTAAAGCAAAGGTTGACTGAAAAGACTTCTTTTCATCAAATATTCATTTTGTTTTGAAATTTTTTATGGCAATTATAGGGTCCAAGAGAAATGTTTTCAATATTATCCGAAATCGATTTTTGTCCATGACACTTTTTTCATAATGTGCTATAAATACACAGTTAAATAACTAAGCCTTTAATGTTATATAAACTAAAACTAATTTTTTCAGCCAAATAATTCATTACAACTTTGCATCAGTAAAACGAAAAGTACGACTTTTAAATCGATTTCACTTTTGAAACAATTCTATATCAGTTACAGATCAATAACGCCTAAAAATAAATAAAAATGTTATATTTTTAAAAAAAATAGTTTTCATTTAATGGATGATTTAAAGAGTTATATTTAAACAACTATAAATTTTAAATTTAACATGTTGACAAATATACACAGTCCAGCCAAATTAATGTGACCACCTGTCAAAAGCCAGAATATACACTCTTGTATATTCTGACTTTATGTGGAATGTGGTATTAAGTGGTATTTAAGTGGTATTAAGTGAAATTCTTTACATACACTCCAATGCAATGTGCTGCCACCTGCCTTTTGTGATTGGTTATTTCATGTTGGCGTCGAAAGTAGGTGGTGGTCACATTAATGTGACTGGACTGTGTATATTTTAATGTAAAACTATTAATATAAGCATTAAAAAAACAAATAACAAACGATGCAAAAAGTTTTCTAAGTTTTAAAGATATAAGAATATGTTCATTTTATTACCAAAGAATTTTCAAGAGGCATCGTTTGCATTACAAAACCAAAACATAAAAAATTAAATAATTGACTTCAGACTCAAATCTTTATATGCTGGCTGAATTCACAAATGGAATATACTAATATTAGTAACAATTTATTTTTTTGTTTAATAATTCGAAATAGCAGATTTTCTGTTGATGCTACAATATTTTTTTTAGTTAAAAATAATAATAATGTAAGCTTCTTAAAAGAATTTGTTCGGCAAAAAAATAGGTTTGGATTTTTTAGCATTGAAGTGATGCAAGCAATAATTAAAATAAAATTGATCTAAAATATATTTTTAAAATCAGGATGGTTTAAAAGTAATACAAAATAAAAGAATACGATTACATATCAAGGTCTGACACTTTGTATATCATTTAAAAATGAAAAAAAAATCTCTCAATCAAAGGAATTGAAGTCTTTGCACCTAATTTCTTAAAGAGATAATAATTATGAGTGTAAATTCAATCGTAAAATGAATGAAAAACAAAAATGTTTCTTTTTAGCAATCTTCATTCGTAATGAAATGATTTTACAAGAAAGTCGTTTATAATACGATGAAAAGAAATCAGGTATGAAAGAAATGGTTAATAAAGTAGCATTAAAATAAAATTATGAAAAAACTATGAATGTAGTTTTTAGTGTTTTAAATAGGCGCATGGAAGAGTACAAAAAATAACTTTTTGAGCTATTCTTTTTAATTTTTTTTAAAAATCAATATCATTTGTAGTACGATTATATAATACGATTTTAGAAAAAAAATTTTGTGATATGATGAAAATAAATGAAATAAAAAAGTGTAATATATAATAAAATATGAAAGAAACGGATAAAATAATAAAATAAAATATATAAAAAAAAGTTTAGAATGTGTGTTCTAGTGTTTTAATTAAGCACATGTAATGGTAAAATAAACATTTTTAGATTTTCAAATTATTTAACCAACATATCATTTGATCGGACATCATCATCATTTTCATTGACGCAAGAGCCCCTTGGTGGGTCAAGGCCGTCCGCCTACTGCCAGATTACGAGACAGGGGATATTTTCTTTTTCGGGGTAGGTTTGTCATACCTACGCCCAACTCTCGACAGCTTTATTAGACCAAAAACTACTATTTAAAGTGGGTTCCGAACTACTACAAACATCCAGAACACTGCCGGGATATATTTATTTATAGGGTACAATATATTTTCAATAATTTAAAGTCATTGCAATACTTAGTTATTAAAATTTTATGTATTGTCTTATTTATACAATATAATGTTTATGAATTATATGCATTTTATTGTTATTTGTTATATATTGTTTCTCATATAGTTGATGTTTTACATATAATTGTACAGAGGTTTAAACTATGCATAGGATTAATTCAACTTACTAAACATTTCTAATGATAACAAAACTAATTAACTAACAAAAGTGGTAAATAAATACTTTTTACTCTGCTCTTGTAGTGTAATGCCATGATCGTTGATGTCAGTATTCGGACTAAATTAGTGAGTTAACAGGGACGTTGAAGTAAGCACATTTGGACACATTGAAATTTGAAGAGCCCGAAGGGGGAAGATGCATGCGATTAGCGTTGCGTGTAAGCAGAAGAAATTTATTCTGGCAGCGTAACAGATGGTACTGTCGCACAGAGCTTCATGCGCTTGTTTGCATTTATTCTGAAACATTACACCTCTATGCATCTGCAAAACATTTGCTGCATAATGACATGTGTTGATTTGCTGAATTATATCATTTATGTGAATTACTTGTGGAGAAAAGCACTGAATTACATATAAAGGGGAAATTACTGAACCAGAATGATACATAATTCTTTATCTTTTTAAAAAATCAGGGGATAGCATACTGCTTTTTTGGAACTTGAGATAATTTATTTTTTTGTAGTAGCGCAATAATAACTGTCATAAACATCTGGAAATCTGGATGTTAATCATTGAAGCCATTAAATATTGATGTCGCTGTTTATTTTAAACCATCAAACATAGCAATAAAACACAAGTCTTATGGAAATCATACTAAAATTACATAGCATTTCAGCTCTATAGATTAGGTACTTCGAATTGAGTTATTTCCCACTTGCCTTTTTAAATTGCAATAAAATTCCAATTGGGTTAGGTATTATTTAATTATTTATGGGTCTTAGAAAATTGAAAAAGTAACCTATTAATCTATAACCAGTGTTTGAAATATGTAAATTCTTTAGATATATAATAAAAATATAAACACAAATTTCTTTTGTAACAATTAAATACATTTTAGAAAATAACTATTATATTTAAACACAATTACATGGTAAAATGAACTGCTTTTGTAAATTTTGTATTGATTAAGACATGAAGTTACTTCCAAATATAAATTTTACATTAAATTTACACAGAAGATCAAACGATATATTTATGTTGCAATAGAATGTTACTTTATAACACAGAGTGTTTTTCTTATATTTCGATCAAATAAACCACTATTTCCTTATGTTTATTTCTATTATATTGTATATATATTTAGAATAGCAGAAATTCCCTTTGTATTTTAGGAAATGTGCTAAAATAATAAAAAATATTGTTTCCAAGGAAGAATTACATTTCGCCTTGTTTATTTTAAAAGAACTGTTCAATAATAATGTATTATAGAAGCGCCTTTATAATACATTATAAAGGCGCTTCTATACATTTCACTACATTTTTTTACAGCTTCAAAGAATTTAAAATGCATGTACGTATTCGATTATCTTAGCTTTTCCATTTAAACTAAATCTAGTTTAAGAGAAATACTCCAAAATCTGAATAATCTTTATTTGTGCAAATTAAGTTATCAAGAAAGGCGTTTCAACGGAATGCAACAAAACTAGAATTTAAATATCTTTCATTGTTTGCTTAAAGAAATATCGTTTTATTTTTAAGTTAACTATTATAATGCTTTAATGGTAAAGGGTAACAATAAATGGCTTTTATTGAAACAATAGTTTAGAAGGTACATTTTAATGCTCAATTATTGTTGTACAAGTATATGAATTAGATATTTGAATTTTTCAAACTAATAACAGCAGACCTATTTTAAAATAGGCTGATATCGATTAAATGATAAAAATATTTTTATTAAGACACAACTGTTTACATTTGAATTTAAAATAAATTTCATGAAAATTTGAATTTAAATAAGTTAGATGGAATCATATTTTAATAAATGTTGTTATTACTCCTTTTAAATTAATTTCTTTTTCAAATATAGAAATATTGTAACATAATATTTGCATGGAATTATTATTATAAAAAGTGTTTCTTAATGTTAATGAAATACTTCCAATTTTAAATTTTAATATGGCTTCCAAATTACTGCAAATTATAAATATAGGAATTATGTTTCTAATAAACTTTGATAGTTTATTTTCATCTATTTTCATTATATTATTTTGTTATTTCATGGTGAGTGTAGCTTAAAGGCTATTCCTAATGCTATTCCTAATGTGAAACTAATATCTGACAGACCAAATGATTTATTTTTAAATTATGGAATCCTTAAAATGAGAAAGGAAAACACGTGATGTTTTTTTATTCATGTCAAATTTAAAAAAATTAAATAAATAATAATAAAATATATAATAAATTTTTGAAAAATTACAACAGTTTTTTTGGTAAGTAAAATTTATCTCTTTAATATGTTTGGCGGCCTAGACAATATATATATGCAATTCAAGAATGCAAATAACCCTTTTGAAAAGATGCAGCTTCTGTTTACTTTAATTAAATAATTGTTTTATTTTTCAATTGCGCCATTCCTTTTTTACTCCGCGTTTTTATTTACTTTTTCTTTTTTTTTTACTAACACTGGACATAATTATGCTCACTGCTTTTGTTTTAGTCATGTTTGTTTTTTCCCATGAACTTTTATGTACCAGATTTGGAGTCTAGGGCCATAAACCGGCCAAGGTACTCCGTGCGTGGAATGATGATGATGATGTAAGTAAAATTTTAATGCATATAAATAAAATATGTAATGATGTTTTATGAAAAATTAAAAAACAACAACCTCATGTTTTATATAAATAACATACATGAAAGTTATGAAGCTTGTATAAACATTATTTAAAGTAATATTTTTCCCAGCACATTACGAAGCTTTCTTAATGCATATAAAATATTGCAGGATCAAATCTTTTATAGCGATGTCTGTTTTGTGGTAGCAATATAATGTTTATATTTATGCACGTGTGATACATATGAATACATTTGCTTAAAACATGGCAGTCATAAATCAAAAAGAAATATAGGCTGGAGGAAACTCGTTCACGTCGGATGGATTCGTTTTGCTTTATAGAATGCTTAAATTACGTGCTGTAAACTTTTGAAAAAATACATACACGCTGAATAAAATAAATTTATAGCTATAGTTAACATGTCTCACTCTCCATAAAATTCTGTTTAAAAATTCACTTAGAATGAAGTCAAGAAGCTTTTTTGAATTCTAATAAGATGGTAAAAAGGTATATTTTTATTTGAAGAGTATTATAAGATTTGTGATTAATATAATGTTTAAAATATTTTAATAGCATTCTTTTAAACATTTAGTAAAAAAAAGAAGGTAATATAATTCGTATAAAAAAATCATTATTGTTATTTTTACTTGAAACATTTATATGCATATGTTGGGCATATTATATCTGCTAGTACAATATATACTTCTTATATGAGAAGTTTCCACAGAAAGTAAAATTTACCGCAATAATTTTGAAACTAACCAAACAATTATTTTTTGAAGTTATAAGTGAAATGTAATCTGATGTAAAAATGTAATATAAAATATAAAGTCACATATAAGTGATTTTCATTAAAAAAAATACTTACTCCTTATATAACAAATTATATATTTTTCTATTACAAACTAAAAATATTTAATAACATTACAACGAAATTTTAGAACTAATTAACGAAATAAAAGAATTATGTTTCACTCATGCTTGCAATAAATGACAAAATAAATGTGTATTAAAAGAAACAATGTATAGTAAAATTACATATGTATAGTTTCTCAGTATTTTTGTGGAAAGGCATAGTTGAAGAAAAATATAAAATTTTTAAAAATATCATTTGCTTAGATAATTTTGAAACTAAATATACCATTTTTTTTTGTTTATTCTCCTAAAATATATGTCACAATCCGCGTTTGAAGATTAAAACTGAATTTCAAATCAAAAATTGTAGCCGTGGTTCCACCTGTATCCGTGTTCCTTCCTATGCACTTCAAGAGCGCTCCTTTGGGGCGTCTCTGTGAAAAGTTAAGTTGGCAGCGAACCTCCCGCCCGAGAGGACCAAAGGCGCTACTAGAGCGAAATAACAATCTCTCCTCTCGAAAGCATTTAGTGGAATCCTTCCACTCATCTAGTGTATATCGTTAAATATGCGATATGTGTGTTAAATGTTGTTTATTGTAATTGTAGTGTTTGTGCGCATTGCAATAAATGTGTTATTGCACTTGGGACTCGTTTTGACCTAACCGACTACATCGACTACAAATTGTTGTGCAAACGTGGGGTCTCCCGTACTTGATCCACTACAAAATATGATTCATCATTTTATATTCACATATGGATAATTGAAAAAAAAAATTTCTCAAATAGAGTGGTAAAAGATTTGTTGGTATGTTAAAAGAAATATTGAAAAAAAAAAAAGAATAAAACTAGTCTCCATTCTGAAGAAATGCATACTGCTATGCGCGAAGCAGGGATAATAATAAATAAAAGATAGCTAAGAGATGACTGAAGACATAGAAGATCTTATAACATTTACACCAGAAATGCTTATTAAAGAACTAAAATAAGTTGGAAAGGCAGATTAAATCAGATAGATTGTAAAGGAATGAATACGTGATTTATGTACAGACAGAAGCTTCGTCGAGATTCCTAAAAACAATTTAGAAATATATACCCCGGTCAACTAAAATAATTTTCCAGATTTTAGAAAGAAACAAACATTGAGAAATTTGATATCGTCCTTATTGGCAACAGCAGCATGGAAAGATTAAATTGGCTTCTAACAAAAGTATTGAAACATTTTTCTGGAAAAAAGAACAAAGTTAAAGTTAGTTGAAATGAAAGCCAGAATCTATATTTCATAAGAACTTTACAGCGCCTATATCCATTAAAAGTTTGACAAGATGAAAAAGGTATCTTACAGAGTACCCTTTTATGTGGCTCTTTCAGTAACAAGAGAGCTTCAGTACTGATGATTTCATATCGAACAGTGATTGATCCAAATCTAATGAACAGTAGAATCCAGTGATGGTTCTGAACCTATTGACGGGTGAAATAACAGTGCGACTTGTCTTCGATGAAGTTAAATCAAGAGTTTAAGTAAAAGACTTAAACTCTTCATTTAAATCTCAATAGTTAAAATAAAATAAATAAAAACACATAATGTTTGTTTAAAACTGCTCTTGTTAAAACAGGTGGTTTATTCATGAATAATCATAACATCTATTTTTAAAAGTAAAATTCACATAACATTTCATACGTAACAAAAATTTCATAGGACAAATATATTTGTCAGGATTAACATCAGTTTTTACAAATATAGGCAAACTACGATACGTGTTACTACAATTTCCTCTAAATGGATTACAAACACGAAAATATTTAATAGATGATACGGCTTCAAAGAAACCTCCCCACAAAGCATTATTGCAATTATCATATAACATCTTTGCACCATAATAAAGGTACACACAATCAGTAACTTTATAATTAAAAAAAACATTTTTAGCACCAATTATTGTCTTTTTACATAACGGTTCAGCACACAAGGCTTGTGCATCAATAATATAATTCACAGCAAGTTTTGATTCACAATCCCATATAATACAAAACGGCTGATTCTTGAACAGTTCATTCACTTCCAAGAGTTAAGTTCTTAAGATTTTAAATTGTATTATGAATTTCATTTTACGAAGTAGCTTGATTGTTCGGCTGAAGCTAAAAGAAGAGAGTTGAAAATGCTTCACTTCTATCGTGAACACTTAAATTCTAATCCGACTCTATAGAATCTGTAACTATACTACTCTGCCTACTAACATTTCTCCTCACTTCCTTGTGTAGGTTACCCGGTGCAAACATGGGATTTTGTATCTGTCCTTCTATAAATATTAATCGACATTTATTTATTAAATAAAATTTAGAAAAGCATTATAGGAATATAATTTGATTTCTAAAAACATATTAGAAATCAGGGATGTCTAGAAATATAATTTGATTAAATAGCTAAAACTCCGATCTTTGGATTCCTTTTGATTACTTCGATGAATTTGGAAGGTAAGACAAATTAAATAAGTATTTTTCTACTTTAATTAATTAATAAGGTGATATCATTATTAGTTGCATGTATTTAAATTAAGTATTCCTATATAAATTATATTATTCCTATATCATTTATATTCATATATTCTTTAATCAGTTTATGTATTAGAAACTGAAATACATTTAAAATAATTTTTTTTTAAAATTTACAACCATTGTTATTGCAATTTTATATTTCTTAAAAAGTTAAGTATTGATGAAATTATCTTTGCAAATATATGTAAAGAAAACGAATACACGAGTAATCTGTTTAGATTTGGCAAACATGCTGAATCTACTAGACATTTTAATTTTATAGATTAAGATATTTTTTAAAATTAAGTCTTTTAAAATATCATAGGAAATTATTTTTTCTTAAGATTTAAATTTTGGTTGCCTTTTGCATCATTTATTGTTTTATTATAATTATGTAGGAACTTGATAAAAATTCAAGAAATGTAGAAGAAATTAATGGCAAAGAAGTTTGATAAACCCTAATATGAACTTTGAAGTAAAATTATATGGCTAAAGTCTTTATTAGGTCTGAATTTATTTTATGTAGTCAACAATTGTTCAACCTTCTACATTTCAAAACCAATTTGTAAGAATTTATTAATTTTGCTATGTGTAACTTTTTAAATGATTGAATCAAATTCACCAATTTAAGTAAAGTCAACCTTGAAAAAACTTTTAATTATGTTCTGTTTGGTACAGATTATACTATATTTAAATTATTTCTTATTTTTTTTTATTTAGAGCCATAAAAATATCAATAAATTGGGATGACAAGCTGAGTATCAAATGTAGAGATTGGATGGAGTTTTGAAAACATATAAAATAATTTTCTAAACAACAAAGCTATGATTTACTGTTTCAACTGAACTATATAAATCAAATTATTTGTAGAAAAATTAATATTTCACTTAGTTTAAGATAGTCATTTGCTTACATTGCTGTAATATTCTTAATTAATGGAACAATGCAAGTCATAGGCATATTTTAATAGTAATTGTCTGGTTATTTTTCATCATTGATGGACTTTCTGCAAAATAAAACATTTTTTTTTTAATTCTAAACTTTAAAGGAAAAATATGTTTAAACTAGCATAAAGTGTTCAAACCAACTTTTATCACTATCCTGGAAATAAAATCATCTCAATAATTTAAAAAAAATAATGACATAGTTTTTTTTTTAAAAATATGTGCAATATTCGAAAAATATTTTTAAAATAATACAGAAGATGCTCAGGTCACAACAATCTCACAGATAAAATTATCTCGTTAAATGAATGCAAAGACTGAATTGCCTTTTTTATCATCAAATCATGACATATTTTGGTTAGACTTAGGTGGGGTCATCCAGTACATTGATTACCAAAATGGGTGATGCCTCTCTCTTGGGTAATCTCGAATGAATTTTGGAGTGATATGTAGTATAAATAAGTGTCGGTAAAAGCATAAAAAATTATGTGAATATAAGGAAATTAATAAAAAAAAAACTACTCGTCCATAATGAGGTAGGTAAGTTGTGTTTTATGGAACAGGGGCAACTTTGGCCAAGCTGCAAAAAGCAAATGGTAACATTTCAGAAAGTAATGATAAAACGATTAATTAGAAAATTATTTAAAATTCCTTCTGTAAAACATTTCAATTAAAAAGCAAGTAAAGATATTTATTGTACAGAAGAACATGAAATGGTACACAAAACAAATGTCTGATATAAATCTGTATAAATGTCTGATATGTCTCTTAAATCCAATATGCGAAACAAATAAAAAAAAAAAGATTAACATGGGAAACGTCTCTAGAATAAATCAGACAAGGCAGGATGTCCATTACCGAAAAGGGTCATATTCTATTGAAACTTGGGCATACGATCAGTATATGTTTGATGGACGAAACACTACCAGATAGATAACAATTTGGAGAAGATTCCGAGCGAAGTTGGTGCGAATGTGTAAAATAAGTAAGTCCTATACTTAGTCACGTCAATTTAAAATGTAAACAAATTGCAAGTTCTTGTCTTTAAAAATTTTTTAATGAAAAGGACGAAATTCCCGATGGAATTTCCCGAAACCCATTGTAAGTAAATTTTTAAAAATTGCCCTGTTTTATCATAAGCCTTCACTATATCAAAATATGGTAGCAAAACAAAAGTTCTTCCCTAATAACTGTTTTTGAAAGTAAAATATTGTCAAGTGTACATCGTGTGGGGTGGAAACTGTTTTAATACATTTAATCCTTTTCTCTTGATTCATCTACCTACAATTCTGACTACTGAAGTAGATATATGTAGTATTATGGATTAAGGTCTGTATTACAAAATTTTTAATTGCAATTACTTCTCAATATTTGATGAAAAGTGGGTTCAAAGTGGTAACAAATGTTTTAGAGGAAAAAATAAAGAAACCGAGAGCTAATAGAGAATCTCGATGATTTGCGAATACTTCTGGAGAAAGTAGTTTAGATAATTAATTCTTTTATAGAAACACATCAGGTTTCTTCTTTTTAATGTTATTGGGAATTTTTATTTTCATATTATCCTTCGTTATCTTAATTTTCTATGCATATTTCGAATATTATTATGATTATTTTTAATAAATTATTTAATGATTTCAAGCTTCAAAGTATTTAATTGGAAATATTTTTATTTACTATGTCACAAGTCGTAGAAAGACATAAGATACATAAAGCAACAAAAATTTGTTTGTCGTCAATTCGAAATTCGAAAATTTTTTTGCCGTTCAATTAAACATATAGATTTCTATAATAAAAGAGGGGATGGTCGGACACATAGGTTTGGATATCAAGATTTTTTTACCATCGAGACAAAACAAAAAACATGTAACTAAGGTAAAAAAAATCACCAATGGGATATTTCATTTAATCTATATACATTATATATTTGGCATATATTTAAAATTATTTGCAATTAATCAAAAAAATTGAACAATTTTAACACAAAATAATTACAGGAAGCAGCTAATTAACTAAATAGTAATTGTTTATGTTTAGCTAATTAGTAATTGCTTTTGTTTAAGTAATTAGTAATTGCTTTTGTTTAAGTAATTAGTATTTGTTTAAGTTTATAAACAATTACTTTTCTGCAAACGAGAAATTATAAACCAGCAATTATTTACTAATGCAAGTAATTTAAATTTAAAATTTTTAACAATACAATGCAATATAGTACAGTCATTAGCATAACAATTTCAAATATATAAATTTTTTTTAATATTTCTGAAAATATATTTTAAGCATCGGTTTTTATCGTTAAAAAAGTTCTTGCTAATTGAATAATTTAACATTTTTATCAGAATGAGAAAGTGAAAAACATTTTTTTGTCTTTCATAGTAAATAAAAATATGATGTTTACAGATCCAGATATTTGCACAGAAAAACAGATCATTAAGATTCCTCTCCTCAACCAAAAAGTGTTTACGATGTTAGCTATAAACCTCCCGAAAATCAAGCTGACTACAATCAACATCACTTGTTCCTAACGATTTCGTGATTCTTTTGTTAAAACGCAGCCTAATTGCACTGCCGTTGAAATCATTTGTGCTTGCTTGCTAAAATAGGATTGCAAGATTTTTTTCTTTTCTTCTATATTGATTTTATTGAATTGTTACCAAAAAAAAAAAAACATGACAATTTGATATTGTCTTATTATGTACAACATTTGCCAATATTATCATAAATATTTTTTTTATTTAAAATGAAAATAGATTTTTGAAACGATTCTTTTGCTGATAAAATAATAAATATTTATTGTTAGAAATTACTGAATTAATATATAAGTTGCTTGTAAGAAATTCGAAAAATGATGTTGAATCGAAATGCTTAGTATGTGGTATGCGCTTAAATATATTGGTCGGAATGTTTTCCATGTGGCTGAAAGTGGAGGTGAAATCGGTGATAAACTCCGAATACCTCCTCCCCCTTAATGGTGTTCATTCAAAACTCAATACAGGTAGCCTTTTAATGCATCTTACCATGGAGATATAACAATTTGGATACTGGATTTGGATTCACTGATAAACATTGAATTTGCTGCAGCCCTGTTTTATTAGCTAAAGTCTAAGTGAATGCATTCGAAAATAACTTCTTTTGTCATGCAAAAAATGTGTCAATTTATGATCTAAAAAGTGCACTAAAGCAATTTGCCTTAAATTAATAAATTTTATTGTTTTTATTTTATGCTTTTACATGACCAATTTTTATTAAATAATTTTCTAATTTGCGAATTAATCCAGCCAGATGGAGGTCATTAATCTCGAATGAATTCTGCTGTTGTTACTCACAAAGAGACGGTCAACGAACTTTCCATATTTCCCCTTACACAATATTGAAGAGTGTTTGATCAAGGCGAGAAACCCTATTATCTTTAAATTCTTTTTCTCTATCATTCCCTCTTATTAAATATGTGAAGAATTTAATATACATTATTACTCGGAAATATGAGGCCATGCGGCTCCACTTATTGTAGCTTTGTATTACTGGTGGAAAAAATTCAATATGCTGATTCAAGTTTTATGAAGAGCAGAAGAAAAATATTTATAAAAGCGAAAAAGAATATTTATAACTATTTTTTTAATCAGAAAGTGGTTATATTTAAGACTCTGATTTCACTTGCAACTTAAATTGTTCTGTTTTCAAATACCAGGATTTTGACCTGTCGTTATTTGTTACAAGAACAGAAGGGTGTAATACATTTAACTTTATCTGAAATGTACCAAAAATGGCATTTTGTCATGCATTCACATTTAACGAATAAAATTTGACAAAATTTCCATCAAATGTGGTATCTGAGTTGTTCACACTAATCTCCTTTCCTGCTCCTTAAACTTAGTAGATGAACATTCCAGGCTACAGATTTATTATGAGCATCATTGACATGCAGATTAATTTAACATTGCTATAAGGCTTTGAATCAATTATAATTGCTTTTGGAACACAATAGCTTTTAATTTAATAAGTAAAGACTTTAAATTATGGATTTTAATTCAGTAATGCCTTTTTTGTAAAAATTTTATTGTAAACTAATCTTAAAGAGCAAAATAATGGGAATAATAAAAATATCCTCGTCATTTTTTCCTTGAGGTTTTTATTTTTTTAAATCTTTCAATTTCTGTTACTACAAATCGACACACTCCTTAAAGTAAATGTTCAATTTCCGAATTAAATGTCGATATATAGACTAACTATTCGCTAGTAAATTTGTATTTGTAAATGTCCATTAAATATTATAAGGAATTGCATCAGGAGATATTTGAATAGTGTTTAACGTGTAAGAGAGACTGAGTTTTGAAAATTGGATTGTTTTAACGATTTTTTTTTTAAAGAAATTTCTAAATAGTGGAGATATCCCAAATAAAATTTTTAACAAAAACTCTAAACGTTATAAAAAAAAACATTTTTTAATCATAAATTATATTAAATCCTAACAGTTTGATTTATAAGATATTTACAAAAAATTTATATTGATAAAATTATTGTATAATTTTATTATTAAATTAATTTGCAATGATAGCTGAGATATTACAAAATAATATTATAATTTATTTCTTAATGTAAATAAATTAAATATAAGGGTGACCAGCTATATTAACTGTAGTAGTAATATTTTAGGAAAGAATATTTAAAATAGCCATTTATATTTTATTTGAGAGCCATTATTATAAATGATCAGCATTGTTTCCGATAATCATTTCTGCAAGGAAGAAAAAAAAAATAACGGAACTGATGATACGGTAAAAAAATTTGTATGAAAAAAATCTTCTAATATGAATCATGCAATTAATTAAAATTTCAGTTGTCATAGATGGATGTTACATGCTAATGTTTAAGTCTTTTATACTATTAGAGGCATATTTCCCTAATGTGTTATATGAATGATGATGGATAAAACTTTTTTTCCTATGTAACTGTACCGCATTTGCTTATCGAATGGGAGAAACCCAGGAACTTATACTAAACAGATTGTTGATGTAAAGTATTTATTCAAGCTGACATAACCGATAATGATTTTAATTAATAAGTTATATTATTGTTTTTAATGATTGAAAATTCATTAAATTTCTTCCCCCTTACCAAGAAAATAGATACATAATTAGAACATTGCATTGTAAATAAATTGAGATCCATTTAACCATATAGACCTTAAATAACAACGTGTTTTAAAAAAGCTGGGTGTTACAGACAAAAATAAATTTTACACCTTAACTTCTAAATATCGATTGGATTTCTTATTTATTAGCCAATTTTTTTAAAAGAAGCGTTCTTTGATATATAAGATTTAATAATAATTTTGTGGACTTTTTATTAAAAATAACAATTTCTTTTCACATTGTTTTAAAGCCTCCACATGCTAAAATTCTCATTAGACATGCAGTTCTTGAAAGATAAAACATCAAAAATTAATTTTTAAGGCCAATAAAAATTTCTTACCTATGGCGTTTATATGTTTGAATAAAACCTTAAATTTAAACAAAGCTCATGTTTAAGTATTACAAATGTCAATGTAGAAATACTAGTTGTTGAATTTCAGTTTTCCACTCGAATCCTTCTACTTGAACTTAAAGTATTTTCAGTTCTTAGGAAGTTTTAAGTTAGAAAGTAAGTATTTAATTAGAACTCACTAAAAAATTACTTGAGTACAACCATCTTAATAAAACAGTTTGTCAAAGTAAAAGAGAAAAAAATTGAAATAAAATGTGACTGAAACTGTTTCCCCACCCATTCAATTGCATTTAATTTTTTCAAAGTAAAAAGTTCCTTGTCCTCGAAATCTTCAAGTTAAATCTAAGAAAAGTAGGAAATAATTAGCTTTTTTAATCATAAAACTTACACAGTGACTCTCATGTAGAGAATATATTTGATTTAAACATTTTGTAAAAGTGAATTCGTACGAGCTTTCTGATAACAAATAAGCTTTATTTTGCAAATAGAAAGTCGCATGTACTGAGTAGAATACGAAAAGAAATAAATTATTTTGTCAAAAAGCAATTTTACTTTCTATCTTTTGAAAAGAAAAATATTCCAAAACTCTCATATACTTATTCTAAAACGATTTTTGTTATAGAAAATATTTACTTAGAAAAACATGCAAAGTAAAATTTAAAATGAAACTTTGAAGATTTTTTTTCAGTTTAAATGCCGGTTATTTTTAATTTTATATTTTAATGTTGCAAAATCTTTGCTATTGAAAAGTTAAATCGGATGTAATTATAATATATTTGTAATTTGCAAGTCATTAAAACTTCTTTTTTTGTTAAATTTTTCTTTTTTTTAAAACGTCACAGGAGAGAAAATTTTTATTAAATACTATTTTTCCCCATTTGAAACTTTTCTCACATTTGAAATAAATATAAAAGACAAAAATATATTTTGATACAAGCGAACTGTATCAAAATACATTTTTAAATTTAATTTTACGCTTTATTTAAACATTTTTATTTGCTTGCTTTCTGAAAGCAATAGAATTTAATAAAATAGAATTTTAATAGAATTTAATAGAATTTTTAAAAACTTTTATTCGTTCTATAATAAAAGATAAAATTTGAAAAACACTTAAAAAATGTAATTATTTGAACTGTAACATTTATGTTTATTTAAATATTAGATGCTTAGTGATAACAATGATGGTAAAATGTGTTTTTTTAAATATAAAAATGTGAATCTTAGAAGCTTTAAAACACAAGAGTTTAAATTATCATTTTCGACATTTAAACACTATCGTTTTTTAGTACTTTTTATGTGAAATTTATAAATTATAAATTAATTTTATAAATTATAAGCATATTCACATGTTGATATTGCAGAATTTTCCCCAGATATATGTAAATATGCATTGCAAAAATAAATGAATATAAAAAAAAAAAAATAGATATTATTTTAATAACAGAATTTTTTTCAAAAATATAGAAACTTGCTAACATAACACATTAAACCTTTAATCCATTAATTTATCATTACATTCCAGGCAAACTAAAGTGCTTAAAACATCAATATAATTAATTTTAAAACACTGATTATTAACTAGAAGAATTGTATACTTTATGAAATTATTCAAAGGTGCAAACACATTAATAAAAGAAGTAAAAATATTTTTCACTCAAAAAATAGGAAAAGCCAATGATAGCTCTAATTAACTGAACAAATTCAACCCACAAAGAAATATAAATGTCATGAATGTAATTATATATACTACAGACTAGTTTTTTATATGAATTTCCATATACGCTGTCTAGACGTAATTTAATAGCAACTTTAACAAACTCCATAACTATTTTTAATGATCATAAGACCATAATGATTTTAATGACCATCTTTATTAATCAACTCAATGAATGAAATATCTTGAATAAAATCTGCATACTTAAAAGTGATAAATCAAGTACAAAATGTTAACTAATGTTTTTTTTTTTTATTTATTTAACATGATTTAAAAAAAAATCGCGAGATTGCATATAATCTGAAGTTGATTTAACATTCAGGTAAAGAGCAAAATGTTCTTTATGCATTGAATTTACTTAGTAATTGTAGTACAATTTAATTTACAATAACAAGTTATTTAGTGCTTATAATAATACAATTTACAAGTAATTTTTGCAAATATTCTGTTTTCATGATAAATTTTAGCTAGAAGATATATATTATATATCTTCTAAGTGGTTTTTTAAAAATATTTTTATAAATTATATATTTTTTAATTATTAACTAAGCAAACTAACAAGCAACATACTAGCAAATCAGTTTACTAATTTAACTAACGATGCAATTTTAAGCGGGCTTGGTTTTAAAAGCCGTAATTATTAAGTAAAATGTGTAAATAATTTTAAAACACACTAATTGTAGCATTACTTTGTTGATGAAATGTATAAAAAAATTTCAGTTGTTGAGATTGCTCGTGGATCATTGATTTTTCTTTCAATTACTGATATAATTCCAAATAGCGTCTTGCGATGTTATGTAAAACGTGTAACTTTTTGTGGACAGTCACTTGGACATTCCTTCAAAAGATCCCACAATTTGACCCTGTAAAATTATTGAAACATCTCCTAAACATCATGAAAATTTATATTCACTTTAGTACAATTATCAGTAGTAGTTCTTTAATCTCAATCCTTTGATAGCATTCGATTATGATGAAATCGATTAGCCAAAACTTGCTTTAAATCTAATGTTGATAGAATTAATAAATGTTGATTATTGGTTTCATCTCCAATAATAGTGACCATCACTACTGTGCAAATAAATTCATCAATATTCTTACCGCTATGAAATGGTTTCATTCTTTTTTCCCTTTAAAATATTATACGAAATTAAAAACATAAAACACCCTTAGAAACATTCATAAATTTTCTACAATTACATGATAAAAAGATTTTATGAATAAGTGAATGATGCTTAATCTGTGGCAGTTCTTGTGTATATAATTTCTCCGTAGATGAATGCACTAGGTTGTTATCACACATTTTTGTACCTTCGCACTCTGTTTAATCAGACTGCCTGCCCTAGACACATATTAAGTAGAACTCCATTAGAAATGCCATTAAGACAGATAATTTAACGCATGATACGTTTGACGTGACTGATGTTTAAATGAAATCAGAAGCATATCCTTCCAACTGAACTCAACATTCTCAAGCGTGCTGACTAGGACGCTTATTTCTCTTATCACGCGAAGCTACTCTTTGAATAATTCAGAATGTGTTATTTTAAGCAATGTGGATATTATATTAAAGTTTCATTTTTGCTGAAGTTTATCAATAACTTGTGTCATCAAAAGTTAATATTTAAAAAAAAAATGAAATCATTCAATCTATGTCCAAAAATTATAGTATTTAAAATATATAAGTAGAACCTTAATATAATCGTACAACACGTGTATATACATTTCGGTCATTTATATAAACATATTGGTTACTAAATCTATTTAAAATGTAAATTTATATTTAACATATAAAAAAATTCTACAATTCTATTCTTTTTGAGTTATTTCACGTTCATTTTATAAAATAAAATATTAATTATATAATAATATAATAAAATTTTAATTAAAATGTTTACTTTATAACTTCATTAATATGCATTTCATCCTTCATGTAAAAAAAGTTAATTATTAATTTTAAAATGAACTCTTTCGTAGAATTAATTAATCATATTATGGTCTTTATGAATGCTTGACTAATCATATTATATATATATATATATATATATACATATATATATATGTAAGAATGTATGCATGTATTAGTTTAATAGAAAACTAACTCAATACTTCTTCTACCTACACATTTATAAAAACATCTCTTAGTATAACAAAATTTCACAAATATTATCGTTTCGCCAAATGTGGTACCTCTAGATATATGGAAAAAACTAGGAGATATATTTTATAACTCATGGCCATGACGAAGCTAATCTGTCTTGTGTCTGGAACCTTTTTTTGCGTTGAATCTTGAAATGTTTGTTCGAAGACTTAAAATGCTATCCACTAAGCTTCTCCAGCCAATGCATGTAATATGTTATACTAGAGAAACTTGTAAAGATTATTTATGACATATTTAAATAATGTTCAGTTTCAAATACTACGTTTTAATATGAAAAATGGTTCTTAAAGTCATATTTTAAATTATCCAATCTTGGTTTTTAAACTTAACTACAGCTAGGCACGCTATGCTAGAAGTCTTCACGCTATTAAGTCATTTTCTGAAAGTAAGAAATCATTAATTTTATTTCGATGTATACCACACTGCGTGATTCTTTGAGAGATAATTGAAAAGTTTATTCTAAGCTGTGTTTAAAATACTCCAATATCCCTGTGTTTCGTATTTCAGGGACAAATAATACAGATTCCAAACCTGGAAGAAGAAAACAATAAAATCTAATAGCATTGGATTCCATCTAACTTTAGAAGTGCACTTGAGAAGAAACTTTGTTTTCTCTGACAGTACTTTCATCTGGAATCCAACAAAGAAAAATTTATTAGCTTTATTTACTTGCTGGCCAGCAAAGAGCAGAACTGAAGTGCCACTATCTTAGTTCCATGCTGTAAGAAATACTATTTTTTTCGCCAAAGTCCTGGAATAGTGTGCTTTGTGTAAGCATAAAAAAAGCACCGAAGTTATCTCACATGTATGCTGCATCGGTTTAAGTGCTAGTGGGTATGCTTTGAATAAGCCACGGGTATTTGATTTCTCTATGATATTAATAAGATTCTTATATAAAAATCTCTTCAGATAACTAGTTTAAATTATAAGACTTTTTATTCTGTTTAATATAAGTGAAATATAAAGTTCATTTATTTTACTTGAAATTTTAAAGGGTGAAGGATATATTATATTATCTCAGCTAATAAACAGCATAATAGTAAATTTGTTTTCATTGGAATATATATATATATATACATATTAAAATATATAATATATATTAAAATATATAATATATATTAAAATATATATATGGTATTTCATATTACAAATATCTCGGTGAATGACGGTAAAATAAATAATTCAGTGCTGTTTTTTTACTTGATCAATGCATTAATAAATTAAATTTTTCCTCTAAAAAAGGGAGATATTATTTATTATAAATAAATTAATAAATATATTAAACACCTGTAGCATATTAAAACAAATAAATAAATAACTAAATAAATGTATTAAATAAATAAATAAAGTAATATTTTAAAGAGTGCAACAGATTAAAATTTCCAATTTATATATATATATATATATATATATATATATATATATATATATATATTCATAAAAATAAACATTTTATTTCTTTCTAAACACACAGATTAAACACACTGGCACACATTAAACTAAATAAATAATAAACTAAATGTATTAAAAAATAAATAAAGTAATATTTTAAAGACTGTAACAGTTTAAAATTTCTAAAACAAATATTTTCATGCAAATAACATTTTACTTCTCTTTGAATTTTTCCTTTAACCTACATGCATTTTAAAGTGTATGTAATAATTGTTATTCATATTAAGTTCGTTGAAATTTAAAAATATGGTTTTGTTTATTTTTGGTATATAATATAAATCTTTTCGTACATGGAAAGGGAATAATAGAAAAAGTCCAAAACGTTTCCTTTTTTATTATGACTTTGGAAAAACAAACTATTTTGAAGTAAACTTTCTTTCTACGTTATTGCTACCTTGACTTTGCCATTTGTCTCTGAAAATTTTTTACTACGGCGTTATTCAAAACAAAAAGGCGTAAATCGAACTTTGTAAAGGCGAATTTGACCGATGATTTCAAAGCAAAAGAATGATCTTTTTTCCAAAACAGAATTCAAAAGATTCCGAGCGTGTTTTTTTTCGCACTAAAACATTTCAGCCATTTCAGAAAAAAATAAATCCAATTTTTGCAAACATTTACACTTTTGCATTTATGCTATGGAAAATGTGACTTGTCTTTTAGAGAAATCAGAACGGAATGAATTTTTATTTTTGAAGAAATTAAAATCAGAATTTGATTCAACATTTAGGGAAGAGGTAAATCTTCGCTTGAAATTAACTATAATTATTAATTTTTTCATTTAAATTTACTATAATTAAACATTTCTTAATAGTTTCCCTCAGAGTTTAAATTAATTCTTTTTAACTTGAAATAAAAATGTATTTTAAATTATTTTCATAGATATTATTTTTAAATTCTTTTCGTATCATAATAATACATAATCTCAAAGTCTATCAAATAATAAACAGACAGCTGAAAATTATTGAAATATTTTTGTATTGTTTTATAATATAACGTATATATTGTTTTATAATATAGTATAAGAGAATACATAGTTAAGATTTTCAAATATTTTCATAATATTTATCATAGAAAATTATATTTACAGTATTATATTAAATTTTAATGTAATTATTTTGAATTAAAAGCTGTTATAATATTTTGAAATTTATGAAGGCTAACTTTATTTGCCGAATTTAATCTACTTATTAAGATTTCTTTTTTAGTCCATTTGCTTTAATAGATTTTATATATTTTATGATAAATTAAATATTTATAATATATAAAAGTATTTATATGTTCACTTTTGATATTTGTCTCTATAATTATATAGAAAATTGTAATCCATTATTTTGTTGTATATTATTATTATTACAATGAAACAACGATCGAAGTTGTGTTCAATTGTTTGAATATTTAAATATTTGATTAAAGTTTTGAATTCAATAATAATTTATAAAAGGTTTTATATTCAGTCAGAGAAATAATAATTTTTGTGATTGTATATCTTAATTCTTCACATTTAATTTCAAATTAATGTTTGCAAGCCAAGATTTTATTCTTATTGAAATACGATTTTATTTGTTTGATACCCATTGTCAAAAATCATATATACTTTTAAAACATTTCTTTTTTACGGAACTTAAATTAAACATTTCTTTTAATTTTATTTTCACTCTTTTATGATAAAGGTTATTTTAAAAATTAATTTTCAATAGAACATAATAAAATTTAGTACTTATATCAGCTTCAAAACAAAGTAATTCAGATCTTCTTAATTCTTTACAGTTTTTGATGCATAAATTTATGATGTATAAATAATATTTTGCATAAATACTTATACCAATTATAAACAAATGCGAGAATTATAAAAAGCCGAAATATAAGTATTATAAGTAGAATGAGATTTTAAAAAAAATTGTAAGCGTTGATGAAGATGGAAAATTCATAATCATATTAGGAGTAAAGTTATTGAAAACAAGTACTAAATCCTTTTGGAAAAAGAATATCTTTGATTAATCGATGCAGTTTTGTAATAAATTTGTGAGGCGGTACTTCTAAGAGATGATAAGTTCAAACGGTAATAAGACATACTAAGATGAATTTTATCAGATGGATTCAAATTTAAATAACTATAAAATTCGAAACTAGCAAAAATGAGTCTATCATTAGTAAATATATACTTTTTTTAAATTTAAAAATAGAATTCCTGATTTTGTTCACATTTTTTTTTAAAATTAGGTACTATAAAAAACAAGTGAATATCAAATATTTCAAAATACCTTAGTTTTTTTTTGATAATTCATAGGTTTACCGTTAAAAATAGCTGCTACCTTTCTTAATGACAATGAAAAAATTTGATTATCGTTGAAGAAAATAAAAATGTTTAATAAGCTATTATTGCAGTTAAATAAAATTGATTCATTTTTACTATGCATAATAGTATACAATATTTTAATGTTCAGGTAAAAAGTTATTAATACAATAAAATATTAAAATATACAACTAAGACATAAAACGCAATAATGAAAAATGTCGGAAGATTTGACAAATGTTTTTTCTATTAAGGTAAGTTTCAACTCCATTGCAATAGTATATATTAAAGTGAAACACTTTGAGGAGATTTTGGATGAAATTCATAAATAATACTTGATTAGGCGTATCCTTATTTAGAAGTTTTCTTGGCAGCTTTCCTATTGCACATACAATAAAGACTACTTCTTAGTTTACATGAGTATTTAAATTTCAAGATTTAAAACATTCCTTAAGCGAATGTAAACATTTGGGAAAGATGAACTGGCTTACTTGCATCCATGTGGTTTTGTTGATTATAGTATGTCAGATTATGATGCAAATAGTCCTTATTAAATGCTCTTGATTTTTTGCTTGAAAATTAAAACTAATTGGAAAATTATATAAGATACTAAATGGTTTTATCATACAAGGGGCTATTAAAAAAGAAATTAACTGATTTCAACCGGTTCATATGAAATAACCTGATTTTGGATATGCAAACATAAATTGAATAAATTCGATTTATATAAAAAGCACTAAATAAAAGACAATTACCTGGCAAGGTTTTGAATTATCGAGAAGGAACCAATCCCTATTTCTTGAAAGAAAGCCTCCCAGTCTTCTAGCATAGAACAAAACCCAGATGTCTTGTTGTTATTCCCTTTTCCAAACGAACATACGCTGCTTAACTCTGGAATGGAAGATGAAAGAGAAGTCGTACAAAGTTAATCAAAATGAAAAAAAGGCCATAGATATTTTCTTTAGTTACTTGATTGAACAGGGCTCCGAATTTCCCGACTGTATTGTAATTAAATATTGAATACCTGATCTAATTCTTATGTAAATAGCAAATCTCTGAAATACATTTATGTCTGTTTTATACTAATTTATATTATAAGTCAATAGCACTTGTTGGATCATCTTCTTCCTTTCATTTGATATGGACACATTTTTTTGAATGAATTTATCCAATTTCTTACTTTAAGTAAATTAAATGAATGATCACTAATGTTATTTCGTTGCCCGTCTAGTAGACCGCTGCTAATGCCTTCACCTGGCAACCATGGGGTCTCAGATTCCAATCCATTAGTATCATCCTTGTCATCACTGCTTTTAGGAAAGATGGCATGCGAAAAGGCTTTCGACAGCATTTATTTATAATTATCTCGCATCAACAGTGAATGACGGAGATTGCCTGTCAACATAACTCAGAAAAGGCCTGACAAAGTCAGGTCTCTTTTCAGTACTCTTGAATGGGTTGTTCATTTGATATATTTAGTAGGGAAAATCTATGCGATGTACAGAAAAATATCCTTCTATAAGTAACTTTCAAGTGCATAAATACATATGTTTTAAGTTAAAAAAATAGCATAGCAGAATATAAATAATATACTTAATCAATTTCTTATTTGAATTCTTTTTAAATCTATATATAGTATTCTATCGAAAAGTTTGTCATCTTTGTAAAATTGTTTTATTTTATTCAAAATTACCAGAATTGTAATTTACCACTGAATTAACTTTAATTAGAATGTAAAAAAAAAGTTACACAAAGTTTGCGCACATTTTATTAATTCAATTCATAATTTGATTATTTCGTTTCGAATATATAGTAACATATACTTTTTTTGAATTGATATATGTAAAAATTTGAGATCTCCAATAAATTATACTTGCAATATGAAATGAATGTAAAATAAAATAAATAACTAAACATTATTTAAACCCACAAAAAAATGAAAATATATTGTAAAAATATTTTTTTTTTTAAATTGCAATTTATTGTTTTCATTTTTGTTTTACACATAACCATTATTACACAAATACTAAGACTTAACGGTTTCAATAGAAGGAATGTAACAAAATCCAAAAATTTATTACCTCCTCTCAAACACATCGTAAAATAATTTTATTCTGTGAGATTATTCACTACTTATCAATAAAACAGAGAAAAATATGTAGTATTAAGGAAGAAAAAAGAAAATCCCATATATGACATATGACGTGAAATTTTATATCATTTTTTAAAATACTTTTTTAAGACCAGAAGAGAAAACATTGTTAAAGATGAGATAAATTACTCACTTCTTCACAAAATATCATTAAAATTATTAATGGTAGAAATGGGATAAAAATAAATATTTATTTTATAAAATATTTTATTATTTTAAAAGTTATACAGTGTAATCACAAGTATATCCTTAATTTTACTCTTATAATTTATTATTTGATTATTATTATAAGGTGTATGAACCTTAAATATTTTATCGAAATTATTTTGAGATATTACTGGAGAATTTCATGCTTTTCCATATTAGTTAAAAAAATATCGGAAACTTAATTGGAGAACCTACATCTTTCAATAACATACAAAAACCAATTTTGCAATGAATATATACTATCATCTATCTTCCAAGTAAAAAACATTAGTTAAATTTTTCTCGTTAAATAGAGAAATATCGGTTAAAATTTCAATGCAAAAAACAATTTTAAAACAAATAACATAATAAGCATAAATATATGCAATCTTTCTTCCAAGACTAAATTATTTGCTGTCATAATTTTTATTTATCAAGAAATCCGAAAAAACCCCATTTATTTATAAAATATTTGATTATGTATATATTCAAAATATATCATTAATTTTACTTTTATTTATTATTGTTTTTTAAATTTTTTTAAATGTATTATGTTATTATTATTTTATTTTATTTTAATTTTTTATTTTTATTAAACAAATAATAATCAATAAATCACATATTTTTAGGTAACAATTTTTTTCCAAGATTAAATTATTTGCTTTCATGGTTTTCATTTATCTAGAAATCCGAATTTGTGAAGTACTTCAAATGTGTTGAAAGGCTTCATAAGTCTGCATAATTTTACTTTGGTCCAACACTTTCAGCAGTTCACCATGAATATTCATGTTAGCTCTCATAAAGTGCGGAAGTCTTTGCGTAAAAGCACCCCCACCTTATCTCATGTCGCTTAGTGCGTTGTAACAAACTTAAAATTGCTTTCATTTTCTCATCTGTGCATACTTATTTATAGGTGTTGGAAAAATATTATTATCTACTTTGATCAGATTTCTTTCTAAATTAAACGAATGATTTCATCTATTGTGGTGTATTTCCTGCATAAATTGACAGTTTCAAAAACGAAGTGCTTTTCATGATTAAATATTACAATTAAATTTTAAAATCTTTCATTTCTGTACAAACGAATTACAAAAAATTAAAGTCATTATTTGTAAGTATTGTATTTAAATTCTTTTATTATTTTATCTCAATGTTTTTAAGGTATATTTTTAAAGAATTTGTAATACTTTTATGGACCGCAACATAAATGAACAAGTACAGAAAAATTATTTTGATAGTGTCACTATATGAATTTTAAAATATCTTCCTTTTTTGCATTGATTAATTTAAGATAATCTTTCTATATCAAAATATATTTTTTCTATACCAAAATATATTTTTTCTATACCAAAATATATATTTTCTATAGCAAAATAATATATTTATTTATCTAATATTGTGAATAGCCAGAATGAACTGGTGGATTGCACATACGTTTTTTAACTATTTTTTTTTCTAATGCAGCTGTCTTGGATGCCTTAAGGCAAGCGCTGCACAGACGTTACTCACTTTGCATTACCCAGGGGGCGCGTGTAACAATGCCACGCAACACTCTGCGACAATATTAGACCGGGACTTACAGTTTAAAGTGGATTCCGAACCACTACAAACATCCATGACACCGCCGGGACTCGAACCCGATACCTGTGGTACCGGGGCCAGAGCGCTAGCCATTCGGTCATTCAGGCCCTTGATTTTTTAAACTATGGGAACAGGATTCAAAGCCAAAAAGAACATTTAGGACTTAAACTCCTGTATCTAGGTTAGGAATGAAAATAATATATCGATAAGTTGGAATGCCATTTTATTGTGTTCGACGGGGATAGAGGGAGGTGTAGGCGTCTTCCAGAAGCCATCTATGTGGATGTTCTCTCAAAATTAAGGTGGGAAAATGTGGGTACAGCCTCCCTTGGTGCATCCTGGGCAATGTTGAATCTGTTATTTATATGTTGATCCAGAGGCAAATAAAGAAAATTTCTCGATTCTCGAAAAAAAAAATAACAATTGAATATATGTAGAAATTATTCGTCTAATAAAATCGTACAAAATGATTTTAGTTATAAGAAACATTGATTTTTTTTTTAACCAAACATTTATTGAATTTAGACAAAAAAATAACATTTTTTTTCATATTTTCCTTGAAATAAAAATTTAGACATTTAATGTATTATCCAACTTATATAATGTTTGATTAAATTTCATGAATATTTTACATTTACGTATATCACATTTATAATTCTAAAATCCAAAGTAAAGTTATTAACATTTTTAGTTTGATGAAGTTTATAATCAAAGTATTAAAATTCAAAAAACTAATTATTTTACAAGAATGAAACTATTTTTTTTTTGCTGAACAGAAAAAAAAGTTTTAATTACCTAACCATTTAAATTACCTTTTAAAGCAATAAATATCAAAAAAGAATTCATGCAGAAGAAATTATTTAAACGCCCTATTTCTTAATTATATTCTGTTATGATATGCATAACATATTTTTATCGAACGTGATATTTTCTTAATAACGTCAGGAACTATTAAAGACAACTTTATTAATTAAGAATATTAAACTTAATTAACGTGTTTTAAGCAAAAGTTAACAGGAAATTACCAATCTTTTTTTATACAACATTTATTTTGTTTCCATTTTTTATTCCATTTATCGGGTCTAGGAAAAATGTATTTAACATTATCTGAATTCAATTTTTGTCCCTGACACTTTTTTTCATAATACACTATAATGACTCGTTCAACTAAATAAGCTTGTAATATCATTTAAACTACAAACTAATTTTTTCAACCAAATAACTCATTACAACTTTGCATTAGTAAAACGAAAAGTACGAACTTTTAAATCGATGCCATTTTTAACACAAGTTTGTATCAGTTACAGTTAAATATCTCCTGGAAACAAATAAGAATGATATATTCTGAAAATAATTTTTATTTAATGTATGATTTAAAGAGATACATTTAAGTAAAAATAAATTTTAAATTTAATATGCTAGCAAATATGTGTTTTTAATAAAATACTATTAATATAAATATTAAAAAAAAAAAAAAAAAAAAAAAAAAAAAAATAAAAAACGATACAAGAAGTTTTTTAAGTTTCAGATATCTAAGAATATATTTTCATTTTATTATAAAAATGTTTTCAAGACATATTACTTAGAATATAAAACAAAACAGTAAAACAATATTAGTTAATTAACTTCAGAAATTGATTATTTTTATACTGACTGAATTTGCAAATGGAATAGCTTTTAATAAAATTTAATTTTGAAAAAAAAAAAGATTTTTTTAAATAAAAGAATTTCTGTTGATGTTAAAATATTTAACTAAAATAAATAATGCAAACTTCTTTAAAGAATTTGTTAGACAAAAAATAAAGTTCTTTAGCATTGAAGTGATACGAACAATATTTAAAACAAAATTGAATTTAAAATATTTTTTTTCAAAATCATGATGGTTTAAACGTGAAAACAAAGTAGAAGAATATGAGCACATATCAAGATTTGAGAATATGTATATCAATTACAAATGAAAAAAGAAAAAAAAACCGCTCAATCAAAGAAATTGAAATCTTTGAACTTAATTTCTTAAAGCTATAATAATTATGAATATAAGTTCAATCATTAATTCAATGAGCAACAAAAATTTCCTCGTTTAAGATTATGTAATTATCTTTATTTGTAATGAAAGGTTTTAATAATAAAAGTCGCTTATAATACGATAAAAAGAAATGTGATGTGAAAGGAATGTAATCAGCAACGAAGCTTGAAAACAAAATTCTAGAAAAATTAGGAATGTTATTTTTATTATTTTAAATTGGATCATGGAACAGTAGACAAATTAATTTTTTAGAATAATTGTTTTTCCGATTTATTTTAATTAATATCATTTACCATACTATTATATAATACGGTTTTATAAAAAGTGTTTGTGATGTGATAAAAATAAATCAAATAAGAAAGAAGTGGTTTAAATAAAAAAATATAATAATAAATAAGTACGACAAGACATAAGTACGACAATTAGGCACAGTAGGATAAACATCTTTGGGTTAATTTTTTCAAATAATGTTTAATCAACATATCATTCGATTGGTGAGGCCAAAAAATTGAAAGAATGAGTAGAAATACCAATTTGAAAATTGTGTCCACTTTTACACAAATATTTTCAATATCGTAAATATCAAATAATTCCATTAGTATCAATAAATTTTAAATAATTAATTTCAGTACTTAGGTAGGCTGGTTGTTGAAGTTCTGGCCCCTGATTAAGAGGAACTTAAGGTAAATGCCAGGCAAGCAGGTTAAACTGCAGGCAAGAAGGCGAATACAATAAATTATAAATCAAGTAGTGTTTTTACAATGGATTCTAAAAAAGAATGCTAAATAATTAAATGCCTTGTTCTAATGAATTGTTACAAAATAAACTCGGAATAGGTATAAAAGGGGACTGTGTCAAGTTGTGTTGCAATTATAAAATTGGCATCAAGAACTGTAGTTTTATAGGTTGACAATTAAAAGCGTAAGTAACCTTTAAGGGGAAAAATAAATTATCATATTTTTTTTTACGTCTGTTGTGGTTTTCATGTATTATTTTAGGTGGATATTTGTTACCAGAAGACTTATTGTTTTTTTCTTTTTTAAATATCTGGAATTTCATCTAAGTTTTTTATCTTAAAAATGGAAGAGATGAAGCAGATTCTATATAACGAGGGTGATATGTGGAAGGGGATGTAAAGACTTCCAATGGAAAGACTACATATTTAATGTGGCCATTCCAGGCACAAACATGAATTTCAAATTTACATAATATTTTATACTTCCAATATGGGCAGGAATTACTTGGTGGATATTTTTTTTGAGTTTTTGATGCGGAAATCAAGTTCAAATCCAGTAAATGATAAATTAACAGGTGATAATATTCTTTCGGAAGGTTCAAGTCGAATTCGAGGATTCTAACTTCATTGATGTCATGTCTAGAAGACGCAGCTCCCATTTTATGTTAATAATGCTGAATCTGCTACAGTTCTATTGGCGAAGGACATATGTCAAATTCCCCAGTATTTGTAAACAATATATTTTTAATAATTTAAAGTCATTATAATATTTTGTTATAAAATTATATTTATCGTGTTATTTATCCAATGTAATATTAATGAACTGTATTCTATTGTTTGTTATATATTCCATTATATTGTTTCTCGTACAACATCTGCATTACATACAATTGTAAAGGTTGATTAAATTATGCATAAGAAATATTTAACTTATTAAAAAAATTTAATGATAAGAAAACCAATTAAGTAAATATATACTCATTAATTTGTGCGTCTAGTATAATGCCATGATCGTTAATGTCAGTATTCGGACTAAATTAGTAAGTTATCCTAGAAGTAGAAATAATGCGTAAGCACATTTGGACACGTGGAAATTTCAAGAGCCATAAGTGGGAAGACGCATGCGATTAAGCGTTGCGTGTAAGCAGAAGAAACGTATTCAGGCAGCGTAAGAGATGGTACTGTGGCATAACGTTACATGCGCTTGTTTGCATTTATTCTAAAACATTACACCTTGACGCGTTCAGCAGAACATTTGCTGCATAATGATATATGATGATTTGCTGAGCTATATCATTTATATAAATTACGTGTGGAGAAAAAACGTTAAATTATATTTAAAAGGGAAAGGATTAAACCAGAATGATATTTAATTCTTCATCTTTTTCAATTCCTTTTATTAGTTCACACTATCCCTATACATATCTTGTTCAAATTTCAATCGTTCATAAAATACTTTTTATTCCTTCACTCAAGTTCAAATACATTTTTTTGAACTTGCAGTGGATGACACTTGATGTTAATACAGTTTTTCAAATATTAATTCAGAAATTAAATTTAATTAATTAATTAAATTATTTTTTTAGATTTAAGTTGCTTATATTTACCAATAGATGGCGCCAGATAAACTTTAAAAAATAAATGAAAAATATTTATAAAAGACTTTCTACAATATAGTGAAAATAGTAGGAATTGACTTAACATTTTTTTTTATATTACTTGTTTATAAATGCCATTGAAATATTAAGGCATAACATACTGTTTTTCCTGAACGTGAGATAATTTAAGTTTTTTTAGAAGCAGCGTCGTAATAATTGTTGTATTCACCTGGGAATCTGGATGTTGATTATTGTCGTCAAACACTGTCATCAAACATTGATATCATTTTATTTATTTGAAAATCACCAAGTAAGCAAACACAATGACATTTATAAACAAGTAATAATCACAGTAAGCAAACACAAATATGGAAAAATGCCACAATTTCAAAACATTTCAGCTCAATCAATTTTGTTCTTCGAGTTGTATTATTTCTTTCTCACTTACTCAATTTGTAATAAAAGTCTAACCGAATTAAGTATTATTTAATTCTTTATGGGTCTTAGAAAACTGAAAAGATAATCAATTAATCTATAACCAATTTTGTATTTGAAATTATGTAAATTCCTTACATATTTAGGAACTAAATTCTTTTATTAAAAATATAACAAAAATTTCCTTTGTATCAGATTAAATAAATATTCGAAAATAAATAGTATATTTAAACACAATTACATTGTGAAATGTATTGCTTTTGTAAATTTTGTATTGATTAAGGAATGGAGTTACTTCCAAATATAAATTTTGCATTAGATTTACACAAAAGATCAAACGGTATGTATATGTTAAAACAGAATGTTACTTTATAACATATAGTTATTTTTCTTCTTATATTTCAATTAAAGATACCATTATTTCCTTGTTTATTCCTTTTATATTGTTTATATATTTAATATAGAAGAAATTCCCTTTGTATTATAGGAAATTCGCTAAACTAATACAAAATATTGTTTCCAAGAAATAATTACATTTCGTCTTATAATATCTTATAGAAGCGATGCATTTTACTACATTTTTCTACAGTTTCAAAGAATTTAAAATGCATTTAGGTATTCGATTATCTTACCTTTTGTATTTAAACTAAATCCAGTTTAAGTGAAATACTCCAAAATCGAAATAATTTTTATTTGTACAAATTAAGTTACCAAGAAAGGCGTTTCAACGGAATGCAACAAAACTAGATTTTAAATATATTTCATTGTTTGCTTAAAGAAATATCGATTTATTTTTGAGTTAAATATTATAATACTTTAATGGTAAAAGGTAACAGTAAATGGCTTTTATTGAAAAAATAGTTTAGAAAATATCTTTTAATTTTCAATTATTATTGTGATAGTATATGAATTAAATGTTTGAATTTTATCAAAATAATAACACCAGACTTATTTTAAAATCTACTGATGTTGATTTAATAACAAAAACATGTTTATTAAAATACTATTTTTTAAATTTGAATTTCAAATAAATTTCATAATTAAAGTTAAATAAAATCATATTTTAATAAATGTTGCTAATAATCTTTTTAAATTAATTTCTTTTACAAATATAGAAACATTGTAACATAATATTTCCATGGAATAATTGCGATTTATTATAAAAAGGAATTTCTTAATGCTATTGAAATACTTGCAATTTTAAATTTTAATATGGCTTCGTAATTACTGTAAATTATAAACAAAGGAATTAAGTTTCTAATGAACTTTGATCGTTTATTTTGATCGTCTTTTCTCGTATTATTATGTTATTCCAACGTATGTGTAATTTAAAAACTTGTTGTGCAGCCTGTTTAACATTGGAATTGCTATGCATATGCCACTTCAGATTACTACATATCTGACAGGCCAACTCAGTTGAATTCTGGTATTTGAAAAAAAATTGATTACAATATAGAGGCACATTTAAAAAATTTGTAATTTTTATTAATTTTTAGTTAAGAAATCCATAAAATGGGAAACGAAAACAACTGCCGTTTTATTTCTTATTAATTTAAAATTTCAAAAAAAAATATTAAGTAAATAATAATAAAATTAATATAATATAATTATTAAGTAAATAATAATATTATAATATTACAAATAATAAATAATTTTTTGTTGAATAAAATTTTATTACCTATAAATAAAACATATATACATATAACTAACATATTTTATAAAAAAAAAAAAAAAAAAAAAACTTTACGTTTTACATAAACAACATACATGAAAGTTATATAAGCATTATATAAAACAATATTTTTCCTAGAGCATTATCAATGCATATAAAATATTGCAAGATCAAATATTTTATAACGATGTCTGTTTTGTGGCAGCGATATAATATTTATATTTACGCATGTGTGTTACATATGAATGCATTTGCTTAAAACATTGCAGTCATAAATCATAAAGAATCATAAAGGAAACTCTTTCACGTGGGATTGATTCGCTTTGTCTTATAGAATGCTTAAATCGCGTGCTATAAACTGTTGAAAAACACTTCATATACCTAAATAAAATAGATTTATAGCTGTAGTTAACACTTTTCATTCCATAAAATTCTGTTAAAAATTCAATTAGAATGAACTCAGGAAGCTTTTTTGTATTCTAATAACATGGTAAAAATGTATATTTTTATTTGAAGAGTCTTAAACTATTCGTCCCAAATATAATGTTTGAAATATTTTTAGAGAATTCTTAAAGAAAAATAGATAAGACAAAATAATGTAGTATAATTCGTTTAAGAAAATTTATTTCATAACATCATATAATATATCTATAAAACTAAAATTACGCCATTTTCCTAATAAATGTTTCTAACATATAAGCCAATTTTAAGCACCGTTAATATAGAAATTATGGTCATGTTTCAACGTAAATATATATTTCATATAATATATCACTTTTAATGCACGATATAAGATGTCTTAAATTTTTTTAAAAACATTTTCTTACAAAATCTTGAGACATTTTATCCTACATATTTTAGACCTTTTTAATCTAAAAAAAAATCTAAATAATTAAAAAAATTACTATCCAGAGATTTGGAGGTAATAAAAAAAGGAATAAACATGATACTGTATAAATTTGTAAATGATACTTCTTAATATAATTGATACTTATAACTATGATATTCTCAATAAATTTATAAATGTGATACTTCTATTTAAATATGATGCCTAAACAAATGCTTTTAAGATTATTTCAAGTATTACTTGTATATTTAGTAAAAAGTTCTTATATGAGAAATTTCGGGAAAGTGGAAAATTTAAATAATAATTTAATTGTAAAATGAACTTATAAGTTTTGTTACTATATCGAAACCTAAACAAAAAAAAACATTTCATAAGTGAAGTCATAAGTGAAATATAATTTGAATGCTGAAAAAATGCTACATAAAATGTAAAGCCACATATAAGTAATTTTCATAAAAAAACGAAAACAACAACATCAAAAAATTACTACTCTTTAGATAAAAGATTACATATTTTTCGCTTACAAACTAAAATTATTTAATAATATTACAACGAAATTTAATTATTACTAATGAAAGAAAAATAATATGTTTCTCTGTTTCATGCTTGCAATAAATGAAAAAAAAATATTTAAAAAAAAATACATATAAATTTTCATTATTTAGTGGAGCAACATAATTGAAGAAAAGGTTAAAATTCTTTTAAAAAATCACTTGTTTAAATAATTTCGAAAACAAAATATGCCATTTCTATTGTCTTTTTTAAGACAAGCATCATAACGCCTTTCTTGAAGATTGAAATTGAATTTGAAATCGAAACTATGTTTCATAATTTTATATTCTTCACACATGGAAAATCCAAAGGAGGATTTCCCAAATAGATTCGAGAATAATTCTTTTTAATTAAAATGTTGGTAACAGTTTGAGAAGATATAATATTCACGTTATCTATTTTATTCTTCTTTGAATTATTATTTATACATTTTTGATGATCAAGAAAATACAATTATTTTATTTCAACTATATTTTATTTGATAATAATACTGAAAAATTCTATGCATAGAAAACTCTTACTATTGTCTGCATAAAGATATTTTTCCTTTCTTAGAATGAAAATATTCTGTATGGTTTCATTTTATTTGAAAATAATCTATATATCCATCAAACTTAAAAATTTTCATAAACCTAAATTTTCAGTCTCTAACAGGAATATTTATTTAAAAAAATATCGTATAAATAGGTAAGAAATCTATTCATGTAAGAAAAGTTGTAGTTTTTTATCATTGTTTTTTTTCGCAAAGTGCTAATTAGATTTGTATTCAAGCAATGTTTTAACAAGTACAATATTCCTGTAATAATAATAATAATAATAATAGCAATAATAAAAATTGCGCCAAAAAAATTTCGTTTTTTTTTCTTTAAAACATTAAAAAAATTTTATAAATATTTTTAAATAGCGATTCTTAAATTTGTTTTAATTTGATTATTTCATAGTTTTTTTTAAAAAATAATCTAAGGACCAAAAATCAAAATAACTTTTTCGCAATTTTTTTCCTTTAAATAATACTTGTTGATATTCTAACATTGTAAGAAATATTCTTTTAATATTTAGAATTTTTAAGAAAATATTTTTATAGCGTTTACCTCCATGTAGATTCTTATGAATATATATATATAGTTTTTTATTGCAATCTGAATTACAACATTTTTTAAGGACTGTTCAAAGAGAAAAATTTAGAGAATTTTGTTGTAAATCAATTTAGATCCAATTGGTATTCTTAAGTTAAGACCCCAATTAACCATCTTTTTTTTAATTTATAAGTGCTCTATAAAGGGAAGATCACATATTAGAAGTCATCTGTATGGACTATTGCTTTTGAAAAACAACCAAAAGTGTTAGATTATTTTATTTACTTGCGCAATTTTTCATGTTGTTCCTTTAGAACTTTATATTTTTCTTTCTATAGATAGCTTCATATAAGTTTTAAAATTAGTTTTTTTCTCTCTTAGAAGAAGACCTTGCACAATATATTTTGATAATGGTATGGATATACTTGCTATATTTAATGAATTGAAATCTAAGAATTGAGAAAAACAGAAGAATTTGCTGCTATTAAGAAGATAATTTGGAAATTAAATAGACCCATAGTTGGGGGTGATTTGGGGAACGATTTGTTGATTTGTTAAAAGGAATATAGAAAAAAAAATCGAGTGTAACAATTCCCCATTCTGAAGAAATGCATACTGTTATATGCGAAGCAATGAAAATAATAAATTCAAGACCGTTAAGATCTGTCTGAAAATATAGAATATCTTATTGCAGTTAAACTATCAATGTTTATTCAAGAAATAAAAGAAGTTGAAACGCCAGATTAAATCAGATAGATTCTAAAATATGAATAAACGATTTATGTATAGACATAAGCTTCGCCTAGATTACAGAAAGCAATTTAGAAATGAATACCCTGGCCAATAGAAATAATTTTCCAGATTTCAGAAAGAGGAAAATATTGGGGAATTTGATATCGCCATGATTGGTAATAGTAACATGAAAACATTAATTTGATTTTTAAAAAAAGTAGTGAAACATTTTTCTGGAAAACACAACAAAGTTAAAGTTAGTTGAAATGAAAGTCATAAATTGATGTTTCATAAGAACAATACAGCTCCTATATCCGTTAAAAATTTGTCAAGATGAAAGATCTTCATTTAAGAGTAGGACTCGATTGTCTGGTTCCTTCAAAAACAGCAAGACCTTTCGTACTGATAATTTCATATCGAATCGAGTGATTTTTAATATTTTTCATCCATAACTATTGAATATTATAGAATCATTTGAATGTGACCTTTTGAAGAGTGCAATAACGGTGTTACTTTTCTTCGATCTAGTTTAAGCAAGATTTTAAGTTGTTAACAGTTAAGATCTCATGAGTTTTAGTTTCATAACGAATTTCATTTTACGGAGGAGCTCGATACTTCTACTGGAACTCAAATTTCGGAGAGTGTTGAAAATGCTTCAATTATATCATGAACACTTAACACATTAACCCAACACTATAGAAACTGTAACTGTACTAATATGCCTACATACTTTCACCTTCACTTCCTTGTGCAGATTACTCGATGTAAACATAGGGATTTTGCATTTCTTTTTCTATAAGTATTAGACGAATTCATTTTTTGTTAAATCAAATTTATAAAAGCATTATAGCATTATAGGAATAACATTTTAATGCTAAAAAAGTATTGCAAATCATGAGTGGTAAATATAGTTAGATTGACTAGCTAAATACCCGAACTTTGGATTCCTTCTCATTACTTCGTTGAACTAGAAAGATAAGAAAAATAGGATAAGTAGTTTTCTACTTTAAAATAGTTAATTAGTAAGCATTAATAGTTCCAAATATTTTAAGTTAACCTTTTTAGACCCGGCATTAAAGCTATGGGTAAAAAGAAATAATCAGCTTGCTAAGATATCGTAAATTGATATTAATAAACACGTAAAAACCTTTAAGAAAATGTAGTTTTATAAGCAAATAGGCAAATGCACATTGGAATGGACAAACGTTTAACGAGGTTGTAAAATTCTAATATTCAGCTCTTGAACAGTTAGAATTTTTGTTTTAAATATCAATTTATTTTTGTAGAAATAGCAAGAAAAAAAGCTATATTACTAAATTAGTTTAAACTATGTCAAAAAGTAAATATTTTAATAATTATAATTCAGAATGAAATGCAATAATACACAATTTCACAAGTTTTACAATATTTGACATGGGAATTAAAAATAGCTACATTTTCTCCTTGTGAAGCAGAAATGTACAGTAAATTTATTTAATAGATCTGAGTTTTACTATTACTACCCTAATTTTGATATTGGATTGCTTCTCATTTATCATAAAATTTTGGCAAATGATCTTCACTGTCATTAATATTCACGAGATGAGGGCAAAATTTAGCCACTTTTTGGCATATATTTTGCACAGTAAGTGATAATGATGATCAATCTTTTCTTTATTTTTTATTTTTGCTAAACCCACTGCATGTAGATCGGAAGATAGATCTTGGTGTAATAGATCTTGTTCCAAATTTTCATCTATTTTTTCAATAACAAACTCTAACGTTTTTGTTTTAATAATTTTAGTCTCTAACTAATATCGTTTTTGGTTGTAAGAAGGAATTATGTATCAGAAATGTCATCAGAAACTTCATCATCGGAATTTTCAGATGAAACATCAGCTACATATTAGCCTCTTTTCAATAATAATAATATTGTGTAATATAAAGCTTAAACTAGTTACTGGGAAAATTTCCAAGAATTTTAACAAAATTTTCTACCAGATTGATTATTATTATCGATAATGCAATCGACATCAGAATTCAATTCTTCGACATCACTTCAGTATTTAATATTTAGTATTTAATATTAATATATATTATTAGTATTTATTATTTTTTCAGTATTTAATATTTTATTCTTTTAATATTTAGCATTTTTCAGATTATTTTTTTCTAAAAGGAAAAATACATATTTTATCCTACTGATAAGTTGCTGTTGATTTTAAAATAATTTAAATGCCTAAAATAAATTCGATAACAAATACCTTAATATGTCAAATATCTGAAGAATCACAACCACCTGCACCACGCCCATTGTAATGGACATGTGATTTGGCTTTCAGTTTGTCTAAATTATAACTATTAATAAAATAAAACTACTTGTCATGCTAAAATTAACTTATAAAAATTATATAACTAGAAGGAATTTTCCACATAAAAGTTTCAAAAAAATCCTCACAATTTTTTGACGACATGGGCCTTGACACCATTTTCAACGAAAGTAAGCTCGCAAAATCTGTTGACTATTTCCAAACCAAGAAATCCAACGATATCAAAAAGATTAGTCTTTCATCTATCCATGGAACAAGTTTCGACTCTCTGCAGTCAGTTTAAAGTTTTTAAAGTTCTAAGTTTAAGTAAAAAAAAGTTTTAAGCTTTCTAAAGTTCTAAGTTAAGTTCTAAGTTTAAAAAAAAGGTTTTTAAAATGTTTGTCCATTGTAATGGACACCGGGTCTGAAAGGATTATGTAAAGTATATTCTTTAATCTGATTATGTCTTACAAACAGAAATACATTTAAAAATTAAAATACTTTTTTTTAGAAATTTACAACAATTATTATTGTAATTTTATGTTTCTTAAATGTTTACTTGTTAATAAAATTATCTTGCAAATATAAGTAAATAAAATGAATACACGCGTAATATGCTTAGATTTTGTAAATAAGTTAGAACTACTAGAAATTTTATTCTAGTTGCACTAAGTTTAAAATATTTTTAAAATTTAAGTATTTTAATGTTTCTTGAGTATTATTTTTTTAAGATTAAAATTTTGTTTTTCTTTCACATCTTATACTTTTCCTATTATAACTTGATAAATATAATTAAACTTGATAAAAATCCGAGAAATTTTGAAAGAATTGTTGGCCAAAGAAGTTTTATAAAACTCTGATATAAAGTTTGAAATAAAATTATATGTCTTAGGTCTTTATTAATTTCGAATTTATTTTATGTAGTCCACAATTGTTGAAGATCTTCTTTCCAAAATCATTTATCAGATTTTTTTTTCTATCTTCAACTTTTTAAATGAATGAATCATATTACTGATTAAAGTAAAATCGATCTTGGAAAATTATTTAATTATGCTCTGTTTGTTGCAGATTATATAAGATTTAAATTATTCCTTATTTTTTTTTGTTCAGAAACTTAAAAAATTTGGATACTGAGCTGAGTTTCGAAATTAGAGATTGGATGTAGTATTGGAAACGTATAAAATAATTCTATAACGCAACAAAGCTAGGATTTACTATCCCAACTGAAGTATATAATTCAAATTATTTGAAGAAAAATTAATAATATTTTTGGTTTAAGAAAATCATTTCCTTGCATTGGTTTAATATTCTTAAATAATGGGGCAATTCAACTCATAGACATATTTTAATCGAAACCCATGGTTATTATTTCTTCATTGATGGATGATGGATTTTAAGCGAAATAAAACAATTTTTAAAAATTCGAAAGATTAAAGAAAAAATACATTTAAACTAGCATAAAGTGTGCAGACCAACTCTGATCATGATCCTGGAAATAAAATCACCTCGTTAACTTAAAAAAAAAAAAAATAACTACATTTAAAAAAAAAATCTAAGCAAATAACTAAAATTATTTTTAAAAAATACAGAAGAAGATGCTCAGGTCACAATAATAGCCCCGTTAAATGAATACAAAGACTCAATTGCTTTTTTTTATGACCAAATGATGAGATATTTTGGTGAAATTTTTTTTCTTGATAAACTAATAGATTCCTCGTGTCCTTTAATGTCATGCAGTATATTGTTTACCAAAGTGGGCGATGCCGCTCCCTGGGGTAATATCGAATGAATTTGGGGTGACACGTAATATGAATAAGGGTAGGTGAATGCATAAAAAACAGAAATGTAAGAAAATTAACAAAAAACTTCCATGACGAAGGTAGGTAGGCTATTTTTTTATGGAACAGGGGGCAATTTAGGCCAAGCTGCAAAAAAAAATGGTAGCCTTTCAGAATGGAATGATAAAATGAATAATTGGAAAATTAATTAAAATTCATTCTGTAAAACATTTCAATAAAAAAGCAAGTAAAGATCTTTATTGCATAAAAGAAGATGAAATGGTACACAAAACAAATTTTAAATACAAGTCTTAAAATCAATATAAGAAACAAGTAAAAAAATATTAACATGGGGAAAGTCTCCAGAGTAAATCAGACAAGGCAGGATGTCCGTTACCGAAAAGGGTCATATTCTATTGAATCTCGGACATTTGATCAGTATACGTTTGATGGACGAAACATTACCACATAGGGAACAAGTTTGAGAAGATTCCGAGCGAAATAAGTGCGAACGTGTAAAATAAGTATTTCTTATACTTATTCGTGCCAGTTTGAAGCTTAAACACATTGAAAGTTCTTGTCTTTAAAAAAAATTGTATGAAGAGAGATAATAATACTTTTAAGAAACCTATTGCAAGTATTTAAAATTCCAAATCATCATGCTCTATCATAGGCTTTCTCTATGTCAAAAAATATTGAAAATACGTTTCGTCGCCACAACTGCTTCCTTAATAACTGTTTCTAAGAGTAAAATGTTATTAAGTGTGCCTCGTCTGTGGCGGAATCCACTTTAATACATTTAATCCTTTCCACGTGATTCAAAGACATCTATCTACAATTCTGGCTGTAGAAGGAGAAATATGTAGTATTATGGACTAAGGACTGTAATACAAAATTTTTAATTGCATTTCCTTCTCCATATTTAATGGAAAGTGAGATAACAAATGTATTAGCGAAAAAAAAATAAATAAACGGACAGCAAATAGAGAATCTCAAAGATTTAGGAATACTTTTGCAAGTCGATAATTAATTGTTTTATAGAAACGCGTCAAGTTCATTCTTCATAATTGTTATTTTCATATTATCCTTCGTTACTTATTTTTTTTACATAATTTGAATACTATTATGATTAATTTTAATAAATTATTTAATAATTTCACTCTTCAAAATATTTTATTTGCAAAATATTTATTAACAATGTGTAAAGTCGTGTGAAGATAAATATGATACATAAAGCAAAAACAAAGTTATTTCTATAGATTTCTATAGATATAGATATAGATTTCTATAGATATAGATTTCCATAAAAAAAGGGGATGGCAGGGCACATAAGTTTGGGAATCGCAATTCTGTTTTAGATAGAATTCGAGATAGAAAGAAAAACATGTAACTAAGTTCAAAAAGTCACCAACGAGGCATTATATTTAATCTTTAGAAATTGTAATTTGTGAAAATATTTAAAATTAATAATAATAATAAAAAAACAAAAAACAATTTCAAGTCAAAATATTTACAGAACGCAACTAATTAACTAAAGATAAACAATTACTAATTCAAGTTATTTAAATTTAAAATTTTTAACAATACAATGCAATATAGTACAGTCATTAGCATAACAATTTCAAATATATACATTTTTTTTTAATATTTCTGAAAATATATTTTAAGCATCGGTTTTTATCGTTAAAAAAGTTCTTGCTAATTGAATAATTTAATATTTTTATCACTTGCACTCTATTCAGACTGAATAAGGGAAATATATTTTTTCTTTTTGTCTTTCAGTAATTCCAGTGATGTTTACAGATCCAGATGTTTGCACAGAAAAACAGATCATTAAGATTCATCTCCCCAACCAAAAAGTGTTTACTATGCTAGCTATAAATCTACCGAAAAGCAAGCTCACTACAATCAACATCACTTGTTCCTAATGATTCCGTGATTCTATTATTAAAACGCAGCCTAATTGTACTGCCGTTGAAATCATTTGTGCTTGCTTGCTAAAACAGAACTGCGAGATCTTTTTTCTCTTTTACTCTTATATTGATTTTATGGAATTGTTATCACTTTATTTTGGTGATTTTTAACAATTTGGTAATTTGTTATTTTTTCTAGCCAAATTTTTCACGAATTATTTAAAAAAAAAAGCACCATGGAAATTTGATATTTCTAATTATGCATTAATTTATTACTTATTTATATAGTGCATTAACATTTGCTAGTATTCTGTTAAATATTTTTTTTTTATTTAAAATGAAAATAAATTTTTGAAAAGACTTTTTTGCCCAAAAAAATGTATATACATATATAATTTTTTTTAAAGAAATGGATTATTTGGTTGTGAGCAATTCAAGAAACGATGATGAATCGAAATACTCCGTGTTTATGTGGGAAAAATGAGATAAATATATTGGTCGGAATTTCTTTCTATTAAGTAGTAATAGTAATAGTAGTAGAGGTGAGCTGAGTGAGAACCTTCGAATACCACAATTAATGGTATTTATTTAAAACACAGTGTAGGTGCATTTAAATATACGTCTGTGGTGATCCCTAACTAACATTGAATTTCGACTTCTCAGTGTTATTAAATGTGTGTCAGTCTGATTGGACACATTCGAAAATAACTTATTTCATCATACAAAAAAATGTGTCAATTTAAAATTTAAAAAGAGTACTAAAGCAATTTGCTATATATTAAATAATTTTATTGTTCATTTTAATTTTTGATTCTACTTGACCAATTTCTAAGAAAGAATTTTCTAATTTGTGAATGGATCTAGCAAGATGGAGGTCATTAATCTCGAATGAATTCTGAACTTATTACTCATAAAGAGACGGTCAACGAACTTTTCATATTGCCTATTACACAATATTGAAGAGTGTTTGATCAAGACGAAAAACTCTATTATCTTTAAATTCTTTTTCTAAATCATTCCCTCTTATTAAATATGTGAAGAATTTATCGTATTATATTAATCTCAAATATGAGGCCAAGTGACTCCACTTTTCGTAGCTTTGCATTATTGGAGGGGAAAATTCAATATGCTGATTCAAGTTTTATGAGGAGTAGAAGAAATTGCATTATAAAAGCGAATAAGTATATTTATAACTACATTTTTAATCATGAAATATTGCTATTCTGATTTCATTTATAACTCAAATTGTTCTGTTTTCAAGTGCCAAGCCTTTTAACATGTAGTTAACTGCTGCAAGAACAGGAGGATGTAATATATTTAACTTTATTTGAAATTTACCACAAATGCCTTTTACAAAGCATTCACATTTTGATAAGGAAATTTGAATAAACTTTCTTCAAGTGTGGTATCTGAGTTGTTCACCATCAATCTCTTTTCCTGCTTCTTGAAATCAATCGATGAATATACATATTTATCATGCACATCATCGGCAAGCAATTTTTTTAGTTTGGCATTGCTATAAGGCTTTGAATCAATCCAAGGGGCTTTTACAACGTAGTAGTTCTTAATTTAATAAGGTACAAATTTAACATATGGAATTTAATTCAATAGTGTTTTTTATTTATAATTTCTTTTATTTTAAACTAATCGTAAAGGGCAAAGTAATGGGAATAATAAAAATATCCAAACATTTTTTTTTTCCTTTAGAGTTATTATTCTTTTAAATCTTTCAATTCCCGTTAATATAAATCGACAGACACTCTTTCAATTAAATATTCAAAGACCTAATTTGCTGTTGATATATAGACTAACTATTCGTCAATAAATGTTTATCTTTAAATTTACATTAACTATTATAAGGAACTTCATTAGACAATTTTTGAAAAGTATTTTAACGTGTAAAAGTGAACTGAGTTTTACAAATTTGATTGCTTTAATGCTTGTTTTTATAAGAAATGTTCAAATAGGGGAGACATCACAAATGAAATTTTTAAAAAAATATATAAACTTCATAAATAAGGCATTTTTATGAATAAATTATATTAGACGTTAACTTGTATAACTTACAAACATTTTATATTTACAAAAATTATATTTAATTTATTTTTAAATTAATTTGCGTTCAGAACTATGATACTACAAAATAATATAATTCATTTCTTAATGTAAATAAATTACATATAAGAGTCAGCTATACTATCTATGGTGGCAACATTCTAGGAAGAAATATTTGAAATAGCCATTTATATTTTATTTACAATCAAATCTATTTCTAAAACGTTCCATACAAACTTGTTTAACAGAATCAGAACAAAAATTTTTTGGATAGAATTTTTATTTATTTTTTATTTTTTGAATAATTTTGTAATAAGATATAAATTGAAATTTTTTCTTTTGGACAATATTTAGTTTTACTTTACCTTTTTCCATATATATACATATATATATATATATATATATGTATAGTAAATTTTATAGTGGCTTTTTACATATATTATTAATAAATCTAAAAATTTTAACAATTTTATATTTGCATGCTTGTATAAGACAATAACCTGAAAAAATTTTAATTTTAGAATATTTTGAGAAATATATTTTTAACTATAACATTTAATTTGTTACTATGTCAGTAGTTCTTACAAATTTATAAATATATATATATATATATGTATGTATCATAGAGTTTTCTTAAAGGAAATAAATTTATTTTTATATTAATCTATCTATACATCAATGTCTGTATGCATGCTTGTATATCCCAGGACTGTTAAAAAAGTATGGCACATAGCAATTCATTACTTTCTCTGCATTTATACTTTTGTCCCAAAAATTCGCTGCAAAATATTAGAAAGAAATTAATTAATAATTATTTTTTAATTAAATATAAACGAACCTATTTTATTACTGATATATTTTCTCGCCAACAGATGGCAGCATCTTTAAATAATCGACTGCTGCCATTAGTTAAATTAATGTAAAAAGAAAAAAGTAGCATGTTTTTGTATTAATTATAATTTTTTTTTCCCAAAATATTTTTTTTCCCTAGTTGTTAAAAATAAATGTAACTAATTAAGTATGGTTAAAAAAATATAAATATTGGGAATTCTTGCATATCCATGAATCCTTAATTTTGCTAATTTAAGTTATTTAAAACGAGTTACAGATAATCTCAAACCTTTAATTCAGAACAGATGTGTGTGTTTAATTTAGCAAGTAAACCGGTATTGAGTTTGCTCTAAGTTATTTTTATTAGAGCAAACTCACTCCAGTGATATACGTGAAAGAAACATTTAATTTTTTTATCTATTTACGTTTCCTTTTAAAAGTTCACTTATAGCTTGTGGCACCATTATATTCATGTTGCAATACCTTGTATGTTATTTCAATGAGTTAAATCTAGCAAAATATTGGCTGAGAAATAATTTGGTAAAATGATTTTAAAAATGATGAAAATGTATGCATGTAATATATGTAGATAATTTATTTAATCTATATAATCTGTTTATTCTTGTTTTTGAATGGTATTTTTGTAGATTAAATAATTATTAAAATTTTTTTTTTTTGTTATATTCAAAAGCACTTTGGTAAATAAACGTGCATGTTATAAAAGTCTTTATTCTATTCAAAATTTGATAGCTTTTTACAAATAAATTTATTGAATTTTGTCTGCTTTAGTCATATTGAAAAATTATGGTTAAATGATGGTTAAAAAAGCTTTTAGTTAGTATACGACATGAAAAAATAATTGTTTAATGGGGTAAAGCTAAGTAAATAGAAGGAAACCCAGATATGCCATCTACTTGTGTATAGTTACACATGTACCGAGAAAGACTAATTGTTTGCAATTGTTCACAAATCCCAGGATAATCCAGAGTACACTTCTGGAATTTATCGATCCAATATATAACGGGAAGAGCAATAAAACTGCAGTTTGCTGCTGAAAGAAATAGCCAGCATTAAGCGAAAATTGTTTGGGTCACAGCCTTTCTACCTCTTTCTGTATTAGATCAGTGCAGAAAGGATAAGCGACGTGTAATTATAAAAAAACTCTGAATAATTCTATAACAAACTAAAGAATTATATATTAAATTAGTTGTAAAGGTACAATATACTTAAAAATAAGATAAAAGTTAATAAGTTAAAAGTATAGATACTTAAAATTAAGATAAAAGTTAGTAAGTTAAATAAGTTGTTAATAACTTCAAATACAAATACATAAAAATAAGATTAATAAGTAAGTTTAATAAGTTAACAGCTGCTATTAATTTAAAAGTATAGATACTTAAAAAAAAAGATAAAAGTTCGTAAGTAAGTTAAATAAGTTGTTATTAAGTTAAAAGTATAGATATTTAAAAATAAGATTGTTAATAAATAAGTTTAATAAGTTAACAACTAATAAGTGAAAAGTATATATACTTAAAAATAAGAGAGTTAATAAGTAAGTTTAATAAGTTAACAGCTAATAAGTTAAAAGTATAGGTACTTAAAAATAAAATAAAATTCAATACGTACGTTATTTTCTAAAATTTCACATTTAATTTAAGAATATAGTGGTCAAAACTCGGTGAGTACGAAAACAACATTAGCTTTTGTTTAATTGAATATTTCATTAAATGAGGTGAATACTATAATTACATCACATCACTGCGCTGTGTTTAGAGCTGAGTTGTCCCTTTACAGTTTGGGAATGATGTGGGTGAGAGGTCTGATTGGGCTCTGTGACGCTCTAAAGTCATATGAGACCAGGACCTAGGCCTAAAGGGGATTCCGAAACCACTACAAACATCTACGGCACCACATGCACTACTACTACACCACAACACATCACATCACTATGACTAGAGCTGAGTTAACCCTTTACAGTTTGGGAATGATGTGGGTGAGAAGTCTGATTTGGCTCTGTGACGCTCTAAAGACCAGGACCTACTGCTTAATGTGGATTCCGAAACATTGCAAACATCCAGGGCACAGCCGGGACATGTACCCGATACCTGCGGTACCGAGCGGCAGAACGCTAGCCACTCGACCACCAGGACCGCCAAATGATGCGCATATAAAAGCAGGCAATAATTATAGTGGATGATGCTTTGTATTGAAAAAAAAAATTGAACGAAATTAGTACGTAATTAATGAATTCAACGGTCACAATATCTTTCAATTACCCTACACAAATATTCCTAACTCCAAAGTAAAGAGCTATGTGGGATCTAAATTTTTCTTTATTTCTTAACTTAAGCAGCTATTTTTTTTATCTGTGTTATTGACCCCAAAGTATTATAATGTACATAAACGTACAAATGAAAATTATAAATTACCAAAGTATTCAGAAACTATTACTATTTCGATAGTTAGAAGAGAATTAAAGAAAAGTGAAGGCAGAACAAGTTAACATATCGATGTTTACTTTCTCTGCCAGACCACAAACGCGATGTCGAGGCATTGTTAGTTAGACTGCTTGCATTAAGAAAAGAAAACATGAACCTCAATATTACATCCATCCTATTTCTATGTGAAGTAATTTTCCAGCTAACATCAATGTGTGAATGAATGCTTCGATACAGCGCTTTTTTAGATTCAAGGTACTGAACAAGTTAAAAAGATAAACTAATATGAAGAATTCGAGAAAACAAGAGAGATTTTAAGTAGAGGGAGAAAATTCTTGTTATAAAAGTTTATGTTTTATGGATAAGTAATAAAATAAAATAAAATAAAGTAAACAGAAAGTTCAATAGAAATTGTATTTTCGGGGGGTTATACTTTTGAAATATCTTAACAAGACATCTTGAAATCCTATATTCTAATTTTTTTTAATTCAATAAATAAGATATATTAGTATAAGGATTATATTAAATAGGATATAATATATATATAATTTAATTTGTATATTTAATATTTTATTTTAATTCAAATAAATGAATAGTTCACATATTTATAACAAAAAAATAAAATTAACTATTCATTGTAAAAGAAATTTCGTAATATCAAAGCTATTAACAAATTTTGTTACAAATAACTTATAAATAATACATTGTCGAATAACTTCTGGCTTTTATAATAGAATCTTTTCTCTTTGGCGTGGATTCGACCAGTTTGGAAGTAATTGTATATAAAATACAATTATATTCTTACATTTCATAGCAATTTTTAAATCAGCTTTGCTTTGAAATTGTTCTTAATCATATTTTGTTATCTAAAATATCCCACAAATGTTCAATATTCTTAGGAGTCTTCTGTGGGTGAAATTGCTATTGCTATTTCAAAGCTATTTGTTTAAGATAATTATCATGTATAAAAAATAATCACACTTGACTAAAAATTTTGCAGATGTAGATTGTAAATTATTCTTCGATAAATCAATATGCCTATTATGATTCCTCCAACCACCAAGGGGTGACCTGGTGACCAAGTGGCTAGCGCTCTGCCCTTTTGTATCACAGGTTTCAAATTCGATTCGATTCGATCACAGGCTTAAGATTCGATTCCGGGTAGTGGCATAGACGTTTGTTAGCCAAGGGCCCTCATACAGCCCTCATACATACCTCATATGAGATGATAAGTTTGTTTCTTTCCAAAATTCAGTATTATGATGTAGACTTTTCTGGAAATTCTTTAAGCTTAATTTATTCATTCTTTTCAAGAAATATTATCTTCTAGCAACTAGATTTGAAGACATACTTTTCTGCATACATTTTGTTCTACACTTGATTATATGTTCAATCCAGTGTTTTAAAGCTAAATTACAATTTTAGGAGCACTAATCATCAAACAATGAATCAACAATCAACAATCAACAATTAAGAACTGAGGAGAGATGGCCCATTACTGGTGCTTGGTTAAGTAATGATGAAAAAGAAACAAATAATTTAATCATTTATTGTATAGTAGAAAGGGACACTTCTATCAAAATTGAAATTTTATTAAATGTTTACTTGATTTACAAAGGGTAATTTTTTTATTGGGGGAATGGAAGTTTCTATATATTTCCTATTATTTCAAAGAGTTCTATAGTTAAAAAAACATTTCCTGATTTTCTACCGACTTGCCTGATTTCAAATGTTAATTGCACGGGAACTATGAGTCCAAGAGATTTGCTTGTTTGGTGCTTCATGAATAGCAACACAACAAGTTTATTATTCTGAAAACTTTTATTTTCGTCTATATATGCACTTCGATAAGTTCTCAGTTCGTAGCTGTCAGAATGTCCAGTTGATACTTAATTTTATTCCATGTATTACACAGCATTTAAGGTGGAATTGAATTGATGGCTTCCAATAATCATATGGCAGAGAACACAAAAGCATCTCTTACAGGTATAGAGTAGACCATATCTTTGACATAGCCCCACAGGAAGAAATGTAGGGGAGTTATGTCTGGAGATCGCGGTGGCCAAAAGTTGGTTCATCTCGTCCAATCCATCGTCTCAGAAATGTTTCGTCTTAGGAGCGATGAACATCTAAACTCCAATGCAGGAGAGCACTGTTCTTCTGGAATATCACATTTGGCTGCAAAGAGAGTAGCTGTGGTAAAACCAACTGTTCAAGCATGTTAAGATAAATGGGACAAGTTACGATTCCTTTCACAAAGAAAAATTGTCCCATGATTCTGTCAAACATCAGACCACACCACACATTCACTTGTCACTGTGCCTGACATGTTCCCGAACAACTTCTGAACAATTCCCTAACATCCCTAGATACGAACGTCGTGAAGATTAATCGTTCGAGATGTGAGGAATGCTGAATCGTCACTCACATTCTCTAGGTAATTGTGAGTGTTGCTGATCCGATCGAGGATCTCAATAGCAAAGGATTTGCCTTTTGGCATATCAAAAGTGTATACAACAAAAATTAACATTTTCTGAAAAAAAAACCACATTTTGCAGTAAAATAAACTTATTGTGTTGTTATTCAAGATACAGCAAACAGCAAATCTCTAGGACTCATAGTTTCCCTATAATTAACATTTGAAATCAGGGAAGTTTAACGTGGACATCTTGTATATATATATATATATATATATAACGTTTCAGATTATTCTTTGTAACAAATACGTTTTTTACTTTTAAATAAAAAAAAATTATAAATATTTCGATAATTTTTTTTAAATTTTAAAATCTTCTGAAAAATTAATTCTACAAAATATACTCTGAACTAAATAACAAAAAAAAATGTTTTTTAGTAATAAATTGGCACTGCACGATTAGTTCCTATACTCACTGTAAATACAGTGACTCTCAAAAATGCTCATTTGTATAGAAATCACTGTAGTTGAATATGAAGTCTAATATTTTTTTCATATGACCTTTACGTGATTAAGGTGGCGACTAATTTATCATACCTTTAAGAAGCCACTAATCACGGACTTCAACTGCCCTAGGAAGTTGACATCAGCTATTAGCAGACTCAGAACTAATCATTACAGAGGGATGAAGATTCTTCCAGACAAGACCAGGGAATACATCCCCTGCAGAAATTGTCCCAACGCTTTTCTAACACCTAAGCACATTCTAGAGTGCCCAGCACTCACTCCCCATGTTTTGCATTTGAGTATGGTGCCAATCGAGGCCAATTTAAGAGAAGTCCTGTGTAGTGAAGCGGCGCCATTGCTAGCTGCGCTATCGTGAAGATGTTTGAATTGATCTAACTTTGATAGCTATATTTTAAATCCATGGACGCGATAATAACAGCAACAACAACAATTGGAACAATAAAACCTGGTGACAGACCATTCATGTGAAAGTGTGATGTCAATATGAATATAATTTGGTTCATGTCATAATTAATCAAGCTCTTTATTTAAACATTTAAAAAAAATAATTTGAAATTATTAGTCCAAAATTAGGGTGTTATAAGTAACTTTGATTTATTGTCCAGATAACGAACCAGAACACACAAGTCTCAACATTTATTTTTGATGTCTTTATAATTACCCACAATTTCTGAAAAAAAGTCACAGATTGTGTTAAAAGTCATCTTACTTCAGTCGCCGGATTTAAACGCATTAGAACACAGAGGGAAGTGAAATTTAACGATGAAGACATAACTTTAAAACTAAATTTAAATTAGAAACAATAATATTAGAAGAATGAATGGAATTTGAAGAAATTATAAGTTCTATTGAGTTCTATGTCGAGACATTTAAAAACTGTTGGATATGTTGCAGAATATTCTACTAAGTACTAATTGACCGAAATACTACGCTATTTATTTATATGTGTTCCGAAAACTTTTGTATGGGAACTTTTATATTTTGTATTTGATTTAAAAAAATGTTTCCTAAGTTCTTAAAATACTTATTGTAGTTCTGTTAAGAAAAAAACTAAAGATATTATTACAAAATTCACATTCTAAAATATTAATTTTATTAATGGATCGAACAAAATTTCAGTGAAATTCGTATGTGTAAGGACACTTTGGGAAGCCAATATTTATATAGTGCTTACTATTATTAATATTTTCACTATAACTTGATCTCACTACTTGTTGGAGAAGAATACATAAAGACTAAGTACCCTTCTAGAAATTCTGCTGTACAATAGAGTACCACGATATACTGAATGCCTATACTTAAGAAACAGGAATCTGTCTGGTGGCTATGCATGAATATAGATTGATCCAGTGTTGTTGTTACGCACGTCTGGTTTGTAAGTAGGGTTTATCAATTGCATTTGACGGCGGCATCGATCATAATCAGTATAATACTCATTTTAAGAAGGATTCCAGAACTTATGCACACACTGATGTGCATTTCTTAAAGAAATAAATGTTTCTTGTTAAATTACAGACTTGTCGTATACAGACTTTAAAATTGTTTTAGTTATTTATAAGATAAAATGATCCTTTTATTACGATTTTATGTTGTTTTACAAGTATTTATTAAATAGTAAAATATGTGAATAACTTTTCTGTTCCTAACATAATTTCCATAATCAAATCACATATTTCATTTAATTAAATTAAATGTATTTTGAAAAGATATAGAATGTAAGAAGTAAATTTAACTATTCAAATTGCTAATTTTTTCATAATAAATAATATTAGTAGATATTAACTCAAACTTGGCCAGTTTTAATGAAACTTCACATTTTTACTTCAATAAATTTAATTTTAAAAGTTCATATGAGATATTCAGTAAACATTTTTGCAAAAAGCATTTTGAATACAACTCGAAATGCTCGAAACAGATATATAAAGGACATAGAAAAATGATCGAAATTAATAAATAAAATACGATTTGGGACCATAAAAAGTTTTACTTCTAGAATTTTACTAAAAAAAATGTTTTATTCTTCCATAAAATATTTTCAAATAGTTTACTACAATTATTATGCAAACTGAAGCAATAAATTTTTTCACTAATGTAGTATCAAAAGGTTTAATTTTATTTTAAGGATGATTTGATTAGAAAAAAAACCCCATTTTTTATTAAAAAGAAAAAAAGTGTTAGCCAAATTTTTTACACCAAATAAAAATATTAGACGATAAAAAAATCTGTATTTTTAGTTTTCAAGTTTTTATATTTAATATCTAAATTATGAAAGTATTAATATTATCATTTATTAAATATCCATATGTTATAAATGAAAAATATGGATATATAAGAAAAATAATAATTGTTTCATGCTTTTTTGGCTTTGCTTCGAATAAAAAAAAATAAAAAAAAACAAACATTTCTATGTTTCAAAATTCTTTGGAAATGTATACATACACATATTTATTACTGTATATACAATGAGATATTGAAAGAAATGACTTTCCAGTAAGTGTATGTTGTTCATAGAGCTTATTGCAGATACAGTAAATTTGAAATATAAATTTTTTCCTTAAACTTTCTTAAAAAAAATCAATTTGGTATTTGATGTATGTTAATGTTACAAAAAATTAAATTTTTATTTTAACAACGAACAAGTTTTAGTTGCTGATATAAATTTTTACAATGAATACCGTTCGGAAATTAATTGCAACATAATTTTTGTATACAATTTTAAAAATAGGGTTTTAAAATAATCGCAATTGGTATTAAAATAGTGATCTAGTAATAAATATGAATTTTAATTAATTAAACGTTAGTATAGAAAATATTTGTTGTTCTGGTAAGTGTTTTTCAGTTGATATTGGTGTGAAAAGAAGCCAAAAAATTTTCTTATCTTATATTTTATCTCTGAAATCCTAAAATAAGTCCTACGTTTGTGGCCAACCAAATGTCAGGGGTTTTTAATAAACGGAAGCCAATAATGGGATGAGAGAAATTGGGCAAATGCTGCAGCCTTCGTGTAATGATTATGTCATCACACTTTAATACTTTAGTAGCCAGGCAATCTACATTTGTAAATATCTTGCAGGCTTCAAAGGGACCTTAGAATATTCCAGAATAAGCGATATACTTCATTGTTGGTTTGAGCGAGGTAAATCATCAGGTAAGACATCAAATATTTGTTGCGTTGTTTATTATGTAATGTGTTCTCGTTGCGTGAATATATTGAAAAATTTATTTTCTTGTTAAAAGATAATGAGAAATGACATTTTTTTTAATATTAACCAATAACTGACGTATTGTTGTGTTCAAGTACAATAGAAGACGTGATACCGGCTGATGAGACACTGAGTTAATATATTAAAAAAATTTTCGAACTGAAATATTGTCTTGTTTTTTCATCTAAATGCTCTATAAATCGTCATTGTTAATTGGAGAAAAAATCCCAAAGTTTATAATTATGGGGTGGTATTTATTTGATACGTTGAGTTATTTAATCAAAACTGTTTTACAAAATAAACAAAGATGTATACTATTATTTCAATTGCCTTTATTTTAATATTGGATACAAACATTTACATGGATAAGCGGAATATTACACAAAGTGTAAAAACATGTTTCAATAACTTAACTAACAATGAAAACGGTGTTTTTTAACAAGAAATTAATTCAGCCTTTTGCACTGTAAGAAATAAGATAAATACACTACTGGCCATTAAAATTGTTACACCAGGAAGGCGACATGCTACAGACGTGAAATTTAAATGACAGGAAGAAGGTGCTGTGATATGTAAATGATTAGCTTTTCAGCACATTCAGATAAAACAGGCACCGGTAGCAACACCTACAGCGTGTTTAAATGAGGAAATTGTTCGGCAAGTTTCTCATACACAAATTGCATTTGAACGTTGTTGCATGGTGAAAAGTTGTTGTGATGCCTCGTGTAAGAAGCAGAAATGCCTACCTGCACGTTTCTGACTTTGATAAAAACATAAAATAATAAAGGTAAACGTCGAATTGTATCGTAAATGCATTGCGGTTAATCGTATCGTTGTCTGCACAAAGAGTTCGACGACGTTTGCAGCAGCATGGCTCTCAGCTCGGAGACCATCACTACGGTTACCCTTGACGTTGCATCACAGACAGGAGCATCTTCAATGGTGTAATTAATGAGGTGCACGAATGTACGTCATTTTTTCAGATGAATCCAGGTTCTGTTTACAGCATCAAGATGGTTGCATCATCAGTGTTTGGCGGCATCGTGGTGAACACACATTGGCAGCGTGCATTCGTCATTGTCATACTGGCATATCACTTGGCGTGATGGTATGGGCGCTATTGGATACACGTCTTGGCCAATGCCGTTCAATAGCATTTCACATTGACGGCACTTTGAACAGTGCACGTTACATTTCTGGTGTGTGACGACCTGTGGTTCTACCCTTTATTCGAGCCCTGCAAAACCCTGCGTTTCAGCAGGATAATGCGCGACCGCATATTGCCGGCAATGAACGGACCTTCCTTGATACTGAAAATGTTAGGCTGTTGTCCTAGCCTGCACGTTCAGCAGATCTTTTGCCGATAGAAAACGTCTGGTAAATGGTTGCACAGCGACTGACTCGTCACCCTACGCCAGACATACGCCGCCCCCATACTAGTCACCAGCCATGCGTCGTTTGATGAGCTGTGGCATAGTGTTGAAGCTGCATGAGCAATTGTACCTGTGCATGCCATCCAATTCCTGCCATGTTTGACTCAATGCCCAGGCGTACAAGTGCTGTTATTACTGCCAGAGGTGGTTGTCCTGATTACAGATTTCTCGGGATCTATGTACCCAAATTTCTTGAAAATTTAATCTCTTGTTATTTCCAGTATAATATATTTGTCCAATAAATATCATTTCTTATCTGCATTTCTTCCTGGTGTACCACTTTTAATGGCCAGTAGTGTACCAGTAGTGTACTTTTAAAATTTAAATGTACATTTAAAACATGCTGGTGTTTTATAATACATACACAAGTAGTGTTTTATATTCTCTTGAAGGAATACAAATTGTATATTGTATAAGTAAAACACAAGAATAATATCCACCAGGTAGCTTGACTATAGACGTGAGACACTTTACATTTATTATCTCAATGACCATTGAGTATCCCATTTGCTTTTTCTTTTCAGTGACTACAATGGATGAAGCAACAGAATTTGAACCCCAGGTCTCTCGTACCCTAACTGTGTACGTTACCACAGGACCCCGCATCGAGGTTTTTAAATTTTATTTCGGGGGTCTGAATGGATGTATGGCTACCACAGGTTTCGGGTTCGAGTACCGGCGGTGCCATGGATGTTTGTAGTGCTTCGGAATCCACTTTAAATCGTAGGTTCCGATCTAAGAAGATCGTATATCGTTGCGGAAGCATTGTTACTCCGCGTCCGTTGTGTATCTTCAAGTTAAGTGAGTAACGTTGGTGCAGTGCTTGCCTTATGGCATAAAAAAGAATTGTCAATGTTTGCTAGCTGCATTAGAACAAAAAACAAATTCGCTTTTTTATTGGTTAGCTTTGTTCCTGTAACTTCACAGCCTTTTTCTTTTAAATCTATGTCATTTATAAGTGGATTTCATGATTATTTCTCTAATTTCTTTTTTTTTTTTTTTTTTTTTTTTTTTTCATTTTTATAAAACATTCTGGGATTTCATTTATAAATAATTGCTACCTATTTTTAAATAATCCTTTTCTTCTAATTTTCCATCATATTGAAATCCGGGAAAATGAAATATATTGCATAGAAGAGATCTAACAGTTCGTCGAATTTCAGCAATTGATCACTTGAAGCCATTTCTCTCTTATTAACATTTTTCAGATTTAATAATTTGAGTGCCTGATTTTGAGGATTCACTATCTGACTGAACTATTCTGAAATCTTAGAATATAAACACTCATATGCAAATATTATTTGATTGTCATATTCATCATTAAATTCACTTTAAGACAACATTAGTTATACTTAGTAACTCTTTAAAATATAGCTCTTTAGAAGTTCCAAGTTATTTCTGGCATCTAATTTCATAGCAAGATTCACCGTAGTTCGATATTACTACACTGCATGGACTGTGCTATTAAATACACTGAAGTGACAAAAGTCATGGGATACCTCTTAATATCGTGTCGGTCCTCCTTTCGCCCGGCGAAGTGCAGCAACTCGACGTGGCATGGACTCAACAAGTCGTTGGAAGTCTTCTGCAGGAATATTGAGCCATGCTGTCTCGATAGACGTCCATAATTGAGAAAGCGTTGATGGTGCAGGATTTTGGGCACGAACAGACCTCTCGATGATGTCCCATAAATGCTCGATGGGATTCATGTCGGGCGATCTATGTGGCCAGATCATTCGTTGGAATTGTCCAGAATGTCCTTCAAACCAATCGCGAACAGTTGTGGCCCGGTGACATGGCGCATTGTCATCCATAAAAATCCCATCGTTGTTTGGGTACATGAAGTCCATGAATGGCTGCAAGTGATCTCCAAGTAGCTGAACATAAGCATTTCCAGTCAATGTTCGGTCCAGTCGCACCAGAGTACCAAGTCCATGCCATGAAAAAACAGCCCACACCATTACGGAGCCACCACCAGCATGAACAGTGCCTTGCTGACAGTTTGGGTCCATGGCTTCGTGGGGTCTGCGCCACACTCGAATCCTACCATCAGCTCTTACCAACTGAAATCGTGACTCATCGGACCAGGCCACGGTTTTCCATTCATCTAGGGACCAACCGATATGCTCACGTGCCCACGAGAGTCGCTGCAAGCGATGTCGTTCTGTCAGTAAAGGCACTCGAGTCGGTCTTCTGCTGGAATAGCCCAAGAAAGCCAAATTTCTCGGCACAGTTCTAACAGACAAGTCCCTTGTACGTCCCACATTGATTTCTGCGGTTATTTGACGCAGTGTTGCTTGTCTGTTAGAATTTACGACTCTTTGCAGACGTCGCCGTTCTCGGTCGTTAAGTGCAGGCGGTCGACCACTGCGCTGTCCATGGTGGGATGTTATGCCTGGAATTTCATACTCTCGGCACACTCTTGACACAGTGGATCTGGGAATGTTGAATTCCCTAACGATTTCCGAAATGGCATGACCCATGCGTCTAGCTCCAACTAACATTCCGCGTTCAAAGTCTGTTAATTCCCGTCGTGCGGTCATCATCACGTCAAAACCTCTTCACATGAATAACTTGAACAGAAATGAAAGCTCTGCGAAAGCACTGCGCATTTATACCTGTTCTACACGATGCTACTGCCATCTGAAAATTTGCATATTGCTATCCCATGACTTTTGTCATTTCAGTGTATATATTATTTATACAGATGACTATAACTTAAGAAAGGCAAGAGAAAATAAAACATATATCAATTATTAGAGAATCATCAATGGCATTAAAAATGGATCAAATTTAATATTCCAATCAATTCTATTAATTTCAAATTAGAGATGATAAAAAATTATTTTCTTTTACAATTTCTGAGATCACAAATCCGCATTTGTGAGATAACAGTGTTGTAATAATGCAAACATTTTAATAAAATCTTTATAATGCATGTTTTTATTATTCACATATTTTTAAATGCTGAACATTTATTTTAATATTTTAGAATAGTTGTGGTCAGTTTTTGCAGAAAGCTTGTTTTTATATAAATAATATCAGAAATCGTTTACTTCAAGATATTCTATAAATATATTGGACATTTTTTGTTTTATAGAATTTGTAATACAAAATTACAAATTAAATGCACGACCTTTAATAATATTCCTTAAATAGTCTCCAAGACAGTGTTTGTTTGAATTTTACAACGATATATAATCACTAAGTTTCCATTACACTACACAGATTCTACATCGAATATTTATAATTCATAAATGTCAAGATTCTTCTCCAAAAGATCTTTAAAATATATGAATTTAGGTATTTATGTATTTAATTATACTGGAGTGCAAAATTTAAGCAACTAGCATTTTTTGCCACAATTCCACAAGTAATCAACTTGGAGACGTTAAATTGAGAATAGAGATACAGTATTTAAAGGATGCAAAAAAACATACTAACGAAAAAACAGATTGAAAGGATTTTGCATATAATCAAACACAAAAAGGTTTTACCTAAGCAATACCATTGATAAAATGCCTGTTTGCCCAAGAGGGAGAAGAAAAACAGATGTCATTTAGTAAAGGATACGAATTCCATTAATTTAAATGGTTACTTGGCACCGTCAATCCCTACTAAAAGCAGGATTTCTCAATAGTTGTTGAGATAAGAGGACTCATTTCTCAACTAGCATATTTTTCAGTTGTTTAAAGTTCTCTGGCAGGTATTGTTTTACCAAAAAAGGACTCTCCAAGGGTCAAAGCATCCTTCATATTTTCAATGGGATTCAAATCATGTTCATCATATCATTCCATCATGTAGTAACGATATTCTCCTATCCATTCTAGGGAAATATATAGTTTTTTAAAATCTCCTTAATAGAATGAGTCCGATTTTGTCTTGTACTAACCTGCATAAAAATGAAGTTTTCATTCTGATTTTCTTAACGCATTTCTGATGCATGTAAGATACTCACTTGTTGGTAATGGTGATTTCCTGTAACAATACATATGTTAAATACTTGGATTTAATTTCAGCCTTTTATCATAAGGCCTCTCCAGACGAGAACGTTAGAACAATATATAAGACATTTGACTGAATGTTAATGACATAAAATCGTGTTCTTACTTTAAAAGACATAATTTTTTTGACATAAATCTTCTCTCCATATCATATGGCGTTGATAATTGTATGCGGCTCTGAAATCCTGCTTGATACGTTTTAAATACAATCTTCTCTATCTGTATGCTGAATTTCATGTCACCCAGTTGGGTGCTTGTGAATTTACTGCAAATAACAGTGACTCCCATCCAATCTCTGGCTACCAGTATCTTGCGATATTGCTTATAAAGAGCTCACTTTAAAATCTAAATGCGTAGTAATTTATAGGAGACAAGTTAAAGGGTGGAATGCATTTAAAAGGAATAACCTCAATTCTGGTTTAATTTCTTCTTTTTTCTCAATTTAGTATATGTTTAGATGTATAAGTGGTAGCCTGGAGAAACTTAACACAATGGATTGTTTGATGAAGTGATAGAATGTCTTCTTTAAAAATAGACTTAAAACCATGATTCTGATAACAATCGAGCGAATTTTGAAAAATTATCTACTTCCTTTAATTTAAATTTTTTGATAAAAGAGAAAAAATTAATTATCATAAAATTTTGTCCAGCAATAAATAAAAAAAAATTGTAATTTCCTGTAATCCAACATTTTAAATACTTTTCTCTTCTTTTACATATTTCCATTTTTTACCTGCGAAATAATTTCCATACATTAATCAGCACATAGCGTTATGCTGAAAAACATGTTTCGGCATCAGTCGGGGAAAATTGTTGTTTTTGATTAGATTTAAATTAGATTTTATAACTTTGTTTACAGTTCCTATAGATATACTTAAAGGTCTTGTGATAGTGTTTTGGCGGAATTGGATTTTTTTTTTAGATATGAGACACGACTTTGGATATAATGCAGGTATACATACCTTGGTTGAATATACATATTTTTATCCATTTTCTCAGTTAAATATAACTTTTGAATTTATTAATTATATTAAAAATTGCTTTTCACGTGTTGTTTTTAAATAAATCAAGGCCTATGGGGTCCTGGGTTAGAATAGCCCCACTATAGTCCATACATGTCGTAAAAGGTGACTAAATTGGGTACCCAGTGCCCGGGGGTATAACCGGGTGGGGTAAATGACTTCTCTCTTTGGGTGTCCTACGTCTTTGTCCCGCAAGGTAAAGAACGAAAAGAAGCTGCCTTTTTAGCCCTTTATCATGATTCGTAGTTTTAAGACACGGGTTCATGGACTTGGTCTAGATGTTGCTGTTGTCCAAATGGGATAAGAAACAACAGCAAATAATTCAATGAAAGTATTTTGTTTCGTAAAAATATAGTATATTTTACAGCGAGAAATTAAAACATAATATTTTTGATGATGTAGACAGTAATTAAACCTAATCAATCCTATCATCTATGGCGGTCTTTTCCACTTAAATTTAATTCGTGGCGAAGTCAATCTTTAAAACAAATGCCTGAAAACAAAAGTGTGAAATAATAACAATACGTATAACACAATCAAAACAGAAAAAATTAGTTCTATGAAAGGTTATAAAAAGTGTTTCGTAGTTTTAATGGTTGGAATAGATGGATTTCTGATTATGTGAAGAGAACTTCAAACATTTATCTAAAAAATTGTAACAATTATTCTGATTGTCTTTTCTCCTATTTTCTTTCGTTTGTAAACTAAGAGTTAAAGTTTTAATAAAATTCTTCTGTTGACAATAAACTGTATTTTACTTCATTTAAAAGCCATTGCTTCAGTAAATCAACGATTCAAGAATTTGGTAACAGTGTTTGTCTTATTTAAATAGACATTTAAAATTTAAATACTGGCGAATTAATGAATAAAAAGTAAAAACATTTCTCTCTCTCTCAATGTTAAAAAGCTAAATGAATCTTAAAAACCACTTAAAATATGTGTCTTAAAAGACTTTGTTACAGAAAATTTTAACCTCCAAGCACAATTTGACCCAAATTAAAATACTGAGATGAAAGCAATTATTGAAAGAACATGCAGAGGAGCATAACTTTCTGACTTATCCAATTACCATAAAACACGAATTTGCGTAACTAATTATGAACGCCCGAGTAACAAATTAAACATAATAGCTGTGGTACCCCCTCATTAAAAAGATAGTTGAAGATTAAGTTATAGGTGACTGAAATTTTGCAAGTCTTAGAAATCGTTATTTATGTACTTTTAATATTTAAAGGCAGAATCTAGTTATTAAGTTAGTACACATAGAAAGTATGACATAAATGGCATATTCCAATGCAATAATTCTTAACTATGCAAGTTAAAATTTTGAGTCTCAAACCCATAAATAATTTTAAATCATTTTATTGACATTTACTAGTTAATAAAGTAAAAGTGGCTTGTATTCAATGTATACGTTATGTCCTTCTATAATTTACAATTTTATTGCAAGTCACAAAGCAATTAATGTTAATTTACTCAAATTACCCTCAGGAAGAAATGAGTTATCTATAACTGCCGAAGTTAATTATTATTTACTGTAAAGATATTTTTGCTTTAAATATATTTGAATTTGAAGTAAAAGATTTCATAATTCTCCAGTGGCTTATGAAAAAATATTTTAATATTATTATTGCTTAGAATGTTATTATAACTCTAATATCCGATTTAATTCCAATTTAAAAATATATAGATAATACTAAAAAATGACCAATTAATAGTTAATATTTAATTAATGAATTTGTGTGTTGAATTTTTACACTTCAAGTATATTTTAATTTCATGTGAACTTGATGCTGTCCCGGTCAGGGATCAGTGATGATATCTGAGAATGACGGCTAAGAAAATAAAATTCCTTTTCAAATTTTGGCCGAAAATGGTACTTTGGGCCCCTTAATTCTTGAGATGCTTCATGAATAATGTTAGTCTTAAGGAATTTTCTGGAGAATTTGGGTTTTGTTTGAAATGTTTTGTAGTATGGTTTTGAAGCACTTTTAACGTTTTGGCTTGGGACTTTAAGCATTTGTATATCCAATAGATATAAGTACTCGTAGTGCGTTGATCAATTCCTTCTTCTTGGAAGTTTCACATTTATCACTTATTGCATTTTTCCGTGCTTATGGAGCTGTGTAGTGCTTCTTATTGTATTTGGAATACTTCATTCTTCATTTATCCTGGAATTTTCAAACTTTCATATAGTCACTTGGATAGTGAATGTAATAGTGGTTCTTGTAAAATTTGAAATACTTCATTTTTCATTTATGCCTAGAATTTTCAAATTTTGAAATATTCTGATATATTCTTTTGACTATTGAATTTTATAGTGTTTCATGTATAATTGGGAATACTTCATTCTTCATCTACGTGTAATATTTTCAAACTTTGATATATTCTTTAGGCTATTGAATGTGATAACGTTTCTTGTTGAATTTAGAATACTTGATTCTTCATTTACGACTGCATTTATCTTATTGTTGTATATTCTCTTAGAGATTCTTGAACAATTCATTCTCCATGAAGTTCTCTATCTATTCAACATTGCTATATTCATATGGCTATTTCAATTTGGACATTCTTGCAGTATTCCAATCAATTGCTTAATATATCTCGTGCATTATTAAACATTGGCATAGTTCTCAGTTTATTCCTCCGTACTCGAATGTTCACACATGATAAGTTGAAATTCGCCGAACAGATTTCAGTTTATTTTCTTAAAATTTTTCTCATCCATGTTCGGTGGCAATGTATGAAAGTGACTAGTGTGTGTTACATTTTAAAAATATTTATCCGATTTATCCGGCTTATAGTCGATGTATCTGCTATGTCCTTTTATAATTTACAATTTTGTTGCAAGTCATAAAATATATAATGTTAATTTGTTCAAATGAGAGAAATAATAGATATATTCTTATAGAGAAATGGATTATAAATAACTACCAAAATTAATAATTATTTACTGTAAGGATATTTATTCCTTAAAAATATTTGAATATGAATTAAATGATTTCATTAAAAAAGATAACACTCTAGTGGTTTATGAAAAATTATTTAATAACATTGCTTAGAATGTTATTATAATTATGATATCCAATTTAAGTGAATATAATACTAATTATATTCACTTATATAGTATTATATAAATAATACTAAGAAATTAGCCAATTGATTATTAATATTTAATTAGTAATTAATTAACATATTTCAGTGTTGAATGCTTTTTACACTTTAAGTTTATATAATTTAAATTTTTTATCATATATTTATATTCCATGTTCTGATGATGGTATATGTAAATGATTTTTATGTGATATTAAAAAAAAATTTACTTTTTCGAAATATCTGAAAGTGGAACATTTTACATGATCGATACCAACCTAAATTGAGAAACTCAATACTCGATTTTTCATCTGAGTAAATACTTCAATCATTCGACGAAATCGAAATCCGATAAATATCAACCCATGAACTCACTTCCAATTTTTAAAAGTTTAGTCGGTTTTTTTTTAGAAAGTTAACTTTAGCGTTTATCCAATAATAGAAGTCAGATCATGAAATTTAATGAATAATAGATGTACCACACAATAAGATTACAACAATTCTGTTTGACAGATAAATAATCATTAACTGTACATCATGGAAATATAAAGAAAAAACAAAATAAACAACATTTAAAAAATGAAATCATGAAAATAAAATAATTTAATACAATTCCTATTAACATATATGCAACTATAAAAATGAATTTATAATCGTAAGTCTTTAACTTTTACATGAATTTTTTTTATTGAATACTATAATTGAAAGCATGATAACGTAAAAAAAAGAATTAAAATTTAACAAAATATTAAATTATTTAAATTTTTCATAATTAATTTATTTTCCTTCTTTTAATAGATTTAAGTTGAAAATAATTAAATACCAACGAACCAAACTGCATTTATATAGTTTTCAAATAAAACTTTATAATACTAAAATTCTAATGCTTTAATTTATTCAAATAAGTCTAGAGTTAAATGAATCGTAATGAAAATCTAACTTAAGCTTCCTACTTAACTTAGGATTAATACAAACAAATCGATGAGTGTGTTTGTATAAATCTTCAGTTAAGTAGGAAGCTTAAGTTAGGTTTTGCACTTCCTTTCAAAATCATAAAATTTACTGTTACTTCAATACAAATAATCATGCTACAAATTTACACTACGTTACTACGTAAATAGTTTAACAATTCAATTCATTGAAATATATTTCTAAAAAAATTATATGAACATAGTTCCGATCAAGTTCTTCAGATAATACTGGCATGTCCAAATCACAGCAGCAATTTTAACTCTGCTAACGTGAAGGTCATTTATTCGCCATGTTGCTATCATTAGAGGAAATGTATTTCAATATTTTCAAAACTTTGTCTTATGTTGCAGTGTGAGTTGAATCCGGAAAAATAAAATCATAACGAGAAATAAGACAATCTAGATAACAATACGAACTGTTGTGAAGAAACAAGCTGCTTACACAGCTTTGCCTGTGTATTTATGTTTTGTCAGACAGAAGAAGGAATCAAGAATAAAATTAACCTGACCACTCATCTTATATATTCTTGGGAAGCATTGTTAATGCAATAGGATGGGAAAATGCATAGAATCACCTTTGTCACCTTTATTGATTCGAATAACACTATTCAAAAGAGATCTCACTTAGCTAAACTTTTGCTATCTAAGAGTTATTTATTGAGAAAGAAAGAATACTGCTAACTAGACAATTTCCTAAAAGAAAGATCATCCTGCCCCACTGCCCCTGCAGATATGGCCTATAAATCAGCAGCATGTCTGTAAGTATATTGAATTTTCATTCAAAGAATTGGGGGATTTTCAAATAATTTTATGATTTGAAAACTGCAGTTTGGTAAGAACTTTGAAGGAGATACATTGTCGAGCCAGACTTTTTTCAGAAACAGTCAATGCTAAAAACACAATAGAAAAAAAAATGTAGAAATATTTTGATAGCTGGAGGACACTAAATGGCTATAAGGGTATTTCCACCAAATCAGTGCAACTTCCACTTATAAATTATCTCATTTTATCAGTTTGCACAGAATATTGGTTTTCTGGGGAAAAGGCTATATTTAAAATAGATTTAAATGCGTTTCTTAAATCTGAAATTAATAAAAAATTATTTAACAAAGCTGTTTCATTCGTTTGCAAAATTACAATTAAAAAAGAGAACTAAAATTATACAAAAGAAATATCTAATTAAAAAACTGTTTTGAACTTCTCTACCTAAAACAATTAAAGGTGGCTACTTTAATTATCATGTGTGGCCATGCATGCATAATGCCCGTCGAGGCTTAAAATTGTCAACAATAAAACCTTTCTAGAAATGCTGGCTGTGAGAAAACAACATTCTAACTGTGTTTCCCTTACACTTAATGCAAAGCAGAACCGAAATAACACAAAATGTCAATATTGTCATCCTCCAAATTCAAAATATTAATATCGGTGTCATATTAAATAAAATTGCTAAAGAAATAAAATAATATAATATGATCTTGGAAAACACAAAGAAACTAATAAAATTCATATAGTTATTATTAAGTGGCCAAACAATTAAAAAAATATAAAAATAAATCAAACTACAGTAATGTATATTTCAACAAAAGTTTTTTTTATTAAAATGGTATTAGTATAAACTTCGTTAGTCACTTTAACAGTCGATAATTCGATTCTTCCTCTTTCAAAGTCGAAAATTCAATTTTCTCTCTCTCATTAGCAGTCAATAATTATGATATTATTTTGGTTAAGTTAGATAACAGAGATTTTTCTAATTATTAGAAGCATTCATTAGCACTTACTTTTACAAATAGTTACTGTAATTTTCTGTTATTTTTCTTCCATACTAAATATAATTAGTTTATTCTATAATCCAATATTTTATTGATCCTAAAACGTACTTAAACTCATTTAACTATTTTAATTTTTTATCTGTTAATAATTTTTTAAAATTCTTTAACGTATTATTGTTAACACTTTCTAAACCACAATTATAGATATACAACAGATTCAACTTTATTCAAGGTATATAATAGAAGGTGAAGCTGCTATATAACATTTTAATTTTCTCCACGATTTGAATAGACACCACCAAGTGTGGGGTCTTGGTTGCTTGCATACTCCTTTACACCTTTTAAATCTAAAAGCAAACATTGTATAGTATGACTTTATCATGCCCATTCTTGACAGAGACATAAATGTTTTTGTCTATGTATCTCTTGACTTGTGATGAAACAGTACTTTATATCGGGAGTCTATGATGATGTTTCGACCTATAGATTTGAATTACCATCAATGGATTTTTTGTTTTGTATCGAAGATTGTAATTTTAACATTGTATTTTAGAAAAGATATTTTATAAAATTCTAATTTGCATTAGCACAATTACATCTAGAAAGTAATTAGTATTTATTTGGTTTTTCTAAAAAGTCATGTTTAATTACAAAAAATATACCTAATCCAAATTTATCAGGTTTCAAAATCAATCGATTTAAATTTATCTTATTTATCAACTTATCTAAATTTATCAGGTCAAAGATTAAAATCAGAAAATATATAAACCTTTGCATATAGGAATAGAGAAATTAAAAGTAATTCTATATGATAAATGTTCCAATACTGTTTTCTAATTTGTTATAAATTTACCAAATTTATTCTGCAACAGTAGACAGTAGTCTAATTAAGAAAGTAACAAAAATAAATTGTGATTGCTGTTTTATTTGAATTTAATAGAAATTTATAGTGAAAATGTAATTGATTAATTCAAATAAAGATTCTAAAAAAAAGTATTGAATGAATATTGTATTCAAATGTTTCTTTCTTTATTTATAATTAGAACGTTTATAATAAAGAAAAATCAATAGCTATAAACGCATAGAATAAATGAATATTTTTAGAAACTTGGATCTTCGATTTTTCTTTAATGCATTTTTGTACCATTCGATGTTCTGTTATTGATTCTTTGAATCAAAAGTTTTCATGAGGATATTCTCCGATGAATACATATTGATTAGTACTTCTAGTTATCCAATGAGTATTTTTGAACAACTTTTTTGGAAATAAATTGGACACAAAATTTAGAATCATCTAGAGTTCTTAAATGAAAATTTTATCATGCATATTTGTAATACGCTATATTTATTAATTTTTAAATAAAAATACTCCACTTAATTTTGATTAACAATGAAATAGTTTCAGGTTTATTTATTTAATCCAATTTGCTTAAAATTGATTAAGGCAAATTGAGACTTGCAGTTAAACTTCGATATGTGAAGCTAACTTATTTAAAATTAATGTAAGAAAATTATACAATAATTAATATATATATTTAGTACTATCGGTATTCAATACAAGCAAATTATATAACAAAGCCATCATAGCACTCGCAATGTAAAATTCAGGAAATGCCTAATAACAGGCATCACTCTCTTAAAAAGGAAGAAATTATATATATATATATTAATTTATTTATGTATGTATGCGTATATGTATGTATGCGTGTGTAAAATGAGTTGTCAATTATTAAATAGAGAAAGTCCCTCTCTAAAATAATAGTTTAATAATAAAAATCTGAATACAAAATCAATTTCGGCAAGACGTCATTCATCAATGAACAAAATAAGTTATTTCCATTGATAACATAAAAGGTATAATATAAATGTCAATAATAATTCCATAAATTAATAAGTAAAAACAGGACTCTCCCTCATATATATATATATATTGTGTGTTATGCAATTTAATCGGTTTAAATTAGGGACTTATTATTATGGAAATTTTCTCTATCAAATACATTAGTAATTTCCAAATCTTACTTTTGATAGAACAACAGGCTTTGTAATCAATCTCTGTAAAATTTGTAATATACTTCCAACTTTCTAAGTTTTCTGGTGGAGGTCAAATGCACTCTGTGTATTGTTCCTCATCCAAAATATTCCACAACTATTTTGAATACAAATTTGTAAAATTTTCACGTTTAAACTGATAAACTAGTAATATAAAAAATAAAAAAAAACGTAAAGTCAATTCCTAATTTTTTTCACTATATTGCCTTTATAAATAATTTTCATTCATTTTTGTAAGTTTATCTGTCGCCATCTATTGGTAGATATATGCAACTTAAATCTAAAACAAACTAAAATTAATAAATTAAATTTAATTACTGAATTAATATTTGAAAAAACTGTAATTACATCAAGTGTCATCCACTGCAAGTTTAAAAAAATGTCTTTGAACTTGAGTGGATGAATAAAAAGTGTTTTATTAACGATTGAAAATTTGAACAAGATATATATAGGGAGAGTGTGAGCTAATAGAAGGAATTGAAAAAAAAACTTAAAATTAAAAAAAAAAATGCTTGACAATAAAGGGAAAAAATATTCATTTTGTTGAAGATTTTCATTAGTCAAAATACATTATAATAAATGAAATTTTTATGCAGCATTAAAAAACAAAGAAATATGAAGGCTGTATTAATATTGATAAAAACCGAGAAATTAGGATCTGAAAATTAAGAAAACAGGAACACTAACTGTTAATAAAATTTTGTTTTAAGGATTCTTTACTCATAGGGTCGTTAAAGTTATTAAATCTCAAAGTGCTTACTACACTGAGTATATTTGATGACCAAAAAACAAAATAACAGCAGCAAATTGTAAGCAAAATGAAAATTTAGAAAATATGAAGATCTGAAAAAAAGTCGCAAAATTATGAACTCCTAATTCACGTATATCGAACTATTATTGTACTTACGTGAGAACTTTATAGAATTATTTTTTGAATTATAACATAGCTTTCTCAATTATAGCATATTATTCCCATTATTATAATATTAATTATTAATTTAGTAGAGAACATAAAGAAGATAAAACAACCAATTTTCTTTTTTATTGCTCTTAATTGCTGCTTAAGAAATATAAATTTTTTTCCAAGGTTGAACATTTGAATAACAAAAGGAGATGAATTAAGGAAAACTTTCGCTTTATTTTTTTTAATTATCTATGCATATTTCCCATATCAAGTTATTAAAGCATCTACAAACTGTAATTTTAGTCTTGTTTCAATATATATTTGATGATTTGTTTAATAAATAAACTCAAAGACAGACAATGATATCGTGTCTTCTCCAAATCATACAGTCATTTGCTTAAGGACCTCTCCACATGAAAATGGAATGAAAGAAAGAAATTATCTTTGATTTTATAACTGATTACTAGAGAATGAAATCTAAATAATAACTCAATATAAAAATATAATTTGGAAATCATATTTTATTAAATTTCTATATTCAGTGAAATATTAGTACATATTAGAGAAAACACATATTATATAAAAGGTATTCCCTTTTAAGCAACTCAGAGAACTCTTTATTTATTTTTTTTCTAATGCAACTGGCAAACAATTAGACAGTTGTCTTTGATGCCTTAAGGCAAGCACAACACCGACGTTACTCACTTTGCACTACCCAGGGGCGCTTGTAACTTGAAGATAAGCCATGGATGCGGAGTAACAATGCCCCCGCAACGCTGTACGATATATTAGACCGGGACCTACAGTTTAATGTTGATTCCGAACCACTACAAAAAACATGGCACCGCCGGGACTCGAACCCTCTGGTACCGAACGCCAGAGCTTTACCCACTCGGCCAATCAGGCCCTACAGAACTCTTTATGGAACACAACATATCAATCATAATAAAACTGTAGAAATTTTACTTCAAAGCTGTGATCTTTTTTCAATTCCTTCTATTAGCTCACACTCTCCATTTATATATCGTGTTCAGATTTTTAATCGTTCATAAAATACTGTTTATTCCTCCACTCAAGTGCAAATACATTTTTTTTGAACTTGTAGTAGATGACACTAGATGTTAATACAATTTTTTTCAAACATTAATTCAGTAAATAAATTTAATTAATTCATTTTAGTTTTTTTTAATTTTATGTTGCATGTATCTATCAATAGAGGGCACCAGATAAACTTACAAAAATGAATGAAAATTATTTATAAAGGACTTTCTGCAATATAGTCAGAAAAAAGTAGGAATTGACTTTAATTTTTTTTTTATATATTACTTGCTGTTATTCTAAAAATGCTTATTACCTACAAGAAAACAATTCTATTCATGTGTTTTTTTGAAGGTTTCATAAAAATGTATATAGTTATAAAATATTTATAAAAGCATTGAAAGAGCTTTATATTGTTACTGCTTTTTCAAGAAAAATGTCACCTAGTATTATTCCTTTGTGTGAAATCTTTAGAATAAAAAATAATGTTTTGAAATTTTAAAATCAGACCATAAGCTAGTGAAGCAGTTGTCCAGTATCAAAAGAACTTCCTAAAAATAGAAAGTTTCAAATATGAATAAAACTCATTTTTATCGGAAAGAGAGTAAAGTATTTTATTTTTCACCTCGGTATAAAACATGTAACTTTATACGAGCAGAAGTTTTTATTTGGAGTGATTTGTAGAAAACAGAAAAAAAAAATATTTTTCTTGGAAAATTGATGTTTATATTTAAAAAAAAAAACATGAATATAAATCTAGGATCTTGGTCAACTAGAAAAAGAAAATAAATATTTTTTCTATTTTTGTTCTGTTTTATACTGTTTTATAGTTAACTGTTTTGAAGTATTGATGTGGTTCATAGTTGTGTATCCATCTGACGTAGGTCAGCATAAACTGACTAATGTGCGTTTTTTAAAAACAGTAAAAAAATTTTCTTGGAAAGTTGATGTGTATATTAAAAACACTTCAAAACAAATCTAGGATCTTGGTCAACTAGAAAAAGAAAATACATATTTATTCTATTTTTGTTCTTTTTTATTTTGTTTTATAGTTAATTGTTTTGAAATATTGATCAATTCATAGATGTGTATCCTTCAGATGTAAATCATCATCAATTGGCGATATCTTTTTTTTTTCTCTTTAAAGTCTTCTATGCTGTCATAAAGGCATGGAGAAATATAGATTTTTAGCCAGAAATTCAGCAGCTCGGTGGAGAAACATTATATTTTATTACATTGATTACTAATGAAATCCATCCAGGAGATATCCACCAACTTAACCAATCAATGTGATGCCGGAGTAAAACTTGCATAAGGACGAGAGAGCATCAACGTCTTATTAATTTGTTCGATCTGTGTATATGTATTTATCCAATAAAGCATTCAATTTCTCTGATATTTTAATCAATTCATTTCTATATGTACTTACATTAAATTTAGTGATTTTAATCTCGGATGGAATTTACAGTTGAAGATTCTGGAAAAGACTTAATCGGTTTTGGATACTTTATTTTAACAATTATTTAATTCATATTATTGATTATTAAAATTGGATAATTAATAAAATAATCAACATTGTTAAGAATTCCAATCGGACATACTTATCTTAAGAAAATGTTTTTGATAAAGCTTTTATTTATTAATTAATTATAAACTGCAGCATTTTTAATGTTTATTTTATGATTTAAAAACGTTTACTATTTTTAGTTAGAAGAAATTAATATTTTTTATAACTTAAACCATACTTAAAACTGCAAACTGCTAAAAAAAAATCCCATTTCTAGTATAGGTATAACAGGATTTTTTTTGATATCTTAAATGTTTCTCATTCCTTAAATATACTTATTTATAATGAGAAGGAGAATTTCTGTTGATAAAATACACTGAAGTGACAAAAGTCATGGGATAGCAAATCTGCGTCAAATAACCACAGAAATCAATGTGGGACGTACAAGGGACTTGTCTGTTAGAACTGTGCGGAGAAATTTGGCTTTCTTGGGCTATTCCAGCAGAAGACCGACTCGAGTGCCTTTACTGACAGAAAGACATCGCTTGCAGCGATTCTCGTGGGCACGTGAGCATATCGGTTGGTCCCTAGAGGAATGGAAAACCATGGCCTGGTCCGATGAGTCACGATTTCAGTTGGTAAGAGCTGATGGTAGGGTTCTAATGTGGCGCAGACCCCACGAAGCCATGGACCCAAACTGTCAGCAAGGCACTGTTCAAGCTGGTGGTGGCTCCGTAATGGTATGGGCTGTTTTTTCATGGCATGGACTTGGTCCTCTGGTGTGACTGGACCGAACATTGACTGGAAATGCTTATGTTCAGCTACTTGGAGATCACTTGCAGCCATTCATGGACTTCATGTACCCAAACAACGATGGGATTTTTATGGATGACAATGCGCCATGTCACCGGGCCACAACTGTTCGCGATTGGTTTGAAGAACATTCTGGACAATTCCAATGAATGATCTGGCCACCTAGATAGCCCGACATGAATCCCATCGAGCATTTATGGGGCATCATCGAGAGGTCTGTTCGTGCCCAAAATCTTGCACCATCAACGCTTTCACAATTATGGACGTCTATCGAGACAGTATGGCTCAATATTCCTGCAGAAGACTTCCAACGACTTATTGAGTCCATGCCACGTCGAGTTGCTGCACTTCGCCGGGTGAAAGGCGGGCCGACACGATATTAAGAGGTATCCCATGACTTTTGTCCCTTCAGTGTATTTATTTTATGGCAAATAAAATTATGAACAAATAAATCTTCAAGGTTTTATTGATCACAAATACAAATAAAAATATGTTAAAAATAATAAATTAAACCCTATTTCTAATGCATAATAAGAATAAATTAATAACATCCTTAAAAAATTCATTTATACTTAAACTTTTTTGAAGATATTCATTGTTTATATAAATATTTGAAGTAGAATTTAACTTCATGCCGCAAAATTTTCATGAATATGAGTTACGCTCTTAATGGGCTTAATGACATTTATAGTATAATAGTAAACATTAAAACTTTAAATATTTTACTTTACCATTTAAAAAATATTAAATACATTGAAGCAGTTAATATTTTAAATATTTACTATAATATGTATACATATATACACACACGTGCGAGTGTTTGTGTGTATTAAAAAACGTAAGTAATTATACAAAATATGGAATAACAGATTGAAAAAATTCTACAGGAAATCAGTAAAAGCCAAAAATAATTAGTAAAACAAAAAGAATACTTATAAGAATCTATTAGTCAAAACAAATTAATTATAACATCCCGAGGATGGTTACATTCAAGAATACTATATACAGCGAATATATTTAAAAAAAGACGTGCTATTCTTGTTAGATGATTTGATCAAATCAAAGACATATTTAGTGATGTTTTTCAATAACTTGGAGTAGGGAAAATGGCCTACTACTTAGAGTCAGTCAAGTGTGTTGAACTATATATATAGGTATGTATACGGGCATATAGTCGCACAATTAAATAATGTTCTCCGTTTGGAGACATCTGCAGCTGAAACTAATGAACGGAATTAAACCGAATTTCCTATGCAAATTGTGCAAAACATAGGGAGGTAATCTCTGCAAGAATAAAAGTAACATAAGTCGCCGGTAGGGGAGATTTTGGAGCTGATGTTACATACGCACATTGAAGATTGAACAATCTAGGTTTTGCACAATTAGATTTACCCCTCATTCCGTTTTAAAATGGATAGAGCTAATGTTCAGTCAGCAGTGCTTTGACTAAATGCTAATTTGTATTTAAAATGCGTACCAATTTAACTCAACGTGCTTTACTCAAAAGGCTCTTTTACGTTAGACAATGTAATGCTGCGATGGCTGTAAGAGGATTTAGAAGGCTTCATAATTTGGATAAAGGTTCAATGTCTATTGTAGTACTGAGGAGCCTGATAAAAACGAGAAACTGGATTGATCGGTGTTAAGAGCAGGGTGAGAACGAATGGTAATATCAGAAGTTGCTGTAACGGATGTTGCCATCTCATTGTTCAACGATACAGGTATTAACAGTGCTTCTAAGCACTCGTGCAGTAGTTTGTCAAACAGATATATCTTATGCTGCTGTCTAGAAAATCATACGAAAATTGTTGCATTTCTATCAGTATAATATAGGTCGTGGGCAAAAATAAAAATGACAGATTATGAGGGCCTGACTTTTGCGGTATCTTTTCTTGACCGAATGGAAATCGACAGTCGTTGGCTTTAGAAAATATTGTGGGGAAAATAGGCTCATTTTTATCTAAATTGTTCAGCGAATATTCACAACGGCATTGGTGAGAAATATCGGCAAAAGCTGGGGACATTTATCATTCTTAAATGGCAGCAATGACAGAGCTGGTATACGACAATTGTTATGTAAGTTGGAGCACGACCACACATTCTTCCTTCAGTTTAGAATCCTATACGGCTGTAGTTTGGTGATCGAAAGTTATCAGCCCATGGTTTCTGACAAGAAGACTGTGCAGTAATGTAATACCAGCTGTCAAAACATCCAAAGTAACAGTTAACGAGTAAAAAAATAGAGAAAGTTATACACCCGAAGCATTATCTTGTACGCAAGGGTGGCTGGAACCCTGAAAATATTGCATGTGGCCCCAAGAACCAATATTTTATTACTATTAATTACTAATAAAATATTGTTTTCAGTGAGTTTCATTTTATTGTCATTCATTTCTGCATGTGCATCTTTTTGTTATTCGAATATTATAATGAAACATGACATAATCCATTTTAACTGCATTCATCATAATTATTGACTTTGTTTCATTTCCAACAATTTGACAAATTTACCTAGATTGTGAAAATTTCATAGTGCGTACGTGACAGCAGCGACAAAATATCTTCTTTGGACGACTTTTGATAATTTCCAAAAATCCTCTTTCTATGTCTTCCACAATCTGTATGGTCATTAGAAGTTTGTCATTTATATTAAAATAAATTACAAAATCGGTTGATTCTCCGGATTATAGAATAATTATTGTTTAATTTTATTATTATTATTATTTTAAGAGAAGATATTTAAATTTATTCATCAAATAATCACCAATTTTCAAAATTTATTTAGTTTAATCACATTATTTAATTCGGTCATCTCAATCAGTTTTAGTTAGAATAGTCAATATTTATATTTTACTCATAACAATCGTCAAATATTCGATATTGTAATAATAAAGGTATATTTCAGATTACTCGGATTTTATGTCAAAGGTTTAAAAAGTTCTTAAACAATGCATATGGAGAGAATAAGAGTAATAATTAATCCATACAATATTACATTAAGTTAGAAATCTCATTGTTCCTTAATGGAATTCTAAATGAAAAGTTTAAATAAAAATTCGATTAAATAAAAACAGTTAAACAAAAAGTACAGTTGTAATACTTCAAAAATTAATTTTATTGTTCAATAAGAATAAAATAAGGTGTAGTAAATTTTAATATTTAAATATTTATTTAAATCTTTGAAATGCGAATGATAAATAATAAACATTATAAACATAAATTAAAATACATATGATTCAAAATTATTATTACCATAATATTATAAAAGAATCTTAAATAATATTACACGATTTATTTCGTTATTTTTTGTTTTAAATATTCCAAAGAAATATCAATTGACAAAGCCTAATTTTGGAAAAAAAGGAAACATATCTAAAGTGCATATCAATTTGAAATATATTTGAAATATGTTAATTCTCACGCTATTTGATTTTGAGCTTTTAAAGAACGTAATTCTTTTCATAATAGTTGACTTTTCCTCGTGCGTATTTGTTTCAGAATAAACTTACATATTTATTTAAGTATAAAGTCAATTTTTTTTTGCTTTGTTTGCAATATACTCCAAGTGGTTATCTTCTGCATAACAACTACTGCCCGCTTGAGAGGGCTTAGTAATCTCTAAAAACATTTTGTAATATGTTTGCAAAAAGTTTAAAATTGAGTCGTTATTTCGAATGGGAATTTAGATACTAGAAGAAGAATATGTAATTTAAATAAATTTTTGCTTTTGTACCTGAGAAGAAAATTGTTGTTTATATCATTTTAAATATCTCTGTTTTTTTTCAAAACCATAATCATTGTTTAAAGAGAACTAAGATGAGATTAATACTTTAGAATGGTAATCAAAATTTAGAGCAAACACTAATGAAGTAAACAGAGAAGTTGGAATAATCGAGCACTTTGTTGTTATCCTGAGACCTATCTGAAAGAGCTTTTTGATAGGTCTCAGACTTTTGACTCAGATCTTGAGACAATATTTTCTTTCAATTCAAATAACAAAATTGTAATAGTATCATAGTATAAGGGCGCGTATACATAATCAGTATTCTATTCATATAAAATCAATAAAGGTATTTATATATTTAATATTTTATATATTTATGTATCTCAAATGTTTTTCCTTAAATGTATTTACTCAGTATTCTTTTTATACGAAAAACATTGTTTGACAAAGAATTCGAAATCCCCAACTTTCTCTGGAAAGAGTTTTATTTCAAACAGCCATTTTATTCAGGGAGCTCAACAATACAAAAAGAAGACACCCAGAGCAAGAAACAGAAGCATTAAAAATATCAGCAACTTGATCTTCTTAGCACTTTCCTAAATCGATCTCGAATTCTTATTTCAAGCAAACTATCTTCCCTTTTTTTTTAAAGAAAAGAAGATAAGGAAACGGAATTTCGGAAACTTCCATTTTTCCATTTAGTATTGTTTTAGAAGTAGCAGCATTTAAAGTCTCAATATTTTACATCTTTCTTCAGTAAAGTCTTAAGGTGATTATTTTTTTGAACGGTTGAAAGTAAACCTGCTATCTAAAATATTTTATGGCTTTAAATAAAGCTAGTAGATACTTATATTATTACCTGTATTAAGTGAACAGTGTCAAATAATTTTTTTAAATATTTTTTGATGGTTTTAAATATAATGTAAAAAAATAAAATATTAACAGCTTTATAAATTTATCAATTATTAATCATTTCATGTATTTGACAAATAAGAATAAAAAATTATATTAAAAATAGAATAGGCGAAAATGAAAACAAATATACACTGAAGTGACAAAAGTCATGGGATACCTCTTAATATCGTGTCGGCCCTCCTTTCGCCCGGCGAAGTGCAGCAACTCGACGTGGCATGGACTCAACAAGTCGTTGGAAGTCTTCTGCAGGAATATTGAGCCATACTGTCTCGATAGACGTCCATAATTGTGAAAGCGTTGATGGTGCAGGATTTTGGGCACGAACAGACCTCTCGATGATGTCCCATAAATGCTCGATGGGATTCATGTCGGGCGATCTAGGTGGCTAGATCATTCGTTGGAATTGTCCAGAATGTTCTTCAAACCAATCGCGAACAGTTGTGGCCCGGTGACATGCCGCATTGTCATCCATAAAAATCCCATCGCTGTTTGGGTACATGAAGTCCATGAATGGCTGCAAGTGATCTCCAAGTAGCTGAACATAAGCCTTTCCAGTCAATGTTCGGTCCAGTCACACCAGAGGACCAAGTCCATGCCCTGAAAAAACAGCCCACACCATTACGGAGCCACCACCAGCTTGAACAGTGCCTTGCTGACAGTTTGGGTCCATGGCTTCGTGGGGTCTGCGCCACACTAGAACCCTACCATCAGCTCTTACCAACTGAACTCGTGACTCATCGGACCAGGCCACAGTTTTCCATTCAGCTAGGGACCAACCGATATGCTCACGTGCCCACGAGAGTCGCTGAAAGCGATGTCGTTCTGTCAGTAAAGGCACTCGAGTCGGTCTTCTGCTGGAATAGCTCAAGAAAGCCAAACTTCTCCGCACAGTTCTAACAGACAAGTCCCTTGTACGTCCCACATTGATTTCTGTGGTTATTTGACGCAGTGTTGCTTGTCTGTTAGAATTTACGACTCTTTGCAGACGTCGCCGGTCTCGGTCGTTAAGTGCAGGCGGTCGACCACTGCGCTGTCCATGGTGGGATGTTATGCCTGAAATTTCATACTCTCGGCACACTCTTGACACAGTGGATCTGGGAATGTTGAATTCCCTAACAATTTCCGAAATGGCATGACCCATGCGTCTAGCTCCAATTAACATTCCGCGTTCAAAGTCTGTTAATTCCCGTCGTGCGGTCATCATCACGCCAAAACCTCTTCACATGAATAACTTGAACAGAAATGAAAGCTCTGCGAAAGCACTGCGCATTTATACCTGTTCTACGCGATGCTACTGCCATCTGAAAATTTGCATATTGCTATCCCATGACTTTTGTCACTTCAGTGTATATATGCATGTAAAATTTCTTAATACAAGCCCAATTCAGACAAAATAAGTATAAATCAAAAGAACCTTAAAAATATGCATTGAATAAATATAAAATTTCAGTAAGGAAACAGATAAAAATCAGTCATTAAATAATTAAATGCTTCAAATAAAAATATGGGAAAATATTTAAATAATAAAAATAAAATAGTAATAAACTAAAGATAATTCATGTGAATAATCCATTCTAAATAAGAACCTATATATAATTTTGACGTATTTAGCTAATAAATATGATGGATTTTATTAAATATATATATTAGTCATATCTTATCTTAATCATTATTCTTTTAATGAAACATTAAAAGACTGTAGAACGTACATGATAATCACAAAGGTAAGTTAGAACACGTATATAAATATAACGTTATTAAACTAATCAATGATATTGTTTATTGCAAATTTTCTGTTGTTGTTGATTTTTTTTATTTTAAGGAAATATAAAATAACTTACCTCATAACATTAATTATTATGGTGGTCAAAATATAGAAAACTATATAACTATTCTTTGATTTTTTTGAAAAGTATTGCTAGTCCGTAATGCAGCAACTGTTAGGAAAACTCAGATCTCGATGCAATTTTTTATTTCAATTCAAGTAATAAAATTGTAATAATATAACAAGTATAATGGCGTTTATACATTATCAATATGGTATTATTATAAAATCAATAAAGGTGTTTATATATCTAATGGTATTTGTGTATCGAAATTTTTTTCTTTAAATGTATTTACTCAGTGTTCTTTTTTATATGAAATACATTGTTTGCAAAGAATTCGAAATCCTCAACTTACCTTAGAAAGAGTTTTATTTCAAACTTTTATTTTATTCAGGGAACTGAACAATACAAAAAGAAGACACCCAGCGCAAGAAACAGAAGCATTAAAAACATCAGCAACTTGATCTTCTTAGCAGTTTCCTAAATCGATCTCGAATTCTTATTTCAAGCAAACTATCTTTCCTTTCTTTAAAAGAAAAAAGATAAGGAAACGGATTTCCGGAAACTTCCAGTTTTCCATTTAGTAATGTTTCAGATGCAGCAGCATTTAAGACCTTAGTATTTTACAGCTTTCTTCCGTAAGGTCTTAAGCGTATTATTTTCTTGGTTTGAACGGTTGAAAGTAAATCTAATATCTAAACTATTTTATGGCTTTAAATAAAACTAGTAGAAATTGATATTAATGCCTCTCTTAAGTGAATAGTGACAAATATATTGTTATTGATTTTTTTTTCTTTAAGGAATTGTTAAAAACTTACTTCATAACCTTTGTCATTAGGGTGGTATAAGTTTAAATTTATGATGAAAATAATTATTTATTTATGATATAAATTATTATGATTTTATTTAAATTTAACAAATTGATAATTATTTGGTGTACTTAACTTTCAGATGAAAGAAATACTGTGCTAAGAAGACGGAAATTGATACTTTGTATTTTATAGACTTTAATTTATAAGGTATACTAACACACTAAAATGTAAATTTATAATATACTGAAAAATAAGTGTATTGATTCTGAAAGAAACATTTTTTTTTTTAAATTCATCTAAATTTATTTATCATCCAAAATAATTTGTTTTTTCTGCTATATAAAAGATTATTTTTTTGAGATTTGTAAGCTTGTAAATAAATGATGCATTCTTAAAATTAAATTATAAAAAAAATGATTACACTACTACAGAAAATTTTATTCTAAGCATAAATAATTTTATTTATTCCTTAGTTGATTTGTAAAGATGTCACTAAAATTTATTTAAAAAAAAAAAGATTCCTAAAACAAGTTTATGATTTTTTTTTATCTTTGGGCTCGTGTCCCAATTATATGTGCCATGAACAACCCACGGAGAAGTGATTTTATGACATATATTGCAAAATGTTTTTTGTATAACAATTTTTTTTAAGAAATCCAATAATTATTTAAGAAGTTTTTTTTAGGAAATGAATATAAATCTATCTTTAACACCCTTTCTTATTTACAAGTTGTATTCTAATAATTCATGAAATCTTTAGAAATATCTTTTTTCTGAATTTATACATTAGAATTTAAAAAAAA